>PVJL010002052.1:0-184963 GCA_004026885.1 Lyroderma lyra | reverse complement strand
TAAATAGTAGATGAGAACTTTCCAAACCTATGGAAAGATCTGGAACCCCAAGTTCAAGAAGAAAACAGGTCCCCTAGATACCTGGACCCTAACAGATCTTCTCCAAGACACATGGTACTAAAGATGTCCAAAACTAAAGACAAAGAGACAATTCTCAAGGCAGCCAGGGAGAAAAGAACTATAACATTTAGAGGAAAACCCATCAGGCTGGCATCAGATTTCTCAGCAGAAACTCTGCAAGCCAGGAGGGAGTGGAATCCAATATTCAAAAATTTAAAAGAGAGGAACTTACAGCCAAGAATAAATTATCCAGCAAAATTATCTTTCAGATATGAAGGTGGAATAAAGACCTTCTCAGACACCCAGAAGCTGAGGGAATTTGCCAGCACAAGGCCAGCACTTCAAGAAATACTGAAGGAGGCTCTTCAACCTGAAACAAAACATCAGGAAAAATGGAACAAAGTTGGGGCAACAAGAAAGAAACAAAAATAAATAAAAAACAAACAAAGAAATAAGTAATGGCTACAAGATTTTTTCCAAATTGTTTGCTTTACTGATTTATGTTTTAATTTTTATGAGGGCTGTTTGGAAGGTATCAGCCATGTAATATGAAAAATAGAGGCATTTATAGCTGGATTTTTTTCTGGACAGCCCTTGTATATCTGTATCAGAACACTTACTTTGAAATATTATACTTTTAAACACACCATTCTTTCCTTGTTTTGGTTCAAGTAGTACTGGGCCACTCTTGCTTGTAAATTCTTCCAGAATCATTTTGGGAAGTATCTTCCATCTCAAATAAAATTTCATTGCCATGTTATTTTTATTCGATTTTCATTGACATATAAGAATTAATTTAAGAGGAGTTACAGTCATTCATTGTTCAGTCCACATATAGGAAGTGTTTCTGATATTTCTAGCTTATTACTATGTAAAGGTTTATAGTCTTCTCTCAATTGGTCCTGCCTATAGCTTGTAGGGTTATTTCTAGGTATTTGTATGTCATCCCATAGCTATTGATTTTGTACATTTATTTTATATCCATTCACTTCACTGAACTTTAAGGGTTACTTGATGTTTTTGCATGATCTAGGCAGATAAGCATATCATATGCAAAGAATGATAATGGCTTGCAAAGAATACTAAAGCCTGTTTTAAGGTAGACTTGGATGGTGTAATTAAAGCAATTTAAATTTCTTTGCTAAAAAAGTATTATTCACTGTTTTTTTATTTTACATTTTAGAGTCAAATCTAAACATTAATAAAATAATTTTATTCTTATATAACATGCTTACCTTGAGTATCATTAAACTAGATTAAGAAATTGGGAATTTTTAAAGAGTAAAATGTAGCTACATATATTTTTTGATGTCATAGTACCCCAATACTAAAAATGTTATAGTAAATGTTGTATTCAACACAATAAGACTAAAATTACAAATGAAATAAATCATGACTGTATGATGGTCTTCTATAAATAACATATAAGTCAATTCTTCATTTTATGAAGAATATCTTTTAACTAGCTAATCTTTAAAGATAAGAAAGAATTTTTCTTCACATAAAATTTTTAGCAACAGCATCCATATAGTATTTTACTTGGGCAGAAAATTTCTTAATAGTGTAAATATAAATTTAATCCTACCAACGGTATAGACATTACTAATGCATTTTGAGCTAAAATTATCTAAGAATAAAGCACAATGTGCGATAAAACAAATCACCTCTGTCTTCTACAGTGTATTTAGAAGTATGTGAGAAAAATCTATGCTGATAAATTTACAGTAAAAATAAAACAGTTCAAGGTGACTTTTGTAATAAATTTGCTTTTAAAAATAACAGTTTTTATGTTTAATCATAAACCATTTACTAGATCAATTTCAATTTTCCTTTTAATATATATTTGTACTTGAAAAGAATTGATATTATTATGCAAAATTAATATTATCTACCCAAAATGATAAAATACTGAGTGCTACATTTCATTAATTTTATCCTAAGGGAAGGGCAGTTTATTTGAGTTCATTGAGAACAAATTTGCCAAGCACTTGAATAAAACTCTGAATGAACAATATTCAGAGAAATTTTTAAATAAATTGATGCAAAAGAGCATATATTAGTAAATCATTTTGCATTATTTCTTGACAAAGTATGTAAAATAGTGATTGCTGATAAAATGGTAAAATGAAAATACTTCTAGATGCCTGCATATGAGAACCAAGTTGAACAATTCATGATTGTAATTTCACCATTAAGATCTCTGCATGCTTCAACAATGTAAAAATGACGGAGCTTGAATTTTATCCAGTTGTTTAATCCTTAAACGTTTTGTAGCAAAAAAGTTTTCATGCTCATTGTCATCATATTTTATATCTTAAACAGTGTCAGTAAAATATATTGTTGTTTACTTAAATAAAATGTGTAAACATTACTATATTTGTCTATTCTCTGGTGTAAAAATATTTCTTACATTTCTGATAAAGTCTCTGAAGGGATTTCCAGTCTTTTGGTCACTGGAGTTTTGGACACTGAGATCACTGTTACTAAGTCTAAAAATAAAATTTTAAAAATGCATTTATTGTCCTCTCAATAAAATAAAGCTTTGTGCTTATTTGCACAAAGACACAGAGATAATGAATTTGAGTTTAGTGTGGAGAGATTTCACAAAACCGTAAATCTCATAGATAAAACCATAGTGGTGCTTAATAGTTTTAGCAATTATTATTAGCATATAATAGGTAATTTTAAGTGATTTCATTTTGGGTAGTATCTATATGTTAATGTACATTTTATATATAACATGTTACATGTAATAATAGCAACATACATTGCGATGGAGTGAGATCAAATTTATCTTAATTATACTCCAATTATATTATATAGGCAGGTAGTCAGAGTTTTTCTTTTAATTAAAATTCATTCAGTGGGTGAGACCAAACATAAAACTCCTCCCATTGCATTTAAATTCTTAGTATGGATTTTAAATTCATGCTATAGATTTAAATGCTTATCACTATATTCATATTTAAGATTTATTTTCAAGAAGTTTAAATTACAAACATTTTTTGTAACTAATGATATACATAATTAGTTGGGAACAAAATAGGAACATAAGTAAATGATTTTTAAAGCAACATGTTCTTAGTCTAATTTATGGTTCAAAAATTTAAAAATAATTAAAAAAATTTTTATTTTTGTGTATTCTATTTAAACTCATCTTACAAGAGTTTCTTTATTTGCTTGCATTTTTTGTTTGTGTTTTTTGTTCCTCTGTTTGTAAGCAGTTTTTATTCAAGGGATTATTCAAAATGTAGTGAACTCAACTTACCTTAATTTATAACAATGCATGATGTTTAATAAGTTAAATGTAAAACATCAGATGCAGAGTCGTGCTGTAGAAAGAGTTTGATCCATCAAAACAGAGATCTGAGTTCTAGATTGGCTGAGAGACTTTGAATAAATTATTTAATCTAAGCCTTACTATATGAGGGCGGTCCAGGAAAAAATTCAGCCATAACTGCCTCTGATTTTTATTACATGGCTGGATAGTTTCTGGACAGCCTTCATATACACACTCCCACACACATGCACATATAGACACTATTAAAATGATGTCTATATACAGTTCTACAAATTTTAAAATATTATTGACCTTTTGTTCTTGAAAAAAACTGAGCTAATATCATTTTTTCTTTTATTGAGAATTTTGAAATAATGTCCAATTCAGGAGTATGCCTTTAGCTGAGGGTTTGTATTTATTCTTAGAAGAATTTTATAATTGAAAGACTTACACAAGCCCAGTTAGTCAAACTAAAAATCTTTGATCCCTGGAATTATCCATGGATTGGAGGGGTTTGGGGTGCTTCTGAGTTACTGAGAAGGAAAATTAGAAAGAGAAGGATTATTAGTGCTAGTTTAGCCTCAGGACTAACTTGTCTGGGTAATGTCCATATGAACAAGGATCAGTTAAAAAGTTATAGAATCTTTGTGAAGGAAATAAGGCTAATACCATCTGGAAGGCTAATCTGAGACTTGGTGTAAGTGGATAACAATCTAAAAAAACAGAGTATACAAACCCAAATCTCTGTTTAGATTGATAAAAGTGTTTATTTTGACACTTTCTGGTTGGGCTTGTGTTAGTAAGCTGAAGAGCTAGGATTTAGATCCATTAAAGTAATGCTTCTATCTATGGTCTTCCAAATCTAACAGCCTGTGAATACAATAGATAATGTTTTCCCATAAAATCATCCATGAATTTTAAACAAATTAACCCTTATGCTTCCCCAGACCACCAAAAGTCCATGGTGAATACGAAAGAGTATCGTCCACCACTGCTTCTGTGAGATGCACGTTTGCTCTGATAAAACTCTAAATTCGAACTCCAGCAGAACTTCAGACCATTTTTTGTTTTAATGAAGAGGCATCACTTTTGGAAATTATTATAATGTATACATTTTTTCTCTCTTAAAAACAATCATTTATATTAATTTGGAGAACGTCTAATTGGGTGTCTCTCAAATACAAATCACGTCTCAGGTAGTGTTTGTTTCACAAGGATTACGGACTCCAGCCTTCCAGACATGTTTTAGAAATGTCGTCAAATGGAGTTCTTCTTGTGTAGACTTAAAATGCATGTTCAGTACATGCAAATAAATTGTAGCCCAATTAAGTCTGAAAAACAAAACAAAACACAGTTCTAAATAGCCTGTTCATAAACTGCATTCAGGCACTAAAAAGACATTCTATCATGATGGGATTGTAAAGATCCCGCCCTTAATTATGAGTTGCAAAAGCCACTTTCAGGTAGAAAAAAAGAGGGTAACAGTTGTTCAATTAGAGGAGAACATTCATCTAGGAGGGGGGAAAGCCTTTCTGTGATCAGACCCAGAAATCTTGTTTTTCTGCTAATGCGATTTCATACATTTTTGTTGCATGGTGGGCTGAGCAGCATTCCTGGTCTGTTGCCTCGGATGGGAATTGTTCAGCGCCATGTCACACATCACCGTGCCCCGAGTCCTCATGCTGAGCGATGAACTGATCCCATGGTCGTGGTGACAGTTGCTGGAGAAAGCCGACGCACGCCGATTCATTCTCAGCCTCCTCTCCCCATCTCTGTCTCCAGCCTAGCATCCTTTTCAGGTTTATTCATGAGCTCATCACTCGAGAATAAAAAACTTTACTTGCAGTATAAGATTAGATTTAAAAGCTATAAATTGCGCGGAGCTATAAATTCTGCCCGCTGGTAAACACCACCTCTCATAAAAGCTGTGTGTGTTTGCGCATCTGCACGCGCAAATATGGTCTTTGGACTTTCTCCCTCCTCCTCTTACATCTCTATTCTACCCTCACCATTGTGAAACACAGCAGTTAAACCAGTGATCGCTTTGCTTTGCTTTGCTTTAAGTGAAGAGGAAAGAATTTGGACTTGCTTAAAACAAGCCGTGATTATGTGAAGCATGGCACCAGGCTCGCTCCAATTGAAGGCCGTCGTCATTCTACAACAAAAGAGTTATTGCAATATAATGGAAAGTTAAAAAACAGAAGATCATTTTCGTACTATACTCTTCAACAGAGGAATAGGCAACTAAACCAATAAATAATTTTTCACTAGTCTTGCCACCCTGGAATATTTGTCAAGTGGTTAATACCCAGGCCAAACTTTAAACCATCAAAATACCAATTACTATTGGTCGAATATTTTTCAGAAACAGAAGAGTTGATCATCTGAGAAGAAGCTAAACTCTTCTTGGGTTGAATATAACAATAGTCATGACTCCATATCTCTCTTTCACTGTGAAAAAGAAAATCCTGTACATCATGTCTGTTACTCAGACATGCATAAAACATGCACTTGCTAAGAATCTTTGTGTCTTTTGCATCCAGTGGCCCGGGCACTGGACGTGCTGTTGTGCAGGAGTCAGCAGTTGGCTCAGATAATAGTGTCTCTGTAGCACCCTGAGACAGAGGTGGGCGTGGGGGTGACCCAAGGTGGGGTTGGCCCAAACTTCTTTCTCCCCAGTGAAATACACATTGATTTTACTAATTCTAATTTATTAATTGATTTATTAATTCTAACTCATCACAAGCCAAAATATGAACTACAACTTCAGGAAGATTATAGGCCAATCTTCTTTTCTAAAGATGGCATAATCATATCCTTTTTCTGGTATTGTCTTTATATTTTAGAAAATCTCCCTTAGGTCCCACTGGACTCCTTCTTACCTCACTTTAAGTCCATTTCTTCTTGCCAGGTCCCAAGTGAAAATCAATAGCTAATTCAAGTTACTTATATTACGTCTTTCTTAAACTCGAATGTCTGTAATAAAGAATGTAACAGTTTATATTTGGAAAAAGGGGAAGTGTACATATGATTCTCAGTCCACAGCAAAGCATGTAGGAAGTTTATTTGTAACTGAAACAGATTTTATTGAAAATGCCTCATTCCTTTGGATGGTAGAAAGTAAATTCAGTCAATTTAGGGTATACCCAACTTCCACTGGTGTGCCACATCTTTCTCTTCAGCATCCTAGGAACAGGAAATACTTTCTTCCTTTTCTGTACCCCTCACTTGTGCCATGCTGGGCCTGGGGGGTAAACATGGCAGTTCCAGGGCTGCTCTACACACTCACCATGCAGACCTTTCTTCTGCTCCTGCACCCTTCTGGTCACAGGACTCCTAGGGCTGATGCTCTGCCCCTGGGCTTCCCTGAGGGAAGGCAAAGATCCACCTGATCTTGGAATTTCCACACCTACCCAGGGTGGAGTGCTCTGGGCCCACCACCATCTCTTCCTCATGCTTCCTGGCATTGCTCCCCTTTTCTTAATCCAGGAATCTTCCGAGAGTCCTTTCAGGACCTGAGTAGTTGAGACTCCAAAGATAAACATTTGCTATGCCTCATCCCTTCCAGGAAGCAGTAAGAAAGGCAGGTACCTGTAAGCTAAGTAAAGAGAGAACAACTGGGAATAAAACAAAATATAGGGAAATACTTATTATTCTACTACTTTTCTATAAACTAATGAAAACCCATTCCCAATGTCTTTTCTCTCAAAGGTCTCGTTCTAAGAAATCATCATTTGATTGCTCTTAGTGCCTTCACTAATGAAGCAGGGGTGGTGAGGTGGAGAGGCTGGTGGTGGGGAAGAAATCTGCACTTACTGAGGAGAAGGAAGAGCATGTGAAAAATACAGAGAGGACCTAGTTAGAGATCCTCCTGGGAGCGTCTGTGTGCCCAAGGCAGGGTGTGATGGAGGTGAGGTCAACATGCGGGCCGGAGGCAGCCATAGAAGAGCCTTCTGTGCTGCACCGAGGAGTTCCAAAGCTGTCCTGGTCATGACGAGGCCGGTGAAGAATGGAAGCAAGGAGGGGACATGCTGAGCTCTGTGGCTGGAAATTCCAAGTTGGTCACTGTGCAGGATGGTGAGGTTGGGGGCAAAAGAGGAGGCAGTTAGGAATCATTCTTGGAAACTTAGTTGATCTAACACTCGGGTAATTGGAATGAAGGTGAGGGGACTACATGAGAGATGAAGTGAAAGAGGAAATGTACTCAGTGAGGTAGAGGAGCAGCTAAGAATACATCTTCTTGGGACTTTCTTGTCAAGCAGAGCATGAGATAGCAAGACTGGTCCTTGGGGAAGGAGCTTACGGCTCCAGGAGACACACAACCCAGCACTCAGGGGGAATAGATTCATGCACCGAGGGGCCAGAGAGGGGATTTTATTCCCTGCTTTTCTCTTTCCTGGTACACGTGGCTCTTCCTCCATTGTTAGTGTATCTGCTGTCTCATGGGAAGTATAATATAGCAGAAATAAAGCTTTTGAACTCTGAAAGCTCTTGATTTTCAAAAGTTTAAACTTAGAATGGCCCATAACATTCTAAGTTTATTCACCAACATTAGATTTAGACTCATGTTTGATGACAGAAGGATTCTTCTGGCACAAATTTAGTTAAGAATACATGGGTTGGGGGAGAAAGAGAGTTGGAATGGAAGTAATGGATGCTGGGTCTGCCAGGAGGAGCCGTGCTCTCTCATTTCTCAGGTATCACCACTTTTACCCTGTAAAACTCTTAGAAGAAAGCATGGGTTATAAATTTTTGTGATCTTGCATTAAGCAATGACTTTTAGAGCCCAACCAACCAAAGGGTAAAATACACAAATAGGACTGCATCTAAATGAACAACTTTTGTACTTCAAAAAAGCACATTAATAAAGTGAAAGGAAAGTTCACAGGAGAAAATATTTGCAAAGCAGATATCTGATAAGAGACTTTTATTCAGAATATAGAAATAACTTACAACTTAACAATAAAAAAACATGTAACTCATGTAACTTTGTTAGAAAGTGGGCAAAGTATTTGGATGGACATTTCTCTGAAGAAGATAAACAAATAGCCAATAGTACCTGAAAAAATGTTCATCATTAGTCATTAGGAAAATGTAAATCAAAATCATAATGAGATATGACTTCACACTCATTAGGAAGACAATAATAATTTTTTTAAAATAGACAATAACCGTGTTAGCAAGGATGTGAAAACATTGGGACGTAAAATGCAGCCACTGTAGAAAACGGACTGGCAACTCCTTGTAATGTTAAAAACAGACTTAGTATGTGATTTAACAATTCTACTTCTAGGAAAATACTCAAGAGCACTGAAAACTTATATCTACACAGAAATTCATACATGAATGTTTATAGCATTAGTTATAATACCAAAAATGTGGAAACAACCCAAACGTCTATCAATGAATAGATAACTGAAGTGTGGTATATCCATATCATAGAACATTATTCAGCCATAAAAAGGAATGAAGTATTGATACACACTCCAACATGGATAAACCTTGGAAACATTATCCTAAATCAAAGCAGTCAGACACAAAAGGCCACATAATATATGGTTCCCTTTACATGTAATGTCTAGAATTGGCAAATCTATGGCAAAAATAGGTGAGTGATTGCTGGGAACTGGGAGGAGCAAGAGTGGGGAGACAGCTCACGTGTTTGAGCTTTCTTTTGGGGGTGATGAAATGTTCTGGGATTAGATAGCAGTGATTGTTCTACAACCTTGCGAATATACTAACAACCAATGAACTGTACATTTTAAAAGGGGGAAGAAAGGAAAGAGGAGAGAGATAGGAATGGTTACATGTTGGAATTGGCCAAGGAATGGCTTTTGAAAGATAATCTGATGCTCAATTATAACATGTGTTTCTGTGATGTTAAAATCTCTTCATTTCTCCCAACGTTCAGGTGAGTCTGTCTCTATACTCTCCTCCCCCTCTGCCCTTACACAGGAGGAAAACTCTCTCAGAAAGATTATTGGGGGCATGGATTCTGCCTACTCTGTCTCAGCACCTAGAACAGGGTCTGGTACATAGTAGGCACTTGATAAAAATGTGCTGAAGGAATAGATAAATACCTGTATGAAGAGCTTTGATTTAGCTCTACAATGACCACCCAAATTTTGATCCCTTATACATCTTTGAAGATGCAGAGAGATTAGATTTATTTACATACCCTCTTCTCAATACATCTAGCAATTCTGCCCTGAAAATTATGCTTTTAAGGACTATGAGAATTTCTGAGCCTTGTCAGTGCCCACACAACTAATTTGTTGAGACTGCTGGGAGTAAAACAAGGGACAATGAAAGTGAAATAGGCATTTAATTTCTAGCTATTAAGGAATAATTAGAAAAAACTTAAAAGAAGCATAGAATACATTGAAGTAACAGGTGTAGGAAGAATATTAAGATGATGTAACACTAGTCTTTAGACATCTGAAGGAGATGATTGAACAGTATTACCCATCTGACCAGGCAAATATTAGAAGCAGATGTCCTCTAGAAGTATTTTTAAAAGAGATATACCTTTTAAAATTTTATTTATATAATTTATATAAGTATATAATTTTAATATATACTTTATATGTTTAAAAATTTGCTGAAAGTTATATTTAATGCCTTTTTAGTAACATCTTTCACGAACTTTTGATCTTGCCAACTGTGTTTTGCTATTGACAGTCCATTCTTATAATTCTTGAGGTAGGCAAGAGATTACTAAAATTATTGTTCCCTCTCTGGAGATATATAAAAAATAATAATATTATCAGAATAACTAGAAAAAAAATGCTACATTGGAGCTCTGAAGAAGGAACTGAAATCTGTATTACGTCTCTCCTCCCCACGAAGACTGCTAATCCTAGTGAGGGTAGGGACAAGGCCAGCCTGGTTTACTCTCGTACCAGGACTAAAGGAAGTGATCAGAAAGAACAAGAGTGCACAGCTCCCTGTAGCCACATCGATAAGTGAAAATATCTAATTGAATAATGGAAAGAAAAAATATTGCCATCCATTCAGACAGTATTGAGGACCTACTGTGTGCTAAGCCTTGCTCAGAAATGAACTGAACAGAGAAACCCCTGCCCTCACAGGGTGGGCCTCCATATTGGTGGGCTCCCTTCTACTACCCTATTATTATCAGAACTGTGAGGGAGGCCTGGGACAACTTGAGAGGAAATTCCCACTCATCTCAACCAGCCACTCCTGATCCATGGAGTGAGGGCTGTGGGGCTGGGAGGGAAGTTAAAGGGGAGAAGGAAGTGCAGTGTCCTAGGAAAATATGCAGGGTGGTCTTAAGTTGGCTGGCTCCTTGGGAAGAGGGACCATCCTTACTAAGCAAAAGAGCCCATTTGTGAGGCCAGAGGATAAGATTAATTTCTTGCCATTGCCTCTGCCCTGTCATTCCCAGCAAACCATAAAACAAAAGTACAAGGAGAGCAGTGCTGCCTCTCTCCCAAAAGCCTTCACAGGGGCTGAGTCTCAGGGTTGTTGTGGTGGAAGGTACCTGAGGGGAATTCTCAGAAGACTTGGGTCCCAGTGTAAATTCTACTGCTAACTAACCATTTACTGGTGCATGAAATGAGAGGTTAAGTTTATGCAATCTCTGAAGTCCCTCTCAGACTAAACTACCTTTGGTTGTGTAGCTCACTAGAAGCAGAAATAAAGGTGATCCTGGTTTGTGTATACATACTCCATCCAAACTCAAATCTTTACATAGTAGTTACTAATAGAATAAACACATAAGGCATGAAAACTCCTATATGTAACAGAATGCTTGATAGACCTATATGTAAGAATATATGGTGAAATATCCCAGTTAAAACTTGATTATAAATACTGAACTTTATGGTTTGCAGTTAAAATAATTTTCAAATCTAAAACCAATCCACCAATTGCCAATTTTTCTTCTGTGTAACAATCACATCTTCTTTGCCTACTGAAACTCTATTTGTGTTAGTCTGTACCTGAACAATTAACTTATCTATGAAATTTCTAATATCCTTAGTCATGATGAGTTTTTTCTTTCTTCATCTTTCCACACTTGTTTTCTCCTTCTTGAATCACTTGGCATACTCTGATAGTGTGTGTATGTGTGTGTGTGTGTGTGTGTGTGTGTGTGTACTCATGTCATCACCACAGATTGTGCATTCTTTGTGGGTAGGCTTGTATCTTACACATCTTTCTGTCTAAACGGTTAACACCACACCTTGCATAAAGTAAATGGCCAGTAAATGTTTGATGGATTGCATTTGTCTGTCCTCTGATACATTATGCCAATTGCTCTGGCTTATGCAACTTCTCAACTTCCTCAGTTCCTAGGAAACCCAGCTAACAGAGATGAAAACCCACAGATTGCACCAAGAAGAGATAACACACAGATTGTTTCAGTCTTGGAAAGGACCTATTACAGATGGAATTGATATTGGCAAAACACCAAATAACATAAAAATGTGTTAAAATTGATTAATTCTGCCCAGTAAATAAACAAAGTTAATTTACCTTCCCAGTTAGTGATAGACCTACTATTCCTGGCAGGGGTGGAGTCTTTCAGACTCCTTGGGCCTTGGGTAGAACCATGTAATGGGCAAGGCCCAGCCAGGGCTTTCTTGAAGGTATCTGACACTCCTTGAAAATTCCCAGCTTACAGAACAGACAAGAACTCATCCCATTTGGGAGAGTTCCGGTTTCCCTGTCTGGAGAAAAAGGAAACACCCTCCTTTTGTTTCTGTTTTTATTTACACTTTTTTGTTGGGAGGAGGAAGGCAGGGGCACTGATAGGAAATCTGTCTTATCACCAGGCATCATGGGTGGTCTTTTTCACTTAGTAAAGAAAGGAGGTCTCCAAACCAGCATGTGCTGTTGGTGCTAGATCTGCCATTTATCTTTCTAGCAGCAGATTTCTTTCTCAGTAAATGGCTCTTTCTAGCACCAGATTTCTTTCTCAGTAAATTCTAGGTCAGCTCAGGTTATTGCCAACAATGTTGGTAGGCTTTTTAACGAGCTGGTGGGGAGAGGATGGTTGGTGCAAAGTGAAGGGAAGAGAAGACTAAGATGAGTAAAAGATAATTCTTCTCTTTAAAGTCGGTTATAGCCTAGAAACAGATGGACTTGTTCACACTAGAAAGGGAAGTGTGACTGAGTGTGGAAGGTAGGCACTTTCTAGCTTACACATTTACATAGTCTTAAACTCTTTTCCCTCCAGTTATTTGCTCCACCATCAGTCACTATGGACTCCCCAGAAGCAAGTGTAACAAGCACACCAATGACAAAGTTTTGCCTTTAGAAGTTTGTAAGCATTGTTTGGAGAAAAAAGGAAAATTGACTCCATGAAATGAAAATCATAAAAAATAGTCTTGAGTATTACGTTATAAGATAGTAACACTAAGTGTAATGAAATTTTACGTATGAAGAAAAACTGGGTGTTGGCTTGAGTAATGAGAGATGGCACCGAGCAGCGCGGACTCGAGGTGGGTATTGAAGAGAGTATGGGCTTACAGAGAGGGGAGAATCCCAAGACGGAGCGGACCCACGGGCATAATTATGTTGTGTGAAATCTTTTCTGCTGTCATGTGATCATTGGTTCTTAAGAAGCTTTGTGTATTCACAAATGTTTGATAAAATATTAATTTCAAGGGGTCGGTTGGTTAAAAAGGGGTTAGTAACCAGAGAGTTTCAGAAGCCCATTTACTTTTCCTGTAGAAAAATTCAATTATAAGAGTTTTATCCATGTGCATTTTATTGTAACCAACTAAAACAAAGTGGTTAATCAAAACTGTGAAGACAATAATCTAATTGTTACAGAGAATTATATGAATAGCACTTTAAGGCCAAAACAAAGTCAATGAACTCCTAGATCACTATTATTTATAATCCATTTGGGGGTGGGGAGGTGGGAGATAAAATCCCAAATTGACATAACCTGGTTTTTAAAAAAGCACAAGGTTAAAGCAAACTGAAGCATAGTTCCCATGCCTCAGCCAGCTTCTGGCCTCACAAACAAAAGGTCTGGGTGTTCCTGGGCAGTTTTTTTCTCAAGTACACAGGGCCAACGCCGAATCAAGTTCACCTTCTAACCAACAGGTGTGGAATAAAATGAAGGCAGTTAATGAACTTATATCTAATTCTCAGCATGCAATTTAAGTGTCAGGGAAATGCCGTGTTTAAATGGCAATCCTAACCTTACCAGTACCCTAAGTGCTTTCGAATGTCTCACCTCATTGGATTCCCACTCGCAGGCCCGCCTGTGGGAGGCCGGCTTCCAAGATGAGCCCCGTGACCCCAACTTCCTGTTACTCGTATTTTACCTAACCCCTCCTCTTGACTGTGGGCTGGATCTACAGACTAGCCTCTAACCAATAAAATATGGCAAAAGTATAGGATGTCACCGAGGAAGAACCAGGTTTTACAATCCCAAAATACGCCCTTTAGGATACTGATTTTAAGCTGGTTATTTTAAGAAACAGAAGATTCAGAAAGAACCTTTGACCCTTCCCCTTACCTGAGTAAAGGAATTCAGACAGAAAAACCTGCTTAAAGGAAGAGAGCTCTCACCTGAGCGTAATATGAAGGAAGTGTGGCAGATGGGACAATCTAGCAACTTTGGCTTGTTAGAGTCCCTTCTGGTTCCGTTGTTTCTGAGTGGCCCACAAAAATTAGTTTATCAGAGGTTTGCTCTTCTATCTGCCTGCAAATTGCATAATTTCCCTTGGAAGGCCCGGACTCCTGCCTCCCTCTGCTTGGTCCAGAGTGACATATGAGCCTTAACTGCCTGATTTGTCTCCAGTTCCCATAGCCTTAGGGAATCCCCACATGTGCATACATAATATATTCAGTTATTTGCTTCTGCTAATCTGTCTCATGTCCATTTGATTAGTAAAGCAGACAAAAGAGCTTAGAAAGGTAAAAGAAAAACATTTTATTTTTCTCTTCTGGTGGCAAATGCTGGGCAGGCAAATAAGGGTAGATAAGGCTTGTTAAGTTTGTTACATAGATTCCTCTGGTGCCTGATAAAAGTCTAGAGTTGTCTCCAGTGATTAACTTTTGTCCTGGGTAGAAAGGGGAGAGGGGACACCTTTAAAAATTTATGTCTTGCTTTTAGGCAAATAAAGAGAGGGCAGAGTGTTTTGGGGTATCTGCTTCTTTTTTTTTTTTATGGAAAACAAATACTTTATTCAACAATGTATTGTCCATTTTGTTCAATTATCTTTTGCCATCTTTCAGGCAACTTCATAATTCCATGCTGAAAATAAAATTTCTTTTTTGGCAAAAAACTGTTTCAAGAACTATTTGATGTCTTCATCAGTGGTAAACGTTTTACCATTGAAGGCATTTTGCAAAGAATAAAAGAAATGGTAGTCTGATGATGCAGTGTCTGGCGGATATGTGGGCATGGTAACAAATCCCATCTAAGCTCCAACAACTTTTGAGAAGTGACCAAATTTGTATGTGGTCTAGCGTTATCATGGAGGAAGACACCTTTGTGATTCACCAATTCTGGACACTTCTGTTCGATGGCATCATTTAATTTATCCAAATGATGACAGTACACATCTGAATTAATCATTTGGCTCCTGGGAAGCAGCTCAAAATACACAATGCCTTTGAAATTCCACCTAATTGACAGCATAGCCTTTCTTTGATGAGTATCTGCTTTTGAAGTGCTTTGGGCAGGTTCATCACATGTGCTCCATGATCTTTTTTGTTCAGTGTTGTTGTAAATAATCCATTTTTCATCACCTGGTATCATACATTTCAAAAATGAATCAATTTTTCATGTTTCAAGAGCAAAGCACAGATGTTAATGTTCTTAGTGAGATGAATTTCTTTGAATTCATGTGGTACCCAAATACAGAGCTGACTAATGTATCCCAGTTGTTTTAAATGTTTTTCAATGCTCAATTTCAATATATTAAGATTCTCAGCAATCTCTCATGTTGTTAAATGCTGACTGGTTCAATCAATGCCTTTATTTCCTCTTCATCTACTTTAACTGGCCTTCCTGAGCATGGTGCATCACTGACACCAAAATCCCCAGAACAAAATTTAGAGAAACAATTCTGACATTGCTGTAGTTTTAAGACATCTTCACCATATACATCACTTAAGTTTTATGAGCTTGCACAGCAATTTTTCCTTTTTGGAAATGATAAAGCAAAATACGACGAAAATGTTCGATTTTCCATTTTGAAATAAATGCTAAGCAAACAATTATTAACAAAATTATACACGTTCTTTTTCTAAAACAAGCTTGAACTGCCAGCTGTCAAGTAACATAATGAATTCACAAATTAGAATGAAGTTAGTTATATTTTAAGACATGTACACCCATCTAGGAGCATAAAATGCAATGACTTTTTGGCCAACACAGATGTTAATGTGCTTAGGTATCTGCTTCTTTTCAATTGCCTTCAGCTCAAAATAATCCTTATGCTAAAGTGCAATATTTTGAGGCAACATATTTTGTTACCCTTCAACGGCAACAGATAATTAATATATTCTGTAATATGGTAGAGGTTAGTAATATCTCCACTTTATAATGACATGAGTGTTACTCAGAGATATTAGGTAACTAGAATTCTATATTTCGGAGTGGCCAAGCTAGAATGAGTGTGATTGTTAGGCAGGTGATGTCATCGATCCCTCATGCTGTCCTCTTCCACGTAAGTGTTGCACACATGGACTGTCTCACAATGTCCATCTCTCGTCACTTATTTTTTTCTTTATCTATTAGCGCTCAGCCTGAACCAATTTCCACTGAGCATATCTTTCTCTATCCCACGTGGTAATCTGTAGTTGAGGAGTATTAGAAGATTCTGGGATGCTGCGTTTAGAGCAAGCTCACCCACTTTGGTTGGTGGTAGCTAAGCATCATACATTTGTGGTGTCAGGAGAGAGTAGGGAGAGGGAGGTGTTAAGAGCACAGGTCCTGGCATCAGGCACACCTAGGCTCAATCTTAGCTATGCCACTTAAATGGTTATTTGAAATGTTGATAAATGCCTCTGTATGCCAGTTTTCACATCTGAAGAACAGAGATAGTAAAAGTCTCTATCTCAAAGTGTTGCAGAGATTAAGTCAGGTAACATAAAGCCCTGATCCCCATAATACTCAAATGTTAGTCTCCCCTGGTCCCTGCCTGTCCTTAATGTAGCCAAAGGCACCCATGTATCTAGTTCTGAGAAGCAAATGCATATTGGACAAACTTGAGCACTTTAAAAGTAGTAATTTTTAAAATTTTAACTTATGTCCATCTAAGCTTATTTTTTATTTCCAAATAATAATTTCTCAAAGCAATGGAAACTGGGTAAATAACTAATGGGCAAAAGTCTCTAATAAAAAGGGTGCAATGGTAAATCCTATGGAAAAATAAAGATCTTGCTTTAAATGAAAGTATAGAGCATACTCATTAAGGATATGGGCTGTGAAGTAGGCTCCTGGATTGAATTCTCCCCACCGAATTCTAGCTCTGTGACCTCAAGTTTTGTTATTTGAGAAATGAACCTAATAATACATATTCAGAGAGGGATATAGTGAGGAATAAATGAATTCAACCTTGTTATGTGTTGTCAAAAAGCAAAATTCAACAGAGTGAAATTCAAAGCTCTTATTGCCTGTATTCAATGATTCGTGATTTGGGCAGCATCCAACCTCGTGGACAGAAAGTAGCTCTGAGAAGCCGTACAAAGTGGAAGGCTCTTAGACATATAAAGGAGCAGGAGCAAGGGAGTAGTCGTAGGCAAGAAGACCAGGTTGTTTATTGTAAGGTGACTGACTTTCCTTGGGCATGGCAGAGGTCCTGACTGATTTGTTCACGATCCATTTTTGGGACAGCTGAAACTGTAATTAAGTGAAATCTCAGTTTGGTGACAAGGGCCCATTTGGGCCTGCTGTCTTGTTTTTAACAGTGTTCAGTACAGGAGCTTTGCATAGAAAGCATTTTATAAGTATTAGGTCTTACTAGTTTCATTAAGAATTTTGGAAGAGGGGATAGACAAGCACCTTCTGACATTATCTAAGGTGCACACCCAAAATAGCACACTTGTGAAGAGTTTAGTTTTTTAAAATTTATTTTTCAACTATAGTTGACATATAATAATAATTTCAGATGTACAACCTAGTGATTAGACATTTAGAGATATTATGAAGTGATCACCCAGATAAATCTAGTACCAAGAAGTTTAGTTTTATAAGGTGCACTGGGTGTATATTTTACCATTTTGCATAGAGGTAAATTAATTTATCTAGAAAGACTTTAATGTGTCTTGCATCTATTCAAAACCCTGCCAATGAGGTTCTAATTCCTATATAACTAAACAACCTCACCAAAAAGTAAGTTTTAAGGTCCAATTTTCAAAAGATAGCTCCTTTTTAGTTTTCCTTGCTTTCTCAGAGATATGAGAGAAAAGCTCTGATAAGGGTATTTCTTTTATCATGGAAAGGAAACGTCCAGTCATTCCTCTCCATCCCCCTAACTATGAGTTCTGCAGCTCTCTAAGGAAGGAAGCTGTAGCTCTCCTGAGATGCAGGGCCTGTCCAGAAGGGAGAGTGAAATAAATACATGAGTCTGTAGTTGCCTCCTTTGTCAATAGCCAGCCCCTGGCCTTGGGAACTTTCTGGAGGCAGGTTGCAAATACATGTGCTTGGCGGAAGCCCGCTGTTTCTTTTGTCCTTGAACCACAGGGGGCCTGATAGTGAAGCTGGAGTGTGTCATCCCTCACTAGTTTCCAGGCAGAAATATGATGGGTAATTTTTCAGAAAGTATCTGATGTCAACCTTCAGAGTTTAATCTATTTTTCTTCTACAAATAATAACTAGTTCTACACGCTTTCCTACAAACCCACTGCATCAACAGCCAAGTGGAAACACAGATGTTTGACCAGTTTGAAGTCTGATTTCTGCAGGGTATGAATAAGAGTTTCTAACCCTCTTTGGTGACACCTTTCATCTCCCTTACTCTACCATCCAACTCTTATTCATCTTTCCTGGCTTTCTACAAATGCTATGGAATGTGATAAAATTAAATCTATTATTTTTACTCTTATCCAAAAGGATTAGAAATTACAGATTTTTCCAGCCAAATTGTCTTGTATGTGTGTTTCCCACTGTCTAGGATCTTAGGAAGTACATCTATGGAAAAAGAGAGCAATCTGCCTCCCACCAGTGTATTCAGCTTCATGCTATAAGATACCATCTTTTAGAGTGTAGATCCCTAGAAGAGGCACTTTGTGGATTCACAGAATTATTCCTGTCATTTTCTGAGCTGCTTGGTCTCGGGTTAGAAGCATTGGTAGCCTTTCCTGGCTTCGGTGGTTTGGAGGATCAAAGTTAGAACTTATGTATTTTGCCACGTATAATGTGCTCCCATGCATAATGTGCACCATGTTTTTGGCTCAAACTTTCAGGGAAAAAATCTTTTGTTTTAATTTTTTAATTCAAATTTTTATCTGTTTATAGTTAGGTACTTGGTTTTTTTTGTATTAAAAGGAATGTTAGCATTTATTTTTAAACATATTATGGTACAAGAAATTTTATGTATAAAAATTTTTATATATAAAAAAACCAATTATCATATTCCAGGGTATTATTTATGCATATGGATATCGTTATTGATTTCTAGATTTACACTTTAACTCATAAGCATAAATACAAGAATTAACATTTATATGGATAAGAAACTAGTACTTCCCATGTATAATACACATCCTTGTTAATAAATACACATCCCTCATAATTTTGGGCAAAAATAGTGCCCATTATACACAGCAAAATACAGTAATTGTTGGGTGGGACTCGGAGTTTCTGCAAATTGGTCCTGGCCCCCGATTCAGGGCAGCTCCCAGGCTATCCCAGTGTGTTACAGACTAACGGTTGTCATTACACGGCTTTGGCTGGAAAAGCACATGGGAGATGGCTCTCTGTAGATTGCCACGTTCCCTGTGACTTGCCAGCAGAGGCACCGACAGCTCTTGTTCTTGGTCTGGACTATCTTTTCACAAGCATTTGTATAGCAGAGCCTTGCAAGATGGCAACAGTGCCTGTTTACAGAGCAGAGAGCGGATTTGCTGTCCAGTATAAGAATATTTCTCTCTGGGGCAAAGATTGGGCAAGTTGCTTCCAGCCCATTAAAAAAACCCTGGGTTTTCTAAGCTTGGGGTTCTTCAGCTGTGATGCAAACCCACTCCATGTGCACCACGCACCAGGCCCACCTTTATCACCCCAGCGAGACTTCGGGGATGGGGAAATGACGTGAACATAAAAATTCTTATTGCCTGTTGTGCTGAGAGGAATAGAGTCCTTTGTCTCGAACCCAGAGTCTCCCATCTTTTGCCATCATCCATGCAACTGTGGCGGGCTAAATTGTTAGCCTGATGGAAAGTCAAAATCTCAGACTCTTCACAGTTCTTGGCCACCAGGATATTTGGGCAGGGCCCCTACCTGCAGCAGGATCGTCACAGGGTGCTTTTCACTAACACACCTGGAGTTCGGCACTGTCTGGGTGGAATGGACTTAATGATTTCCCTACTGCCTGATATATATTGATAAGAAATATGACAAGTTTCTATCACTTAAATCACTCAGGAAATCATTGTCCATGGATATGATTGCACAGGGGGACTATAATTTTATTTACAGTACATAAAACTGGAAAAAAACATACAGACATAAATTAAAGGTCTAGTTTTATTCTGTTTGAATTCTTTTGGGACTCTATTTTTCATTCACTTTCATTCCAAGTTTAGATTGTCATATAGATAATAAGGTGATCATTAAGATATATGTAAATTTACCATTTTGTTTTTTATATTATCAGGGGGAAAATAGATTGAATTGAGCTTGGGTTGGAGATCTGTTAAAAGCAAATCTTCCTTTAACGTTAGTAGTCATGTGAAGTATACCAAGGACAATATGCACCAGTGGAGTTTATGAGACATGGCTTGAGTTGCTAGAATTTTCCTTGGAAGAAATTCCCTTCTTATGAGAGAGATTGGAATGAAATAATCATTAGTTAGTTTATTGGAGAAGCACCATAATATTTTGGATAAGAGTGGGGATAGTGCAGATAAGTTGTCCAATTTTGAATTCTGGCTCTATCACCTCCTCACTCTGTGATCTTAAGCAAGTTTCTATGACTCAGTTTCCTCATCTGTAAGATGAGGATAATAGTACCTATTTCAGGGTTTTTGTGAGAATTAACTGAGAATATACGAGGACTGTCTGGAAAGTATCCAGCCATGTAATATGAAAAATAGAGGCATTTGTGGCTGGATGTTTTTTTCCAGACAGCCCTCGTATCCATACACACAGGTATTTGTGCCTAGAACAGTGCCTGGCACATATACATGCCATAGGATTTTGGTATTATTATATATTTATATTATTGGTGCATAAACTAAGACCAGTCACTCATATCGTAATACTGAGAATAAGATCCGAAATAACCATCACTTGATTTCCACCCCCCCACCCCACCTCCACTAAAAACTTTTAACTTGCTTACAAATAAATACCAGTATGGAATCTCTGGCATATATAGTAGCCATTACTCTCATTACTCCATGCCGGATAGCTTGGGCCAAAAAGATAAAACAATAGTTTTCCTTTGCAGAGTTGAAGGTTTTTAACCCTAATTATCATTCAAGACAGTTTTATTGAGTATCTATATGAAAACTCACACACTGGACATTTTTAGCTCAAAAAGATTGTTTCCTACAACTCTGAGTCTAGGGAAAAATCTGTAAAATTTTCATTAGTCATGAGGGCATGAAGAACGTTGGGTTGATAGTGTAATTATTTCAAGATTCATGATTATAGGTTTTCTTGTTGGACTCCCCTCTATTTTAAGACTACATGTTATTGCATTATCTTTAGTTAGTAGATTAAGAGTCAGCATGTTCTTACTTATTTTTAGGATTTGAGGAACAATGTGATCTGAACCTTTCTTTTTATCATTTTGCAATCTAATTTCCTCTTTGGGTCTTGTGTGGCATGTTTTCTAACACAGATTTCCATCCTTTCTGCATTATTTAGTGTCTGACTTTGCCAGACCCATTCTCCCCGATGAATGTTGCTAACTGCTTGGTATTCTATGATTTCAGTTATTTTGCATCAAACTGAGAACTGCCTGCACTTACAGAACTTTCACAACAGGCCTGACAGGGAAGTGCTAATGGCCCTTTTAAAAATATATACATATTTATTATGTGCCATTTTGTAAGAAAACTATCAATTAATAAAGTTAAATTGTACTTAAATCACCCAGTTATTAGAAATTTTATAGTTGTTAAAGCACCTTAGTTGTTAAAGCACCAAGAATTATGAATATTACATATTGTGTGTCATGCTGGGTTAGGTCTAAAGTTCTATGCGTATTGCTTACCCTAATATTTCCCCCAATGCAAAGTGTAGCAACTCAGGCCAAACTGTAAAGTCTAATTCTGTTGTCACGTGGAGCTAGGATTAAGTCATTATATATTTGGAATTTGTATCCGTAGGAGAAAAAAAGCCACAGGAAATCACATTTCTCATTTACTGCACACTTTAATTACATCAAAAATAATTTTAACCAGCTTTTTTATAAGTGAAGGAGTATATCTGTGGTTTAAAAAGAGTCTATTCTCTCTATATCAATGTCAATGTCAATATATAAAAGGACATGATATAAAGGCATCTTTCATAGCTCCCTAGCACCTTTTATAACCCAAGCTTGGGTTTATCCTCTATGTCCTGTGGGGCTCGTGTGATCTGTTTTACTATTTCCAAGCTTAGAGATGTTTTGAAAATCATCTAGCACTTCCTCGTTTTAGAGAGATGAAATTATCCCAAAGTCATCGAAGATTAGGAAAGAATAGTATAAAATCACACTGCTAGAAAAGATGTTCCTTCATAATTAATTTGAAAATTCCATGTCTAATCTGGAACTAAATATATTCTGTTAAAGAAAATTCCTTGAATACCATGGATAATGCATTCTAATATCTAACAACCTTTCTAGTCAAAAGTGTCATTCTTGAGTGTAATAACCTTTTTTCATGCAAATTAAGCTTATTTCCACTTGCTAGATGCTTAATAGAGATGGATGATAGTCACCTTAATAATTACAATCAAGCACATATTAAAATATTTTTCAGTATTAAGTTACTTTTCATTAATTTCTTTGTACATATGAAAGAATCCAACACCTTTCATTTTTTAACATAAGTCTTGGCCTCCCTTCCCCAGTTGCTAAGCCAGAAATCTGGATATCATGATTCACTCCTATATTTTTTTCACTTACACCTTTATTACTAAGGTCTGCTTATTTCCTAAGCAGTTTTACTTCCTAATTTCCAACATCAATATCACTACTTTTTTTTTTTTGGTATGTGGGTAGCTCCCTGGCTGGGAATCGAACCCAGGCCGCAGTGCTGACAGCGCCAATGCTGAAGCCTTAAGCCACTACACCATCAGGGAACTCCCTAATATCACTACTATAATTTATGCCACAATCATTCCTTATCTGGATTATCACATTTTACCTGATGAATTAGTCAGCAATTATTGTGACAACAAGCAATCTCCAAATTTTAGTTATGTAACAAAACAATCATTTGTTCTCACATTTTATGAGGACAGTCGCTTGACCTTGATCTTGGCTGGACTTGGCTGAGCTTAGTTGTGCCCCACATGTCTTGCCATTATGGGACCCACATGGAGGAGCAGCCCCTATCCGGGCTAACTGGTATCATGGTCAATGGCAGAAGCTCAAGGGGGCTAGAACCTTAGCATGCTGATTTAAAGCTTAGAAGTGGCATGTATGTCCTCTAAGATTCTGTTGTCCGAAGTGTGTCTCTTGGCCAAGCTCAAAGTCATTGGGATAGGGAAATACACTATGTCCGTAGGTGAATGTGGCAAAGGTAGGGTGGATGTAGACAATTATGAACACTCAGTAATCTGAGTGTAGTTATGTTCCTCTCCGATTTATCCTCCAGACTATCTACCTCACAATCGGGATCACACAATACTCAGTAGCCTCAGGATGATTAAGAATTGAGGTGAGGGAAGAAGTAGTGACCTCTCCAGAGAAATGAGTCTTGAGAGATAAATAGAATTTTCTAGAACAGAAGAGGAAAGGAAGGGCTTCTTTGACCCTAAGTGTTCCAGAGAACAAGAATGAAAACATCCTTCTGAATAACTAGTTTCTTATTTTCCTAAATCATGGAACTATGCAGACAGCTCTTCATTAGCACTCTCAATTGCAGTGCAATGAATTGTTTTATCGTCATCTCTGCCCGTCTCTGTACAACTGTGAACTTCCCGATGGCAGGAATCCAATGTCTTTCATCTTTGACTACCCAGCACCTAACACAGTGCCTTCAAACATAGCAGGCACTTGAAATGCTTGAGGGGCACGTGCCTACGAGTCTGTCCAGAAAAGTCTGATTTAGATAACTGGCTCATTGTGATCATTTTGCTGGTCTGAGGCTGATGGACAGCAACTGGCAAACCGACTGTCATTGTCTAAATCCCGTGACATGCATGGTCGGAGACATTCCTTTTGCCAACTCTTCTTTAAGTGTCTTTACTCGTTTCCTCTCCTCACTTGCCTTTTCTTTTTAAACATTGCTTCTCCAAGTCATCAAGGTGTATAAAATGCTAACCTGCTGTCCAGACCTGGCTGCATCTGTGAACCTAAAAGAACTCATTACTCAGTCCTTCATATGCACATTTAATACCACATTAGAGGTTGACCTTTAACTTGCAAACCAGATAATACACTTTCATCCAGCTTTAGACCTCATCCACACGTTCTCCATTTCTCACAGGGTAAAGGTTGAGTCCCTTACTAGGATTTTCATTCCAGGCCCTCAAACGCCTGTTGCTCCTTAGGTTTGCAGCACCCTCTCCCCATACCTCCCTCTGCAGACCGCAAGCCTCAGCCCCTTGTGGGTCTCCGCCCTTCTCCAAACACACCCTGCACTCCTACACTTCTGGACTTGCCCTGCGTTGGTCCCTTTGCTTGGAAGCTCTCTTCCTTTGCTCTTCGAGGAAAATTCTACTCATATTTGAAGGCTCTGTTCTGTGAAGAGGTTCCTAATTCTGCCTCTACCTCTCCATAATTATCAAGTGAATGAATGAATGGTTTACTTGATAGTTCAGATTCACTTCACATTAATTTTCAACTTCTCTCTTCTATGAAGTTTGTAACTTTATTTTTTACAATTGTTTTGATTTGGGATGATAATTTGGATTAATCAATTCTACTTGTTCTTTTCATGTTTTATCTTGGGAGCAGTAATTCATTAGTTACTTTTTCTCAATATCATGATGAAAATTTAATGATATATGTCTTGGTAGATAGTCTTCATCTTTCCCATATGTGGACTGTTGGTACAACCAATTTATAAGACCAGTGCTGGCTGAGGTCCTAGTGTTGTTTCTTTTTGTGCACATTTGAGTTTCTAAAATGCAAAACCTGAAATGAATATCATTCTCTCTGACAGGTCTTAATATGATAGATATGCCTGTAATAATGTGAATTTTGAGAAAATACAGAATTCATTTTTTTTAAATGTACAGGTGTATTATTATGGAAAATAAGAGAAAAATGGAATCATCTTTTTCAGGAAAATGAATTGAGGAAGAACTTAGTATCTGACTTCCAGTCTATCAAGAGGCCTGATGACTCAGTGGAAACGAAGAGTGTATTGAGAAGTCTCCGCGGTGGTAGGGTCGTCTTGTGCCTGGGTCTGGCTCCAGTTGCTTTAGTCTGAACCTCAGCTCCACCACTTGGCCTGAGCAAGTGATTGAAAGTTCCTGTGCCTCTGTTTCCTCATCTGTAAGATTGGGGGTAATAACAGTGTGCACATCACAGGGTTGTTATGAGGACTAAAGGAGTTAATATTCATAAAGCACTTAACCACAGGGCGGGGCCTGTGGGTTAAGTGCTGTTATTATTTCCGCTTTGGAATTTTTTTCAACTTCTTTTTTTTTAACTTGGAGAACAAAAATCCTTGCTTTCGCATTTTTGGGTTTCAATTGGGAAAATTAGAAAACCGCGTAAGGATTTGAAGTTCTAAATAAGCACCATAGATTCCATCCCATGCGCCTCTCACCCCTCCCCCACCCTCAACCATATGAGGATGCTGCCCTCTGGTGGTGACTCAGAACTGCTGTAGAGCTCCGCCAGTCTGAATCAGGCCAGGATTTTCTTTGTCTCTACCTTCCTGGAACTTAAACATTAATTAACAAGAAGTTAAAAGTATTTCCCTCTGGGCATTGTTTGCAACATAGCTGCCAAATCACAGAAACATATATAGATTCAAAAATTGGAATGATGATTACATATTATAATTTTTATTTTGATGATAGAAATTATGAGAAGAAAATGTATGCAATTACAAAATAAATTGCCTAAGTCTTTTGATTGACATATTTGAAAATCATATAAATAATAGGCAAGCATCTGAGGATCAAATAGGTATCTCTTTGATATTGATTTAGGTATTCCTTTTAGAAAAAAATTAGGAATGCTAGTATAGGTATTACAGTTCGTATTCAAATTTCAAGTCTTATATTAAAATTTATTATTTTGGCAAAATGTTTTTCAGAATTTGAGGAGACAAAAACTATAGCCATTAAATTGAGAACTTGTGCAGGTGTATAAAGTTTATTAATATTATAGTTTTTATGATTTTCATCATCAAAGCATCTTTTGTCAATGCTCCAACTGCCTAACCCATTTTTCTTCAGGAATCTCATAGACAGACATTTACTTTCAAGTGAAATTATGAAAAACTCATTTTTGCTGATTCTTTTGAAAACTTACAAGACTCTGGAATATAGTTTGATGCAGTTAGCTTACCTCTACTGGGCGAACTGTTATTTAATTCCCAGCACCAAAAAGGAAACAGCAGAAGATCAGTGACTATTTATTTACACATTTAGTATCGTTTCTGCTGGAGAATAGAGAATGAGTTTAACTCTAAAAGCTGAGCCTGCAGGAAGCCCCATCAGTCTCTCCACACTTCTGCTGTCATTCCTATTGTAGGGGAAACATTATTCAAACCACAGGCTCCAAACTCCCAGGTAACTGAAGCCAGCAGGAAGCTCTGTTTGATATCAAGTATGTTCTTTATCAACCTTTTATGTTGTGATGAGAAGAAACGAACTAACTTTACTTTTATCTTGCCCTGTTTTTAACAGAACCCCGTAGGTGAATGCTTTATTGGTGTGCATTGGCCAAACACTTTGATATATAGTGACTTTGTGGTCATATATTTTCCATATAAAAAAGTAATGGATTTTCATCTATCCATACCAACCAGAAAGTATTACATGTTCATGTTTTTATTAAAAGGGTATTAAAAATGTTGCTTACAGGAGTTGCCACACAAAATACATAACTTAATTTTTCTTACTCTTATAGATTCTAGGAGACGGAAGTCCCTCTGCCATCAGACAGAGAATCAAACATAACAATGTGATCTTGAACTTTGGGGTCAACACTATAGACTCTACTGAACACTCAGTCTCCGTGCTTTTTTGTTTTAGAAAGACTCATATAAAATAAGAAAGTGAAATGTTTTTGTTTCTTTTCCTCCACAAGTAGTTGGTTTTCAATAAGCAAGCTAATGATGCTTGTATTGTGGAGTTCATTAACAAATGTACCTCTAATGTTCATACTGTTTTTGACACACTATTAAACCATAAAATCTTCTCTTTGTTCTTTATAGCGTTTTATTTGTGTAATCTTCTTGGATTCAGTTATCTGTGTTTTACAGGGAAGAAACACAGATTTAGAGTGATCTTGAACTCATGTCTTTATCATTCCTGCACCATTTTCTGTGATGCATGGTCTATTTCGATGCTGAAATTGTTACCAATCCCCAGAAAAGAAATAATCTAAGACACCTGGAACCTATGTAACTCTTGCTAACCAATGCCACCCCAGTAAGTCTAACAATAAAAAATATTTTTACAAAAAATTAAAAAAAAAAAGAAAGAATCTAAGGCTAAGAATTGAGACTCCAACAGAACGAAAAACAACATGAGAAAATTTTATCATTTTATTTTAGATTGTATATTATCCTTTGCAATTTAAAACATGTGAATAATTTAAATACCAACTACTTCAGGGCTATCTTTATTCCAGGATTAGAAACACTTAATTTTCTCACCCCATAACCATATTTAAACACTTAATTTTCTCACACCATAACCATTGTAATCATCTCACAATTCAAAATTAGTGTACTGAGCAAACCTCTACTTGACGTTACTACAGAATATTTAAAGACAATTAGTAAAAAGGAATTACTACAAGGAAAGAAGACTATTTTTCTCATTGAATTTTTTATTTTAAACCAGAGTATCTCAACTTCAGTGCTACTGGCATTTGGGGCTGGATAATTCTTTGTTGTAGGGGACTGTCCTGTGTATTACAGCAATGCCTCTTCCTCTGTTGTTACATCACCCAATATCCCCTGAGGGACTGAAGCCCCCTGCCTACACCAGAGTCGTTGTTGTAAGCCAATAAAATGTGCACCCCATTGCCTTTTTCCCAACATCTTCAGGCAGGACTTGCCATTTTGCATGGCTTCCAAGACCTGATGCAGGATACATGGTCACAAGCTATCCGTCTCCTAGGGTCTCTATTTTTCTCCACACCTCACTTGTACCTATAACATACGACCCCATACATTCACACAAGTTGTAGCTCAGTCTTCATCTTCTCATGGTGGCTCTCAGGGGAGGACAAGGACTGAATGGGGCAATTTAAAGACATGGCTGAAGAGCCCAGCAGACCTATGTTTGCTTTCTGCTCACTCTCCCTGAGCCTAAGTTCATTCTTAAAAAGATGATCATATCCACTTCATAGCCCGTAGAATTGTGAAAGGAACTGAATTAAAAGAAAACTAATTTGTAGATTATTTTCTTTGTGACAGGTATCAAGTAGATGCTGTATTCAGATTATCTCACTATACAGTCCCAACATTGAGGTCCCCATTTTATTATCTAAAGAAATTGGGGTTCTGAAAAACTAAATAGGGCACAGTGGTCACAGGTGTTAAGTAGAGAAGTTGTCTGAGCTTTCAATGTACCTAACACACTTCACACAGTTCCTGAAACAAGGCAAGTTCTCAAATAATATTTAGCCACTTGTCTTAAGGAGGGCCAATGTATATAGTTTGTTGAAGTTTTACTCCATCAAAAGACAAATCTCACAAAGTATTAGTCCTGCCCATAATAACCCAAAGTTATTACCCTAGTAAATTTAGAATTATCGTCAGAGTCCCCCCATTCCTTCTTACCCTCTTGGCAAGGTTCATATTAACCTTAATTCCGTTAGTTGGGAAGTATATGCTTATAGGAGTTAGTTAAGCATATTTACTAAAATGTGCTTGTTTCTCTGCCTCCAGGCTACTCCTTCTCGCCTTGGTTACTTTTACATCTATGTCCTGGTTTGAATTACTAGCACCTTGTAGCAAGCAGATGCAAAAGCAGATCTGTGAGAGAACTCCTGAGCTGTCGGAAGTGGACGTTTGACATGTTTGTTTTTGAAGGAAAGAGGTATAAATCGTTATGAGTTGAAAGCAAATGATTTCTTCAGATTAAAAAATATTTTCAGGTAGAAAGAAAGCTTGAGTAGAAGCATGAGACAAAACAAACAAAATTTGAAGATGGCTGCATTTTACCCAGGGAAGTTTTTATTTCAATCATTTCTGTTGGAAATTTCTTGGTATTGGAGGCCAAGCCCAGAGAGAGAAAAGCTCTGTGGCCTTTCTCAGATCAATATTACACGTTGGAACAGTCCCTTGCTGTGTGCACCTCCACGTTCCCACTGGCATTCTACCTGGGCAGGAACTCTGAGGGGACCTCCGCCCCACGTGTCTGTGGACAGAGGAACCGGTAGAAGGATTTTTTTTTTTAGCAGCAAATAACAGAACCCGTGGAAGGACGATGGTGGCTCGAAGGACAAGATCAAGGCCAGGTTTTCCAACTGAGGTTTTTTTTCCACATATTCCACTTTGTCTCTATGCATTTGTTCAGCTTTAAGAATGACAATTTTATACCTAGACTTACGTCATCTGAGAGCTTCTACATCAAGGTTAAAAACCAACAAACCAACAAAAACTCTTTAGAGTTCATGGAATCCTTTGTCCTAGAGGAAAATTTTGTGTGGAAAAGAACTAAACAGAAGTGGATCCACATGGGAAAAGCTGGGTGTGCCTGGCTATATCTTGCTGAGATGCCTGCCCCAACATGCACCCAGCTCAGATGTGTACCCCGTTGAACACCACAGGGGCTCCTGAGCACACTGCATCCAAACCCCAGATGGGAAAAGCCATCCCTGATGAGGAAGCTGCTGCTGGCAGGATGCGGGGGGCCACATGGGTCTCCTGACCTGCACCCACTCTGCACGGAATCAGGCAGGAGCTCACAGGCCACCAGACCACTTCTGCTGGGATTTCAGACCTCCTCGTACGGAGGGAATGAGGGGCCAGGGCTGTGAGGTGTGCAAGACTACATCCGGTGGTTTTCACACTGGTTATAGGGCCTTCTAAAAGCGCTCGCCAGAGATTTGGTTACAGTCATAGCAAGTCCCACCATGTAACTTTTGGAAGTTGTTCATGTTTTGCACTTTCAAAATGCTACCTGTAATTTACCCAATTCTTATGATATTGCTTCTGTCTGGCAATATTTATAATCATATACCCATTACAGAGAAAGACAGGCCAAGACACACAAGAATAAAAATCACCAGCAAATGTAGGGTGGGTGTGTCAGATTGTGAATCCCTGAGTGGTTTTCTAACATTAGGTTCAAATGACATTTATGAACACTTTTAATTGATGAAAAACAATTCTGCTGTCCATTTACGTTGGTATCTGTGGTGATCAAAATTTAACAAGATGGAAAACATATCAAACAAGAGGAAAAAAATGTGTAAAAAATTAACATAACAAACTGAGATGGGTAGGGTGTTGTGAAGACCGTTTATGTATATACTCTGATGGAGCCAAATGAAATACAGCTCATCTTGCTAAAAAGGAATTTCAGATTTTTATTGAAACACTTCGTAAATATAAAATTACACCTTTACATTACTATTAATTTTATATTTATATGTGCTATTTTCCCATAAATTTTAGTATTTGTTGTCTGTGTTTTTCACTATCATTTATTTTATTTACAAGGGCTGTCCAGAAAAAAGCCAGCCACAAATGCTTGTATTTTTTTATAGTACGTGGCTGGATACTTTCTGGATAGCCCTCGTAATTTGAATTTCGGTAACTATGAATGAGGAATACTTGTCAGATTTCAAAAGTTCTGAATGAGTTTTCTTAATTTCAAATTAAACATCACTCACTATACATGGAATTTCTGGCAAGAATAAAAAACAGATATTGATTTGCTTTCCAATAAAATACTAATTCATCTGATTTGTTAGCAGAAGCTCAGAGAACGATCATAATATGAAGCAGTTCAATGTTTATCAGACTGTTTCTTATTTCATATCTCTAATCTCTCCTGCTGCCACGTAAAGTGAGAAATGCATTTCCCATAACCACAGTAACCCTGTACTTATAAGGACATAGCTGAAATTAAAGTGCAGTGTGTGCATACATGGGTGTGTTTTGTTTTTTACTTAACTCTAATATCACCCTAAACCTATCAGGGAATTTGGAAGGACTGACAGAGCAAAACACCATGAATATCCTGTGGTGATGGTCAGCATACACTCTGCAAACCTGATTAACAGCTTGACCAGACAGCCTTTGGCACCCACAGTGAGTGGCTCTGGCCACCGCTCTCAGGCATAAGAAGTGGGTTCTTCCAAAAGCAAACAACCTTCGACCCATGGTCTTCATTTGGGCCCATCAGGTCAACAGTTGTTTCACAGAACATCGGCAATTGTCTTTCTCCTTGTGTCAGGAGCCTCTTGAAACATTAGACGAGGATAATTAAGTGATGAATAAGGGTCAATGTGGACAAATAAATCAAACTGATAGTTTGAACACAGACAGATTGAGCAAAAACAAGGAACTCCGCCATGCCTGTTACTGCAGTGCTTGATGTTAACTGACTTTGTTAACATTACATCCAAAGGCAGCAAGTGGGAAAGCTTTGTTTGGGATCAAAAGCTGAGCAAAGAGACATGGGATTTAATTGTTCAGCTTTATTTTTGAAATAAAGACATGCGGCGCATCCATTTAGTTGACTTTAATGGAGCACAAAACCAAACCTATTCTTTAGCATGCTAATTGAGTTAGAAGATGCTTTTCTCCTGTGTTAACAGAGATGCAAGAAATACCGGTAGAATCAACAGATTTTTAGAGCCAAAGTTCAGAGTTAAAACATGTAAGTCCCTGTATCTATTGAGATAGATTAAATATACTAGTAAGTGTAATACAATCTTATAAATATTTTTCAATCATGTGTTACAAATCGACTAGTGGTAAATGTACTATGACAGACCCTTGAAATCAAATGTATTAATCCATGGAAAAGAGTTTGTTAGGAGAAGGGCAGCCTAGAAATCAAGAAAAGAACAAGAGAAAGGAAGAAAACAACAGAACCCTCAAAAAGGCTGCTGTGTGTCCAAAGGGCTTTTCTCAGGAGAAAATTGTTTTTTTAAAAATGCAAAAAAGAAATCTACCTTGTAGTAAGAATAAAAAGTTGTTATTTTTTACTATAATTATTACTCTAGACTCTTTTGTTTGGGTATTAAAATTCAACTTTTCTTCACAGTCAAAATTGCACTTCACTATGCACCTCTAATGTTGCAGAAGTAAATATGGAGTTTAACTTCTTACTTTGTTATGTTAATGATCTCAGTTGTTCTGTAACACTCTTGTCCCAACCTACCACGTGCAGCTTGTACCAGAAAGTGTAGGACGCTGGGTTTAATAGCATATCACACTTGAATGGCATGGAATTTTTAAAGGGTGACAATAGCCTCATCTATAAAAATGAAAGAAATTAAGTTTGAAACATAAGCTTTTTAAGATATACACAATATTTTATTTTTTATAGTTACATAATATACTTATGAAGCAGTTAATGAATTTTTCATGAAGAAAATTAGTATTCTACAGCCTCAGAAAACAGAAAAATCTACAGAGAAAAATAAAAAATTAATTATTTCTACTCTTCCATGCATTTTCTATTTTATATTTAAATCACTTGAAGAAGTTGGAGGTATGGTGACTAGTTATTGCAAACAATAATTTATGAATTTAAAGACACTTAAATGGTATTTGTTTGGAAGCATTGGTTATACATTCCTTCTCATATCTGGGCATCTGTCTTCATTTTTTTTTTTTTTTTAATTTAAGTAGTCACAAATACCAATATGATTAGATCAATGAAAATACATTATTTGCCATTAATGTTGGTTTTGAACCATGTTAATATAAAATAACTATCAAGGGTAAGTTATGTGGGGGAATGTGGCTACTTCCTGCAGTGCTCCTGGGATTCCCCCCAACCCCCATAAATAATTTCACATAAAGAATCTAAGAGAAGCTCATCTGTGAGCCGCCTACCCTGAGAAAGTGGTCTGAGAAAGGTGTAATGGATTATAGAGGGAGATGAAGGCGAGTTTACACCATATCCAATCAGGCTTTTTCTTAAAGGTCAGGACATTCTGTCTGGGTCCATTTGTGTTTTTGATTCTGCCGTTTCACTGTTCAGGAACACAATGTAACTGTCAGTCTCAACGACAGTTCCTGGCTCTCCTGGCTCCACTGCTCTCGGGGTAACATACAATATTTCACATCCACAAAACAATTCGGCGTCTGCGTGGGCAAACCATATGATGACCACGGGGAGCAATATGGTCACACCCTACTGAGCACTCTTAAGGAGATTCTGTAAAGAACTGTTAATACATCTAAAAAAGAATAAGGCTTTGCTCTTCTGGGCTTTGGCGTTCTTGCCAAATAGCATTTTAATGTTTCATTTTTATCAGCCGAAGTCAAATGCAAATGTTTGCCCCTCGGCTCCATCTCAGTAAAGACAGCTTTACTGCTATGCAAAGCATTTGCAGTCTTGGAGTTAGGAGGGTGATAGATATTAGAAATAATTTAGCACATTAATGATGGCCTTGTTGGATTTCCCCTGTGTGTGTTTTGTTATATTATTTATTTCTCTTCTCAAACAAAACCAGACGCCAGCTCAAATTTAAATAGGCAAAGGTGGGCCCTGATGTCAGAGAGAGCAGAGAACCAATACCCTGTTTAACATAATTTTTAAACAGTCAGATCTGAACTGAGCTCTGGAGAATTAATGCATATGGTACATTTTCCAAGGATCTCCTTTGGAATACTACTCTTTTTTTTTTTTTTTTTTTTAACCAGCTGATTGATTTAAGTTACAGTCCAGTCTGTCGCTTCACTCAGAGGAAAATTAAATAAACGATTTGCATAAATGGACAGAAAAGGAAAGAAACAAGAAAAAGCTTATCTGACTAAGCACACAGATCAGTTTGTTTCCCTCCTACGTAATATTTATTCTTATGGCTGCATTGCCAACTTCTATTCTTTTTATTCAAGTGTCATCAGGATTTCTTTTTTTCAGTGAATTTTTTTTTAAGACTTATAAAACTTGAATTTTTCTAACAGTAAAAGTATGTCTTCATGTACTTCCAAATAATGTGTGTTACCTTTCCATCCTTCTTAACATTTCATTTGTGCCTCTGAAGATTTCTTCAGGTTCATAACATTAAATTCAACCAGAGACATAATTCATTACTTAATGATTCCTCTAATTGTGCTGAGTTTGAATTATGCTTGGAAACCTTGTTTCTAGTTCTATGTTAATAACACACATGGAGATTGCCTATTTATATGATGATTATGTGGTTTTTCTTTCTGGGTGATCACAATCTATGATAATAAGGACCAGTGAAACTTAAAATCCACAGGTGATTTACCTTTGGCTCAAGAGTGCATTTTGTGCTTTTGCTTAAATATTCTATTATTTGATATTACTGGGAATTTACTAGGCAAATTTTATTTTTAATGAATTAATGACATTAAAATATTAAAAACCAATTTAGGAGAAGCTAGAAAACAGTCCAATATCCCTAATTTGTCTCTTATCCTGAAATTTTACATCATGCCACTCTACGATGGATACAGCTATTACATTTACTATTGCTGAAAAGTACCAGTCTCAATGAATCTAGGTTTTTATCCTAATTGATAACTCAATTCTTAGTAGAGATAGTATAGTAAGGAGCACTTACAAAGGAAAGTAAAAATTAGAAACACTAAATGAAGGAGAAGTTCAGTTACTTGTGCAGAGGCAGTAAAAGCCTTTGAAAGGTGAATCCTGTGGACAGTAACTGCCCCACATCCCTACAACAGCATTTCTTGCCATCACAATTGAAGGTGGACACTAGTGTGATTGAATTAGTATAACCCAGCGCTCAAAAGCTCGAATGTGTGTTAAGGTAAGGGCCAGGCTGGAGCTGTGTGGAGGCTGTACTGCAGACAGTGGCGAGCCCAGAGTCTGCCCCAGCCTAACACCAGCCTGCTGCTGGGTGGAAATGACTGTCTTGTGTTTTTATCAGCATTTTCTCTCCCTCCTTTTTTTCTTCCAAGCCAAGTTATATGTTGTGCCATACTAATGCACTATGTCTGAGAGGCTTTTTCAATCTGCAGGATGCCAGTGTGGGATCTGGGGTCATATAAGATCATAGAAGATATGACTCTATGTAATTCTTAATGATATCACTTACTTATTATTAAGTCTTGGGTTGGGCTGCAAGTTATTATATAGCAAAATGATGAATCATTTTAACAAGGGATTTGATCACTTCCTCTATGTTTAGAGACATTTAACCTCTTTTCTAAGAGGCAATAAGGAAACTGGACTGTTTAATAGCTTCTTTGAGGTCTTTACTGTGGAGCTTCCTAAGTTATTTCAAGTATACACATTGCATTATGACTTCCCATAATATCCATGTGGTGCAGACTGCTGGTTCTCCCCTCAATCCCCTCCTCCTTCCTCCGTGGGTACTTGTTGGCATAGCTGGAGACTGCATTTCCCAGTCTCCGTTGCAGTTAGATGTGACCATGTTCTCTCCCTGGTGGAATGTGACAGGATGTGATACGTGCCGGGTCTGGGCCTGGAGCTTCAGGCACTGGGCTGTTTCGTTCACATCCTCTCTGCCTTTCTTACTGTGGCTGAATCTTGATGTGGTGGTGACTTAGCTTCAATCACGAGAACCATACACTAGGGACAATGATGCAACATGCAAGGTCCTGAGTCTGTGTAACCAGTTCGGAGCAGGACTGTCCCAATACCTTGGATGACTCACTGCAGAAGTGTTATGAAAGAGAAATAAGCTTCTACCTTTTGAAAATCATGGCATTTTGGAATCTCTTTGTTATAGCAGCTTAGCATTACTCCAAGGAACACACGTTCAAGTACATCCCTTTTGCAGAAAATTACAAAAATCTAATTGAAAGCCCAAATAAAAATAATCTGTGACTAACCTATATTACATGTGATGTTCTCCATCATCGTGTAAAATTAAAAGCTGACTGTAGTGGTCAGGGAGGAGAAAGTCCTGCATGTGGGCAGCTCTCTGTCGCAAAATGCAGGATGGCTAAACTAATACTTGTCAAATATGACTCCGAGTTGTTTCCTTGTAACTTTTATGATACCATAATATCTGCCTATCCTTTTATTGCCAGTAAAGATGAGCAATTTACTTAAAATATTTCTCCATAGGACCTGTGAAAGAGAAACTTACCATACATTTACTCCGCTGTTTTCAGTGACTGGTTTTTTTTGCCTCTTGCAAAAGTGGAAGGGATGCTCCACCTTGTTCTTATATTCTGGCCAGAACAGAGACTGGTGTTATTTGCCATTGAGTAATGCAGCCATCAAAAGGGAACTGGTTGTTTTAAACAATTTTATTCCTTCTCACTCTGCTTATGCCTATGATCCCCACCAGTTCCCTGCCTTTCCTAAGACTAATTTCAGGTGGCAAAGGGCAAGCCTGGAGGGCTCATATGGGTATTCAGCAAGTAAAAATGGCAGGGCCTTTAGAACGGATGGAGACCTAGGACTGTGAGCAGGACTTAACACCTCCCTAGAATGAAGACCCTTGAGGTTTTATCTCATCCATTTCCTCTGCATGGACTCCTTGACCACACCATTCCCCATACATAAGCAGTGAATATGTCTTATACTGAAGAGGCTCAACAAATGATGTGGGGGTGGTAATGCATGCAGGCAATCAATGATAGCATTTAACCATTGTATTGGTTGACTGTATGTTCATTGGTACATGTGTCAGTCTGAGCAGAAAAAGCACTGCCCAGATTCTATGCCACAGACTCTGGTGGCCAGGCATAGGGTGCTCCCTCTTTTCCAATCCCACCTTTAAATCTTTTTTTGGGTGAACAAAAATGTCACACCCATGCTCCCCATTCATAGCGTGAGCTTATTTCCACTGACCTTAAGTAGAGGTATCAATTAGGGCAGCTTTTCCCAGGTCAGAATGGTTAGAAAACCACAGAAGAGGATGACCTGTTTTGTTTTGTTTTCAGTTTTGGAACTGGGAGGGAAGGAAACTCATTTCCTTCATGATTTTTGGAAACTCCAATTCAAACTTCTCTCTTTGATTTCATTCTTCATCTCTGCAACCCTCCTAGTTCTATCAGAGCCAGATCTTTTGCTTTACCCTCAACCCTTTTCATTAAAACTATGAAAAAGTACTATAAACTACTATTTCCATAAGAGTCATAAGAAATATGTAGATGTTTGCTCTAGTTAAAGTGAAACTGAAATAAGTCTCCTCAGAGCAATGAATATGTATCAATTAAACCAAGTTCTATGAACCTTGGGGTTGAACGTTATGACAGAATATTTCTTTCACATTTCAAAAGGCCTAATTCTGATTAACACTCAGTGGAATTGTGCACACAGTGGCCTTGCATGTCCCTGTGAAGGGACAAAAGAGGGAGAGGGGACAGGCTTGAGAGACTGGTAGCTCGAAATTCAAACTTCTGTTACGCAATCCTACTGGGGGGGGGGGTGATTTTGAGTTCAATGAACCCCTCCTACTCCCAGCTTCCTTACCTGTGAAAGAGTGATGAGAATTCCTACCTCATGAGGTTGGCATGAGGCATAACAAAGATCCCTGCCCCGCACAAGGCCAGGCAGTTAACGAGAGCAATGTGTATTGTTTCCCACCTCCTGCCCGATTAAGTAATGATCCTTGCTCAGTAGAATCTTTTTGAAATTGGTTATCTTTGGCCTTCTCATTTCATTTTTTTGGAAGCACGGAGAGGTTTTCATTTCTCCTGCATTATACTGCAGATAATGAAAAGCCAAAGGCTCCCATTCAGAGCCCAGCTTCCCGATTTCTAACCGATGCCATTCAGCCTGCCTGCGGTTGCCCCGTGGACACTGTAGGCTATCTGAAAATACTTGTGGTCTACCTTCATGTGAGCTCTCTGATAGGAATTTTGTGCTGATGTGAACCTTTTCCCCTACTCAAACCACTTCATTCAGTATGTCCCTCAAGACACTAACTTTTACTTTCTTCACTTTCATATACCTTGTTTGCTAGAATGATTTTTCTTCTCTCTCTGCTTAGATAACCCTGCTGAATATCTTTCAATTTTCAGCTCAGATTTGCTTCCTTTAGGACGTTATCCCCAATACTACTCCTGGAATGACCTTGAGTTCTCGTATGTTCCCAGAACACTAAAGGCTCTTTATTACTCGGTTGACATTTAACATTTGGTGTCTCCTATTAAACTAGTGGAGTGTGACAGAAAAGCCCTGGCCTAGGTGTCAGCAAACCTGAGTCCTGGACCTGACACAGGATATCACTTGCTCGTTGTAACCTTGGTTTCCTTGTCTATAAAATTGAGGTAATAATACTCAAGTGAATTTTTTTGACAACCGAAAGAAATTTTAAAACTTTTATAAGCAATAAAATGTTATACAAGAGAAGGCATTATTACAAGCACATATGTTTTAGTTTTTTTTTTTCCAAAATAACCCAGCACAGTGCTCTGAATATAATATCAATAAAACGAATGAATGAAGCAATTAGTTGTCTGAAGATCTGAGTTCTGGAGCCTGTGCTGCCATCTGCATGACCTTTATTTGGCATCTGAATCCTACTCATTCTTTCCTAAAATGACAGGGTTTGTCTAGAGTCTAGACCAATGGGTCACAACCCTGTTGCGTGTTGGAAACACCCAGGGAGATTTTTAAAAATGCACGTGCCTGGCTGTGTCCCACCTCAAATCAATCCAGATTCTCTGGAGATGAGGTTCATACGTAGGTATTCAAATCTTTTAATTTCAAAAAAATTACAAACTTACAGAGAAGTTAGAAATCCATAATGAAGACCTTTTCTTCCCTCTGAAACGTTTAGACTAAAATGCTGACCAATAATCCATCACCTCTGAATACTTGAATGTGAATTTCCCACAAATAAGGACATTTTCCAACACAAATACTATGTAAAAATCAGGTGGTTAACATAATGATATTGAAGATCCCATTCAGGTTTAACTCATTGCTTCAAAAATGTCTCTTGAAAACAATACCTGTGTAGAATCACATCTTGCATGCAGTTGCCATGTCTCACGTATTTTGTAGACTGTCCTTCACTTTTGGGTTTATCTGATGCTTCCTTACTAAATTCTGGTTGTACACGTTTGGTAAGGATGTCACAAAAGCGGTGCTGGTTCTTTCTGTGGCCGAGCATAATTTCAACTAACCCATCACCGATGAGGCTCACTGTGAAGGCTTAAGGTGATGTCGGCCAGTCTTCTAAACTATAAAGTTAACCTTTTTCTCCTTTGTAATGAATAAGTGTTTTGTGGGCAGATACTCTGAAACAATGTAATTATCTTGTACCTTATCAAATTCCAAATGTATTCTTTTATGTATAGCTATATTTTTCATGGTTTTCTATTTTATTCAATGAGTTTTAATACATTCCTATTGTTGTTTAGTTTGATGCTCAAATTGTCCTCAGTTTTGGCCAGTGGGAACTCCATTAAGTTGGCTTTTGTGTCCTTTTTACGTCCCCCATCGTTCTTTGAGTGCTTCCTGCTTTCTGGCTTAAGAGGCACCGGGGCGCTCATCTGGTACTTCTCTTGCCCCAGCCCTGGAATTACTGATCTCTCCAAGGAGACTAGTTTCTTTTTGTGGAGAATGGTATTGAAGCCCAGCTCAGGGTGCTAGGGGTAAGCTCATTGAGCTATCAAGCGGTTCCTAGACCCCCCCTCAGTGCATATAGTTAGAGAATATGTGAATGTATGAATATGTGCACACACACACTTTACTATATGTTCACTTCTATCTCTATAAATATATTTTGAAACTGAGTTATGCTAATTCCAATCCTAAACCTACATGGTTTATCCTACATGTTTCCCTTTCAATATTTGCAACTCCTTCTCAACTTCAGTTTAGGAGTTTGAAACAAATAACAACAAAGAAAAATCTTCTTCAAATTATCTGCACTTTAATCGCCTGCTATGCTACAAAATAAAATCGCAAAATTATTAAACAAAAAACATCTCTTTTGTGTAGCTCTATCACATTAAGTTCTTTTAAACTCACACACACACACACACACACACACACACACACACAGAGTCACATCCACACATAATTTTAAGCTAAGAAAAGTTCATTCTACCAGCCATTTAACTATTACTTTTATACAGACTTATGGATCTATGCCACCTTTTGGAGCTACTGGATTATAATTGAAGTACTGCCTTCATACAGTAACTTTTTAAAATAACATAGGAAAAAATGACTTTTCTGCATTTCAAAACCAGAAGAGGGATACGTAAATAGATTTGTCTCTTGTCAGGAGCAGTGAAGTGGAAGTCCTTCTACAAGATGGGAAAAGTTGTGTGGTCAGCAATCCGTGACGAACACATGTTGAGCCAGACAACACTGTGCTGGAACTCTGCCTGCCTGATGGACACCAGAGATGGGATTATTTGTGTTGGGAAAACCTCCAGTCACAATGCAAAGAGGTGGCTACTGTGGGTGGAGATCGCCACTTGGGAAAGTTCGTATCATGTTCATTGCACTTTGCTTCCCATGCCCTTTGTTTTCATTATTTCCCTGGTTGGAACTTTGCATTTCCTTTTAGAGGCATTACATGTTTCATTCACAATATTCACAATCCATACAGTTATAAGGAGGGTCTGGGATGACCTAACTATTGGTATTTTCTGTTGAAGTAAGCATGTGAAATCTGTGGGATGTTGAACTGGCAATGAAAATTGCAATCATGGTTGAAAAAGAAAAGGAAAATTAAAATTCACTCTCATTGAATTCTTTGAAATGGCTATGATCATGTATATTTTACTGGATTGTAATTTGGGTTCATTCTTTTTTACCTAAATACTTGTTCCCTTTAATTAATTGCATACCTCTCGTCACTACATTTCTGAATGTCCAGTGTGTTTTATTTCCTTCTCACCCTTGACCCTTGTTACAGGCAGTTAGTCACTAGGGTAGGTGCCACATGGGTGTGCTCCTAGTGGATACTGCCTTAAGTAAATAATTATTACTTTAACTAATATGCCTTGATCAGGCACTTGGTCATGTATTAATTACTATCCCACTATATAATTCAATTAATAGTCCATTAATTACTCAATCAGAGTGTTTTCACCTTGTCATTAGGTAGAAATCAGCCATTCTTTAGAATTTCTTTAAGAGTTCTAACCATATTTTTCTTTTTAAAGATTGAAGTCAAATAACATAAATACAATTTTAGTTCCAGATTTTAAAGTAGATGGTTATAAAATGACAAGGCCCTCAAATATCTGTAAATTACACCATTAAGTTAGCAATATGCAGTTGGTAACTAGTTGTATTGGTTCACTTGGATAAAATGTCTGTATTCCTCTTAGAGGTGAAAGAAGGTAAAAATAGATATTGAGAGATTGTTGCAGAAAGTGAGGCATCAGTAGTATGAAGCTATAGATGAGTAACTTTTCAGGAGATGAGGGTCATTGAAGACCAAATAAATTTTTAAGTGAATAATTGAAAAATATGGGGGAAAGTATTTTGTAAAATGAAAGAATGAGAGTAGAATTTTCTCCAAAGAAAAAATATTTACTAAAAATGAAACTAGAATGTTACTCTTTAAGAATATTATTCTATAAAAAAATCATTTCTTATTCATATTTGAAATATGTAAAGCACTTTACTTTTCTATCAAGTAGTTGAGCGATTTAAACTCTGCAAAATTATATAGTTCTGTTGTGATTATCTGAATTGTGATACTACAATGAAGAGAGCGAGTCTAAGAGCTTGATATATTTTAGAAATTTCTAACGATGCATTTGAACTAAACTCATTCTATCCAAAATAAGACAACATTCCATTTAAGCCTTAAAAACAAAATTGGATAGTTCTACCAAATTTGAAAACATCCTAGGGATTGTCCTTTCTCTCAGGGACTTTTCTGACCTATTTAGAAAATGGGGCGTGGGAAAAGCAGCTCTGTTTATAATAAAACCTTTTTGGGAGTATAAAAACCAGTTAAGTAGAGAACATTGCATCACGCATGCATGAGAGCACCTTCCCCTGGGTGCGTCTATAACTGACTACAGAGTATCATCCACAGACTCTAACAGATGCCCAGCAGAGGAGTTCCAGGCCCTAACCTCCCTCTAGTCTCTTGTGTTAATGAGGACTCTTGATGCAGTTTAAGGCACACTAGTGAGCAGCTCTAAATCAGAGCTCGTCCTGCGGAAGGAAACTTTACAATGGGTACCAAGGCCAATTGGTTAGAATTCCAGATGTGGGGCCTGCACCCTGCCTCTGACCAGCATCCATTTCTGTGCTCCACAGCTGGTCCCTGTAAACGTGCCATATTGCTGCCCATCTGCTCGGAGAGTGCACAGTGGCACATCTCTCTGTGACAGTGGACCATTTTATTGAATGCTATAAATATTGAAATTCATAGGCATGAAGCAGCAGATTTTTAATGTTACTTAGAGAGACATTTGAGCCACAACCTTTGGCAGACACGTACACTGTTAGCATCTCAGTACACTGTGCACCATTTGGTTCAGACTCATGAACAACTTTTCCAGGGATTTCATGGCTCTCCGATCCCAGGTAAAATGGAGTACAGACCCTGAGGGATGGCATTTAGTGTGAATGTCACCCTGCATACAATGTGCGTTTGGGATATGGACTTTCCAGCCCTGTGCTGTGTTAAACCATATGTTAATGTTTTTATACTCAGAAAAGATTAGATTGGGGACCAATAAAGTTTCAAAACTACAAATAATAGGCTAACCATTGTGAAACGTGAAGCATTCCTTCAGCTGATTTTTCTCCAAAGTCTCTGCAATTTTCATTTTTGAAATGGCAGGGCTATATTTTCTTAGAGGAAACCAGCTTATCCATATTTTATAAGCTAGTATGCATGCAAATTTTGGACTGGAGAGTAAACATCCCCATTAATTTGAAATTACTGGCATGTGACCTGGATAAGAGAGAGAAGATTGCGTTGTGGTATTTCCCTCACCCTTGCCCAAATAACCCCAAGCTAACTTTGAGGCAAAAGGGAAGTAGGTCAAAACACGGAAATGAAAAGGGTGCAGGCTACTTTGCATGACTTTGGCTTCTGGGGTAATGTTCATTTTCCTTAATGAACTATGAGTCAAGGCAATGCTGTTCAAGGCCAAACACAGAAACAATTTCCACATAAAGGCTCCCCTACTTTTCCTTCAGTTCTGCTATGAAAATGCTAAAAAACAGAAAATGCCCTCTAGCAATGGTCAGGGATGAAAGAACAGAAGCGAGCCATTCCTTTAGGACAGTAAGCAGAAAAGGGCAGGATGATACTCCCTGTTTGGCGTTTGTTTACATCAGAGCTGTTTAACAAAGCTAATGTGACAACTGCTAAAAAATACAATACCTTTCCTGCCTAACCGATGTTAAGGAATTGAACGTGGGCAAAATCAAAACTGAATTTCAATTATTCTGGCACATACATTTTCAAGACTGATGCCTTTTGACTTGGTTTCATTATCATTTTCCATGATCTTTGTATTTTTTTTTAATAGCAACTTGCATCTTTATTACTGAAGTTGTAACATTGCAACAATAAGCTGTGTCATCGCTCAAACATTTCCCTGAGTTCTCAATCAGCAGAGTTATGTAAGGTGGCAGGTTAATAAATGCGACACACTGAAATCATTTGTACCAGATTATCTCTCCTTCCAAACTCTGACAGATGCTAAGTCCAGCTGGTGAAAAAAGTTTATAGGCGAGTTGGATCTGGGGTCTTCACACACTCCACAATGTTGGCTACCAATGCTTGTTTTAATGAGTCACGGATTGCCTGTTTATCTTCTGCTCCCTGCTGTTTCTGCATTTTCTCTTCCAGAACAATCCTAGAAACACATGCTGCTACAGACGCTGGAGCAATGTGTGTAGACATTTGAGCCAAATTATTATAAAGAACTCTTTCTTCTCGGATATTAAAAAAAGGAGCGAGAATTGCACATTGCCTTGCAAATCGTTATCTCAGACGTTCACTGTGACATGCTCAATATGGCCTACCAGAAAAAGTTGGAGACATTTGAAACCTTAACAAGTACACAAAATGACACTGTAATTGGCGGGTTTTGTTGTTCATGTTCTGGCTCAGCTAAAACTGCTCTAAACACTTTGTTTAATGATGTTACATTATGACAACACATGGCTTCTATACAGCAAGTCATCATGTTTAACATGCAACTACACAGGAAAAGTAGCAAGTGGCCAGGAACCGGTACCAGGAATTACCCTTCGAAGTTCTTGCCACAAATTAGAAACGATTAGGCATGAAGTCTCCAAATAATGCTGCTTTTCACTTGAGGTTCATTTAAATCAGGTTCCCAATTCCACTAGTTTAGGGTGGTTTTCCAGGAAAGCTGTTGGTTTGAGTGTGTGTGTGTGTGTGTGTGTGTGTGTGTGTGTGTTGGGTAGAGAGGGGGGTGTTGTCATCACACTATTTAATATTTAACTGAGACTTGGGAAAGCAGGTTAAAAAGGAAAGAGAGAAACACACACTCAAGATCGTGTTTAAGCAAATTGTATACTGAAATTCAGATATTTCCCTTTGAATTAAAAAAAAGTGTTAAATATAACAAGAGAGTACATATTCTCCTTGTTGGTATTGTATTCTTCTCTGTTTTATTAAGTTATTGGTCATGTCCTAAATGTCTAGCTTTTGCTATTTTAAAAATATATAGTGAAAATGAATGCAGCCTCTATCTGCAGATATTTCTATTTTCAATAATAGCAGGGGGAGAATACAGCATAAACAAATGCAGTAGATACATACAGAAAAAAAAAAGGATGTAAAATAGTTTTGATGAAGAGTTCAGTTAAAAAGTATGGTAGCAGGTTGCAAAATGTTTAGCCTGACATTTGTGGAAAATTTTTGAACTGAAATACTTAAATTTGGGAGAAGAAGGGTTGGACAAAGAAATAAGAAATTGCACTTGGGTGTTTGGGATACCCAAGGAGAAACCAGGTGGGCACAGCCATGGAGTCTGCATGAAGTGAGACATTCTGACAAGCTGATCCGAGGGCCCCAGGAAAGACTTGGAGGTGGTTGTTAAAAAAAATCATTTCATGCAGAAACGATCGGGGAACTGGTGTGTGGCACGAGGCAAGCATAAAATGTAAACTATTTTGGAGGAGACAGAAACAGGAGACGAGGACATGTGGAGTCATGTAGAATTTTTATCATGCTTGAACATCATTTCATTATCTCTAATGAAAGATCTAATGGGAGATTTCTTTTTTTTTTTTTTTTTTTTTTTTTTGGCTATCACTCAATGTACTGTATAGATGATCCCTTGTGATAAATTATTTATTTGAGTTTCAGAAAGAAAATACTTTGTTTCTTTAAATAAATTTGTATTTTTATTTTAAAAAATTAAGAACATCACACAATGTCCTCTATTGCCATTTTAGATGTTAACTAACCTAGCACTGATTATTGAGGTTCACTTGCTCATAGAGGAGTCTGAAATAATCTCTGCCTTCTGTCTCTCTCTGGACATTTCAGCTGGGTTTCCTTTTACGTTACCTCAGCTACTTTTGGAAGTAGAGAAGGTACAAAGTAGAGAAGTTACATAGATTTTCTCACACTTCAGGATATTGTGCAATGAAAATGTAGCACCTTTATTTTTTTAAAAAATAGTAATTTGTCTTATTTTCATTACAATGACCTGACGATAGGTAGAGAGAAAAATAAACTGTATTTCAGCCTGGTTCATTAATTTAAACATCTCCTTTAAGTGACTTCGTCTCCTGAGTTACATTCTATTCAATATTTCAGAATCTCCTGGTGCTCCTCTCCAACATGGCACCCGTATATTTAAGGAAGAAGGGCTAACAGGCCTTCCTGTTGGGATGAATAGGGGTGTCTGATTCTTCTCTGCCCGTCTTCCCCAACCCCCACACCTCATCTATGCCTTTATCTGCTCTCTTGTGTGTCCTGGAAGACTGACCTTGTAGACTTGCTCTCACAGGCTTCCCTGCCAGTTGGCCTCTTTTGATTTGGCTAGTAGAAGGCACCAGAAGGGATGGGTGTTTGGAAGGTGAAGAGTAGGGGCATTTCTTCCCGGCCCCCTCTCTGCTTTGGTACCATGTCTCTGGCTCTGTGCCCCATGATTCCAGGTGGGCACATTCCAAATCTCCTGGACTCTGGTTTGTCCTTGCTGATCGTTTTAGCCCTGCAGGGAGGAAGAACACACTAGGGCTACTAGTGTCTGGCCACCTCACCATCCACCATCTCTCCCTCGACTCTGCACGTGTCTCTAGAAGTAATGTCTTCCCAGAGAGCCTCTTCTCCCTTACCCGCCAGGGCCTTGGCTAACGCAACAGTGTCTTCTCATCGACCTTGTTTCCCTCATGAGAGTCCTTTTTCTTTGGCTGCTGCTCCCCATCTGTATTTGTTACTGAAATTTGATGAAGACGGAGATTGTTCTCTGCCAACTTATTGAGGACCCGGTGGTCCTTCTGGCTAACGAGAGCTATTTCGGCTCTTCTTTGAGCTTCAGACCCCCATTGAGTAGGCTGACCGGACATCTTATTGTAAATGGGACAGAAAGCAATGGTACTGTTCCATTTAGAATGGTTTGTTTGGTCATCTTATTGACACCCTGAATATAGCCCAGTGAGACGAGACTGACCGTACGTACTGTTGGAAACAGGACAGGACCGTTGTTTTCTGTCCCATTTAAAATGGGACATCTGGTCAGCCTACCACTGAGCTTCTCCCACTTCCTTCATCCCTAGCTTCCAGCTTAGGCTGTGAACAGCATAGCATCTGCCCCTAACCCCCCAACATCCCCCTGAGCTCACGGACCTCTGCCTGTCGAGTCCTTTCTTCAACATGTCCAACATGCTCCTTTTTCTAGAATTCCTACTTCAAGCGGGGAGCTTGGAATACACACATCTTATAATTTGCTTCTATCTTTTCTTCCCACAATTTTACTAACCAAAAGGGATAGATTCCTCTCTCCCCCTAATTTTACTGGAATTCCCTCCCGTGTTATATTCTTTTTCTCTTTTTCACGCTAGCTACTGTCTTCCCATTTTCCTTTGGTTATAATGACAAAATTCCTACTAGAGATATGGGAAAGAAGGCAAAACATACATAATTTAGTATCTTCAAATATTAAGCTATCTGGAAGATTCAACACTAGAGAAAAGAATTTAGTTAGTGGGGGGATGGGGAAGAAGAGAGGGGGAGTCAAATATATGGTGATGGAAAAAGAAATGACTCCAGTGGTGAGAACACAATGCAACCCATAGGCCATAAAGAACAGTACACCTGAAAACAATGTCACCCCAATAAATTTAATTTAAAAAAGCATTTAGTTAATAGACAAGAAGCAAAGAGTCTAGGATTGTGACTATAGCAAAGAAATAGAGGTATTTCTGCTCACAAGCAATGTATGTGTTCCTGACGAGTCTCACATTCTGCAAAATTATAAGACACATACTAAAAATAACAGGGCTCTTGGGGAAAACAGGGATGGGCACATTTTTCAAAACTCAGAATTTGAAACTAGATTGTTAGCAACGACAGTAACAATCCCAATAAGAACTCTGGTACAGTTAAATTTCTGCCGATCACACCTTGTCACAGTTAGCTGGACCTCTGTGGCCTTGAACCTGGGCCTACTGCTTCCTCTTTTGAAATATTTCATAAAATTAATAATCTGATCCAAGATTTCTTCATCACTCAAAAAAACATTTTTTTTAAATTGCAGATTGAACTTCTCCAGTTTCATGTGTACTGTCAGCTTCCCAAGTAGTTTTTCTCATAGATTTTTTGAGTTTTTTTCATCAAATATTTTTATTCACTTAAGTCCATGGTTTACACTAACATTTACTGTTTGTGTTGTACATTCTATGGGTTTGGGCAAATGTGTCTGCCATTGGAGTGTTACACAGAAAAATGGTTTCCAGTCTCTAAATATCTTCTGTGCTCCACGTGTTCACTCCCCTTTTCTCCCCATGAACTCCTGACAACCATTGGTTTTTTTCAGTCATCATAGTTTTTCCTTTTCCAGAATGTCAGATGGTTGGAATCATACAGTACGTAGACTCTTCGTAATGGCTTCTTTACTCAGCAATAAGCATTTTAGTTTCTTCCATGTCCTTTCATGGCTTGACAGCTCATTTCTTTTTCGCCCTTAGTTACACATTCCAGTGTGTGGATGCACCACAGTCTGTTTATCTCTTCGCCTATTGAAGGACATCTTGGTTGCTTCCAAGTTTTGACAGTTATGAATGAAGCAAATAAAGCTGCTCTAAACGTTCGTGTGTAGCTAGTTTAACATAGTGGAAAACATAGGGACTGAACCAGCCATTCTTTGTGCTAAAGAAACTGGCTTCTATCAGAATTAGAGCTTTTTTCTTATGACTTTCAAGTAGTGGTAGAACATGGTTTGTGAGGAAGTTTGTTCAAAACATGCCAGTTTTGGGGAAAAATGCATATAAACCAACACATGGTTTCTGCTTTTTACTGACATAATGCTCTAAGTTAGATTTAAGGTGTTCTCATTCATATGGGAAGATTGTGTTGGAATCTTCATTCTTCCTGTACTGTCCCAATCTTCCCACAAGTAAGCATTTCTCACACCCAAAATATTATGCTGACTATATTTAAGAACATTTGCCACCTTTCCATCACGCAGTAGGAATTCTTCTTACCTTTTATCTTTCCTGACTCAATTGAATGAAGATGAATTAACAACCCCTGATTGCTTCTGTGTTGAATTTTCTGAAGTCAAAATTTCCTTTATTTCATTCCTTGACCCAGACACCATTATCTTAGCAGCTACATTAAGAAAAAAAAAAAGAACACAACTTTAATACTTCATTTTTCATTTTGACCATCTCTACAGACTTGATTACTTGTCAACTTCCGGTGTCAATAGCAGAAATAAGACACTTTGGCCCTAAACTTGGAGACAGCTGTGTTGTCCAGAAACAAACAGATCCCTGTGGTCTGAGCAGAGGGTGGGAGCAGAGCTCTCATACATGCAGTACCTGAAATAGTGCAATAGGCACTCAAAGCATGCTTTAAATGATTATTACAAATTATTATTAATGATTGCTACCTATGGAGCATTTTCTCTGTCACCAACTCTATGTCAAATATTTCATGCACTTCTTTTTTTCTGATCCTTCCAACCATCCTGAACAATAGAAATTATTCCAAATTTTTGAGGAAACCGCTGAGTCAGAAAAGAAAGTCACGTGATAGCTGGATAATAAGAGAGCAGGAGTCTATCCCCAGCCTATCTGCTTCTAACCACTGTCTTCCTTCCTCTGCCCATTCACCTGAGCAGCCCTTCTGCCAGAACAATGCCTACGGCGCACTCAGGTAGAGCGGGTGCCTGGCGGGATCCTCCTACTCATGAGCCATTGGGTCTACAATGGGAACCCAAGACCGAGGATGGAAAGCTAGAGGCAGGGAGAGAGGTAGACCAGCGTCATGCCAGAGCGGCCTACTTCCAGGGCCTGATTTTGTCTCAAACTGCTGTGAAGTGTCAGTAGTTAGTCAAAAACCACTTAAATTCTTCATTTTTCTATACTTCAGGATGGTAGCCTCATCATTGGGTTGGTTAAATCTTCCCATAGCGTGGCAGTGTAAATACGGCCAAGTCATTTCTTAAACAGAAAAGATGTTGGTGTAATACACAAATGATGCATGCTGGGTAATACTTTATATATGTGTATAAGATAGTCGGTCAAAATATCTATATTGCTCAATAAAGATAGAATTTTAAGTTTATATTTCCTACTTTTATATATTTGTCTGTTCGATTTGTTCGCAATCAGGCCAACATATCTGTGTTGATGTTTATTTGAGAAGCAGTAAGATAAGGAATAATATAGACTTTGGAGTCAGGCAAATGGGGTTAAAGTCTGTGCTCTGCGACAGTACAACAATTTCATAGTCCATGAACTTTAACTTTCTCAGCCTTACGAAGGAGAGAATGATCTAATTCTTATAGGATTTCTGTGAAGATTACAAGTAATAATGTATGTAAATCACTTAGCATAATGCTGGTACATAGCAATCATAGTTACTAACATTTACAGTGATTCTTATGTGCCAGACACTTAACTCATTTAATGCGCTCAAGAGTCCCCATAGGGTAAGTATATTATCAGCCTCCTCTCAGGTTTAAAAACTGAGGAACAGAGACATTGCATACCCTGCCTAAGGCCTCACAGTGAGAAGTGGTAGAAAAGAAACATAAATCCAGACAATTTGGCTCCAAAAGCTTCTCTCTTAATCACGAAGCAGCAATGCTCCCATTAATACTGTTGTCAGTAACGTCCAAGTATAGACACCTGGTTGGGGGGTCATCTCCCCCTTTGCTTATTATCAAGATGCTCTGTTTTCACGAATCACTTATTTTTAGGATAGCTGGTACTTAAAAGTCAAAGGAAAATGCAGGACTGTCTTTAAGTAAATATTTACCGAAGTGTGACATCTCTTATAAAGAGTTGAATAGTGTGTCATCATTCTTCCTTCTGTTTTTAACTATTTTCTTCATTTCCTTTTGTCACATGTCTCTGATGTAAACATGTGGCATTTGACCTCTATTAGAAGACATATTTTAACACAATTTTCATTGTAATGAGACCCAGAATCATACTGTTTAGTAAAATCATTATGCTAATTGACAAGAAATAATGAATCATTTGCTATTAACCAAAAAAATTTTCTGTAACACTATCAGAGTTTTAAAAGACCCATTTCCAGCCTAGTCAGAAATTCAATGTGCTGGGATTTAATATGAGAAATAAAAAGAAGAAGCATTTTCAACAATCTCACAATTATTTACAGAAAATTTAAATTTTGTCTTTTCCCTTAAGCACAGGAAAGTATGTGCCATCTTGACAAATGTCAAAACACCAAATTTATGTCCATCCATTTAGATAATGGGTGTTATTGTTTAAAAAATATTTGACCAAGAAGGTAATCTATTATCCTTACTGTGTATTTAGCTAAGAGAAATTTTGTTCTGGGTGTTGCTCATATTCTCTTACAGGAATCATCACTAATCTAGAAGCTAACTTTTTTCTCAACTACTTCTCTTATGAAAAGCCTGTGAGTTTTGTATGAACACAAGAATAATTATTTATAGCAATTCCCAATGTCTGTGTTCTCATTTCATTTAGTTGTTTTAACAGTATGCTAATGACAGGAAGAAAACATACATATAAAATATTGTCAGCATCAGGACTTGGTAGGAGAGAGTAAGTTTGGCTTCTGACCATGAAATCTCATTCTGCGGTTGCCTTCTTAATGGCATCTCTTGAGGCCAGTGGCTTTGAATTCTCCCAATTGTGTGGGGTCACTCTGGCAGCATTGACCAAGTAGAAAATATTCAGCCAGAGGGAACAATAGCTAAAGTCACCCTTTAAGTGTCTTGCCTTCTCTATCATGCAATTGACTTCAAGGCTCCCCACTAAGATGTCACTGTTTGACCAGTTTGCTTGAAAACAGCTTAATTAGCTGAAAGGAAAGCTATGTCTGAGCATGTTTGTGAGAAAAAAACCCCACAAAAAAAACAAAAAGATCTCTCCTTTCAGAAAGCTCATGCTCTGTCTTGTCGGAAATCTTTAGTTCTGAAACAAAACAACTTTCTTTTTATATGTGATCAAGTCCTTGACAACAAATTTTCCTGGATTGGGAAATAAGTGGTCGGGAGTTGTCTCCATGTGGGCATTTGAGTTCAGGTTCTATTTATCTGGGTCAATGTGGGACCCAGACAGAATCGCCTATGGCATTACTAGAGGGAGTCTTGCCAATACTATGAGCTTGTTTTCTTTAAATAGTAAGATCTAAAAGTGACATTACTGTGTAAATACTATGTAGCCTTTAAGATCAAAATCTACTGAACTTGACTGTAATGTCAGTAATGTCAAAGTAACTCAAGTGCTAACATAGAAAACTACTTCATACCACTTGATTCATTTGCTTTTGGTTAAATTTTTTTTTTTATGTTCTGAAGAAACAACTCATATTTTATTCCTGGGACGATATGTCATGAAAATCTTTTGTCATAATACTTGAAAATATTCCTGATTCAACATGGGCCTCCTATGAAGGCAGGCATGCCATCTGCTATCTCTGGTATTGGAGCCCTACAGTGAACTTGGGCAGGTGTATTTAAAGCCAATCTTAAATTTCTTAATGCAAGAGGAAATTCCCTGACTAAGAGTGAATTAATTACATTTCTGTGGCTAACCCTATCTGAGAGACACAGGAAACCCGCATTTTCATTTTTCAAGGCAAATTGGCAGGAAATTGTTTTCATTTTGATGGGGCTGATGAAAAGAGCTACAGAAAACTTGTATCCGTGTAACAGTCTCACAGGCAGGCCAGTGAACCGTCAGCAACAAGGGAGAACCACCTGCCCCTTACCACCCCATTCCAGAAAGCTTTATGAATTTGTTGTTTCTGTTTCTTTTCTTTTCAAAGTGGCAGAAGAAATTCCCCATGGTCCAAACAATATCTAACTGTAAAAATCAGCTACTTAACCAATTTCTGCCCTAGTCTCTGGGCTCAGTAATAATTATCTGATGAACACACAAATTCCCAGGCAACTCCCATTTATTTTGCACAACTTCTAGGTTATAGTGAACACCACATTCCAAGCAAAGTACATTTGTAGTGAGCTCCGGAATGTGATGTAACTGCAAATAGCTCGTGTGTGTGTGTGTGTGTGTGTGTGTGTGTGTGTGTGTTGTCAGTTTAATGGAAGAAAGTCTAAATTGTGGTTTACAAAAATCGCTAAAGGTGATGACACCCTTTCTAAAGTAACATTGGATTTTAATCGGGAACCGTATCTCCACTTTTTTTCCTAATAAAGATAAGAATGACTGAATTTGAAGGGGGGGGGGGAAAGTCTGTAATTAGCAATATAAATCTTTCACCGATTTCAGGAGGTCACCAGATGAATTGATGCAGACTTCAGACACATCTGCTCTTTTGGCAACCCCTGCCTCTTCCGAGCCTTCTCATTGGCTCACGCTAATCATATGCACAGCCTCCTGGAAGCGATTTGTGCCTCCCCGCGCTGAGGCGGGTTCGGGCCAGGAACGACGCTGCGTTGCTCAGCTAAGAAACGACGCCGGCGCCGGGCACCTTTAAGAGGCCGGCAGTCCGGGCAGTGCAGCGGAGCGCGGCATGGCTGCGGGTGGGCAGTAGAAACAACCTTCCGAGGCTCTGAGGAGAGCGTTTCCCAGGCCCCAGGAGGCTGGCAGGCAGCTCTCTGTAATGAATTGGTATTTTCAGGAAAGGGCTAGTGCCCACAAGGTGGCATCATTGACGCCAAGTTCAGAAGGTGGCCCTTAGCTAATCTTTGGAGTCGAGGTGCTGTGCGAGTAGACCCGCCCCAACGCAGAAAGGCCATCCTCATGAAATAATTCAAACCTTAATGAAGTTGTTTCTTTTAACATATACAACCGAGAGGATGGGCAAATAGTGTTGCTGTAACTTACTGGCTCTTGTGCTGTTGGGCAAGAGGCCAAAGGCCTAGGGTTATGGACAGAACTGGCCATGAATGGATACTAGACACCATACTGTCCAGTGCACTGTTATATAAATGGTTGTGCTTATAAACTATTGGCTTTCTCATTGGTTAACGATGTGATGCAAGTCATAGGTTGCAGGCTGAGCTTAGACTGTACATCTGCAAACTCTGAACTCGGAATGGAATAATAAACTTTGTCTTCCTGAAAAAAGGTGCAAAATATTGTCTGTACATATACTAACCAGGGGAATAAGGCGCTTGAGCCATTTTTGCATCAGTGCAATGTTGAAGGCAGAATGTAACCCAAATGCAATATTGTCCACATTCACACCCCATTACTTGCTTTTGATATTCTGGTAATTTCCTTTGTATTAACTAAAGCTTCACCTCATTTGGGAAACTTTCCTCTGATTAGTTGAGATCAGCAGACTCCCAAGTGATGCAGATACAGGATGTGCATATATTCATGTACAAGGCTATTAATCTAAAGTACCCTAAAGTTAACAAAGCCCTTTGCTTCATGTTATTGTCATTTTGATAACTAATAATTATGCATTTTATGCAGTCTTGCATTTAAAGATGCATGTGTCTATTTTATAGGGCTGCCAGGTCTGAACTGAAGCTCGTCACTTACCACGCGGGTCCAGCTCCGAGGGCAGAACACGCAGGGGTCACCCTTGATCGCGTCCTGCATTTAGGAATGAGACTGGGGCAGTGGTGCTAAGAAGGAGGCAGAGGAGCAAGTGTGAAGCCTCCTCAGAGTTAAAGGCCCCAGAACTGAGCATCCACTGAGGCTTTTGTACCTTGACACCATTCAAGAAGGGGAAAAAAGGAAGAGAATAAAAAAGATCAACTACTTTTGAAAGCTTCCTCATATCCTACTATTTTTTAACTCCTCTCCCACCTACTCTTATTTTCATCTCTCCCAAACCATGAAGAGTTTGAGAAGACAATTCAGCTACAACATGCATCTAGTGTCTATTTTAGCATCTCTTAAGGCCAAGAACATGACTAAAACAACTTGGTTAACTAAGAAGTGTATTTATACAACAATATATGCTGTCTCCTAGTCTTTCATGTACCAATAAAATGTTCTTTATGCTACTTTAGAACTGTGTAATTGTTTTCTAGTGGGCTATCTTTTCAGATCCCAAAGTTAAAAATTCCTAAAATTAATGTTATTTATGTTAAAGGTGCCTGATCATATACCCTGATTTTGGAGTTGTAACATGCTCAAAAATGATCTTTCCATTTTTACTTCAGTAAGTTATAACTTGTATGTCCTCATTGAGAATAGCTCCTCTCTTTACCACCTTTATCTGAGTTTTCTGTAGATGGTTACAGAGAACAATGAAAGAACTATTAAGAAAATCATGGTGATAGAAGGGGAGGAGGAGAAATATGCACCGAATTTTTTATTAGTGTCATTTAGATGTTATTTTTATTAAAAGTGTATTAATATGACTTTGTATGCAGAGACATATTTATGATCTTAGGCTGTCTACTCTAAAAGAAACTTAGAAAACTCTTTCTTTCTGATTCAATTAGGATATAATTGACATAGAGCACTATATACGTTTAAGGTGCCCAGCATAATGACTTGACATACATACACTGTGAAATGATTAAGAAACTCAATCTTGACCCAAGAACACAAATGTGTGAAGGTTTAAAATGAAATAACTGTGACAATGTCTGTATTTTTAAGGCTATTTTAAAAGATAGTTGTAATCAGCTGTTAATTTTGTTAAATTGAGGTGGCTGTGAAAGGCACTCATGTTTACCTTTTCATTGGTAAAGACTTATCTAGAAGAAATATATAGTAATGTTCGGTGGTGATACATTAGATATTTTTGAAATATCTCTCTCTATGCAGATTAATATAATATGAGCTCAAATATTATTAACTTGTCAAAGACCAATACTAAAATATTTTACACTTGTTGGTGTGTCTGACCTGGTAATAATTTATATAAAATATATGTGATAGAGTCAATTAAAAAAATTAAAAGTTTAACTGCAAAACTATAAAAATCATGAAGGTGTAGGGAAACTCATTTCTGTTTAAATACATTTTTATTACTACATTGTTACTAACAAAACACTTATTTGATTACATATTTATTTAATCTTAATAAAGGAGAACGGCTTCTTATTTTATTTCCTTTGCTGCTTATTTTAACTTCAAGTTAAATTCTCCAGATTTTTAGAGATTTCTCAAGAAAACGTATGACAAAGCCCTATTGTTTATGGCAAGAACAGAAACATCTTTCCTTTGAGCAATAGACACCAAAAATGTGGTTGGGGTTAGCTGAGTGAGCAAATCAGTCAGGGTTTGGGGTAGCAGGACCCAGCAGTGTGTTGGGTACCTTATAAGCAGCATTCAGTTCATCTCTGGGGAGTCCTTCAAACCTGGGAGGCTTACGGTCTCTTTCCCAGGGGACCTAGGGTTGATGCCCTGAGATCGAATGGAGGCAGCTCAAGGTCTAGGGTGAGAGCTTTTGCTTTTCACAATTAGTCTTTCCTGAGGCACCCCCCTACCACCTCTGCCAATGCCCCAGATGGCAGCTTGGCTCTCCCTGCAACTTACAGAAGAGAACCTCTTTCCTGAGACTCCTCTTGTGTTCGAATAGAGAAAGAGATCTATACCCAAGTTCCCGTCCATTCTCTGTGGGAGCATGGGTGTAGATCTCCTCCTCTATTTGAACCCAAGAGGATGGCACTGCACAGGGGATGGTAACTGCTTTGCCACCCTGAGAACACAGTGGGGAATCAAGCAGGTGTCAGCGGACTCCTCTCCATTCTTTTGGGCACACGCCCTTTCCCTTCTGAATTCCTAGGGAATGATGGAAGTACACGGTTTGATGTTGCCTATGCATATAACCCTTGATAAACCCAAAGGCAAAAGAAAATAAATAAAGGAATCTGTGAGGGGAAAAAGAAAGCCACCAAAAGAATTTGCAAGGTATCACTTCTTTCCTCTATGATACGTCACTCTTCAGTATACTTAGACTTAGTGCATAATGCCTGACACAAGTGAAAAGAGGAAGCATTTCCTCTTTTGTGGAGTGGGGGTGACGCTAACCATACTAAAATGACCTTGACAATACCTTTTGCATTTTTATATGAAGGAAGGAGTGGCAGATGAATCGTCTGTGGTTTCCCTTGTCTGTGGCAGAAAGGAAAGATAATTGATTAGCTTTTGATCTCAATCTATAGAAAGGTAAGAAAATAAATTTGAGGAAGAATAACCTGGAGTATTCAAATTCAGCAGGTCCATAATTTCCCAAACAGTTTTCTAAGGGATCTCTTTATAAAAATGTTCCTTTCATACCAGTGCGACCTCTCACAATAAGGCATGATTTTTAGTCAAAACGAGTGTCCGCTGTGATGCTGACAGCCGCCCAGTGGGGTGGGGTCATATAACAGCACTGCAGGCATCCAAGGGACATCGGTTCTCGACCCCTGTGTCAACTCCAGAGTTCCCAGGGTCAGGTCAGCATCCTAAGGATGCCTGTGGCCTCATTCGGGGACACCTCTGGGGTATCCCACAGGACAGGGGCATTCTTTGGCAAAAGCGTTCCCTGGTCCATTTTGTGGCTTGCTTTGTGGAGGGATACTGTGGAGCAAGAAAACAAAAACGCCTGGGGAGTGGAGGGTGGGGCAGATGGGCAGATCCGGAGAAGCCTGGAAAGGACAGGCCTCTCTCTGGTATGGCTTTGATGGGGATTATGGATTCCGACTGGAGGGTTGGAGATAAAGAAAGGATACCTCTTTTATGCTTCCCGTGGAATACGTGAACCACACACACTGCACATCCATATCGTGAATTTTTATTTTTCAGCCACTTGGTAACACTGGATTGTAAGGTTTAAGGAATATGCAAACAATTATATTAACACTCGACTCTTCTACATTCAGATTTAAGGAAAACTTGTGCTCCAGGACACTACCAAAATAAATTTTTAAAAATGCCACTGTTCTCAAAGTCTCTATCCCACACCCCTTACCCTAGAGCTACACACGTCAGTTCATTAGGAACTCCTCCAAGCCTTTTTGTCTCTTAGTTTCGATGCATTTTCCTGGTCATAAGCAACACAGATGAAGGGAACCTGATGGGGGCGGGGGACTGTTAGAGGGACAGGTGATGTGACAACTGACATTCTGCTCAGCAGGGGAAATTCAAGACAGAATTATAATCCTGCATTTTATAAAGATGCACTTATTACCAGAGAAAACTCTAAGTCATCAAGTTTAAATGATATCACTATGTTCAATACCCTCCATTTTATAAGACAGGAAGATAAAATGTATATTTAAAGCAAATTTCCATAAAAAATACAGGCGAAAACAGCTCTTTGTGCAAATGGAGAAATTTACATTATTGTCTAATTTGCTTGCACAGAATATGTTCATCTTTAAAGATGGATAATAAAACACTGCGCTTGGATGCATATAGGTGGACATTTTTGATAGCTTAATATGCTATCAAAATAGCAATAGCAATTTTCAGAATAAGTTAAAATACATACATAGTGACTAAAAATGACAGTAATCAGTCTAAGAATTTATGTATAGATAACTCTGCCCTTATGAAGCTTATTAATACAAGGTGAAAAGTGGGTGTGTCCTTTTCTATGAGAGTAAATAAATGCTTTTCTTCTGAGGGGGGCAGTGGACTTTGCTTTCTTCATCATTGGAAGGCTGTGAGAAGCCATGTACCAATCTTATCTCTAAAAGGAATGCTTCCAGGATGAAAAGTAACCTTACCAAAGCTAATTTCAATGTCTAGTTCTCAAAACTTAGAAAAACCATTCAAAGTGCATTATTTTAAAAATCAAATGGAAACAAAATCATTGTTTTGAAAAAGTATAATATTTGCACCCCCATGTGCACCACAGCATTATTAACAATAGTCAAGATATGGAAACAACCTAGGTGTCCATTCATGAATGAATGGCTAAAGAAGATGTGGTATGTATATACCCAGACCCACAATGGAGTATTATTCAGCCATAAAGAAAGAAATCTTGCCACTTGTGACAACACAGATGAAACTTGAGGGCATTTTACTAAGTGAAATAAGTCAGATAGAGAAAGATAAATACTGTATGATTTCACTTCTATGTGGAACCTAAAAAAGAAAAATAACCGAATTCATAGATACAGAGAATAGACTGGTGGTTGTCTGGGGTAGGGGTGGGGGCGGGTGGGTGAAATAAGTGAAGGTGGTCAAATGGTACGAACTTTCAATTATAAGATAAATAAGTCTTGGGGATGTACTGTATAGCATGGCGCCCAGAATTAATAGTTCTGTCTTGTGTATTTGAAAGTTGCTAGAAGAATAAATCTTAAATGTTCTCATCAAAAGAAAATAAATTCTAACTATGTGAGGTGATGGATGTTAACTAGATTTATTCTGGAAATCATGTTGCTGTAAATATAATATATCTAATCATTATATTGTACACCTAAAACTAATGTCAATTATATCCTAATTTTTTAAAAAATAAAAAGATTGTAAAGACTCCAAAAAAATCGAATGGTTAGAGAAATAAATGTTGACATAAACCACTCTTTTATTACTCCATCTTGTCATCTCAATGCCTGATGTATGTAAAAGGAAGTTGAAACTTCCTCATAAATCTCCTGACCAAGTATATTTTGCATATGGTAGGGTTATGGGGTACAGGGTTATTTTTATCAAACCACATGCAGATGCAGTGGGATATGACATGGCATTTCCCACATAGATCTCTTGAATTGCATCAATATTGTTGAACCAGTAGTGTTCACCTCCTTTTGTTGGTTCATCTAACATGTTTAATCCTCTACTAATTCAATTATTTTCATGGGATGTAGGGACTCTATTTACTGGACTCGGTGTGCTGTCCATATTTATTCATGCAAAATAAAAACACATTTGTCCTGTTATTATGTTACGTCTGTCAACACTACCCACTGGTTCCAGGTCTGGGCTTGAAATGTGAAGTCTGGTTGTCATCCATGCTCTTAGGTAATTTACAGGAAAATGGGTGCATCTGGGGAGTGTAGGAGTGATGTTTTATTTGTGTTGTTAAAAACTCGAACCCCAAAATTCCAAAAGTAATTGGGAAAATGTATCATCTTGAAAATAGTAGAAACATAAAAGTGACAAGTTAGCATATAAATAAGCAGGCAAAATGAATGAATAAGCTAAAATATACATCACCATGATATTTAACATGGAGACTATTCATTGATTCTTAGATTTGCTTCAAATCCATGTAAGTTAGGTTATTGGTTTGCACCTTTATCAGGTCTTGCCCCTTCCTCCCCAGCCTCATATCAATCATCAGAGACCTGTCCAAAAGCTTCCCCAAAATGTCTGTGCCCGGTGTTTTCTACATAACTATAGTCTTATTTCTAAATGGTCTATGAATGTTCCTTCTTAACAGAAGCTGTTGCTGCCTTCTTAATAACCAACCTCTGATTAGAGGAAACCACATAGGCATGGGCATGACTTTTAGATATGATGATAATCTAAAGAGTTCATCTGCTCTGGATCTCGGCTTTGGAGAGGGAAAATATACCCATTTCACAAAGGTAGTTGAGGCTCAGGGCAACAGAAAAGAAAGGAAACCAAAGTGGGCACATACCATATTTTAGAACTTCTCTCTGTGCTTATGTCAATATTGACCTGTTACAGATCACTTTATTATCCTAGAGGCATTTAAAAGTCTGCCCTTGGGGATGATTTTTGTAAAATGGGAGTAATAACTATGTCTGTCTGCCAGGGGCTTAGTGAGCCTTGAAAGAAAGGATATATGTGAAGCTCTGTGCCTATCTGTTATTCTAATGTTATCAGGTGATCATGAGCCGTGCTTGTAAGGCAGAGAGAAACTGTTATTTAGCTATTTAAATAAATTTAAAAGTTTTGAAGTAGAAGGACCTTAAAGATCAAACCTCCTACTTCATTGTTTTGTAAATGAGTAAGCTAAGGCGGAGAGGGTTGAAGTGACTTGCCAAGATTACCCAGATAGAAGAGGGATGAGAATGAGGCTAGCACTCAAACCCTCTCATGCTTGGTTTTTAATCCAGTGTATTTAGTTATGTAGACATACTCTAAGACATCCTTAGAAAACATGTTGCATTTTTTTAAGAATAAGTATTAACTTTCTGGGACTGTGAGCACTTGATTTCACAAAGTTCTTCTGCAGGACAGTTAAAGGCAGCTACTGCTCATTTAATGATTTGACTGAGTGGGCCAGAGTGCCTCAGGGAACTCAGTGTGCACATTCTCTGTGTCAGACACAGCCACTATTTCCCTACCGTCCAGAAAAAGCCCTTAACCATGAATAATAGGAATTTCATAGTGAACCCTAAGCATCCACTAGCAAGTGTATCTCTTCAACATCACACAGTGGATCAAGTGTCTGGATTTTTGGAGCAGGGGAAGTCTGCTTGCACGTAGGCATCAGAAGATTCAGGCGAGTGTAGATACACTTGGGAAAGGGAAAATAGGCCAAACAGAAGAGGGTGAGAAAATTAGTTCGGCTGATTTGATGTGAACATCTGCAGATGTTGTTAATGGGCACTGTGTCTAATTAAATCCACCAGACATATGCATGCCAGTTATCTGTGGAATGGTGTTCTTCCCCATGCTGTACCTGTTGCTGACAGGTGTAGACTTGCATTGTATCACATGCAATGCCAAAAGGGTTCAAGGGAGAGGAGTTTGAGGTTTTAGACTGATTCACTTAGAGACAAGCACATTACCGGTGGGGGACAGTCACACTCAGGCCTCAAAGGCAGATTGAAAGGCAGATGCACTGAGACCCCACTACTCTCCAAACCACCAGTCTGGGTCTCCTCACAATTCTGACCCAGAGAGTAGACCTCTGGGCAGTGCAGATTGGAGAGGCAAATCCAAACTGTGAACCAGATGTCAAGGAGAGCATTCAGCCTGTTCTATTGGAGGGCAAAATGTTTAAGTTTGTATCAGCCTCCATTTGTACACAAATGACCATTGTGCAAATAACAAGCAATCTTTGTACATTGAAACTGGCTTGTTTTGGGCAGATGTTTCCTTGGTGATTCCACATTTGGTAAGGCATTAGTTTGTGCCTACGTATGTCCCAAGTTGTTCCTTTGATAAGTGGTTTCCACTAATTCAGACAAATCATCTCCCCAGTAAAGTTGGTATTGGGGTCCACCCAGTCCATTGGATTGCTAGTGGGTGCAAGTTGCACTGAGAAAGCAGAAGGGCATAGTGATTAATAATATAAGGTCTGGAGTTAATTCTGGCTCCCTACTTGCTGGTTAGATGACCTCCAAATAAGTTACTTGTGCTCTCAGACTCAGTTTCCTCATTTGTAAGCTGAAGATAACAACAGCATCTACCCCAGAGGTACTTGTGAGGTTTAAATGGAGTAATGCATGTTAAGTGCTTAGAGTTATACTGGCGCAGCGGAAGTGCCCATCAGTGTCAGGTACTTTCATTAGTTGTCACCAAACAAGTTACCAGCAAGTGTCAATTATATGTAGCTCAACTCTCAGGTTTGTCTTACAAAGGAGAGAAATGAAAATTTAAAACTAAGTCTGAGGTTGAAGAGAGCTATTGTAAGACCTGTAATATTATTTGGACTCATGTTAGGTATTTCAGTTCTATATACTAATAGTCACTTTGTCACAACAATACTTTGCACCCCCACACATCCACATAGAAATACATGCTCATATGCTGATGTGATCTGATGAATTAAAAATTAGGCTGATAGGCAGGAAAGTTGTGTTCTTGGTTAGATTTTCCCACTAATTCTGTGAAAATGTGTATAGTCACTACTATTTACTTAAGTTCTAAGCTAATGATGTAGTAAGAGAATATTAATATTTTAAATCTATTGTCTCTCACTCACGGCCTGATGAGGAAATTCTAGGAAATAGATCCTTGGGGAGAAGAGAAGGTGTGGAGATGAGGCAAGAAGTGAACATGGGATATTCAGTCCCTTTCTCTCTAACTACTTGCCTGCCCTATCCCCTTTCCTCAGGCCCAAATGGGCTACCCCAGAGTGACGTCATCAAGATAACTGAAATCTTGATGTGAAGCATTTTGTGGTCTTAGCAGGAGGTATGGAATATAAGTCAAAGGATGTCATGCGCATGGAGGTAACCTCCCAGATGCCCTCTGCAATAGCAACACTCCAAGGACAGGGAGATAATCTGCTGCAGAAGACACATGAGATTGCTGCAGTTGACATTGGACTCTCGATAGAACCTCTGAATGGATGCTTTCTGATTTTTATCTTTTCATTTGCTTTTATATCAAATATATGGAGATATGAACGCCTATTTAAACAAATGTGTAAATTAAAATGTGCTAATTCTATCACAACATATTTGAATTTTCATTTTCACATGTATTTTAAATTTTTATCCTTTCATTTAACATAATTTATTCATTTAGACTTATAAATGACATATTGAGATGTTTTGAATGAATGCTTATTCTACTTTTTTTTTTTTTGTGATTCCTTGGCTGGGAATCGAACCCAGGCCGCAGCATTGACAGCACCGAAGCCTAGCCACTACACCACCAGGGAACCCCTCTTATTCTATTTTTGTGAGGCATTTAGAACATTTATAAAATATAACATCAGACCAAAAAGAGTACTAAATAAACATTAACATTCACATTGACATCTCTTCCTTATCATGTCTGAAAAAACCCCCACAGAGTAAATTATGTATAAGCAGATGGACTTTGCACCTTGCTTTAAAGGTCATCTGACTGGAGCTTGTGAGTTTGGCAGCAAATGCCTTAATCGAGGACATTCCCATAAGAAAAGCTTGTCTTTATTTCAATTCAAGTGACATGAAGGGGACTCAGCTTTCATCATAGACATGGCATTCAGCTAGGCTTCCAAAGAATTCTGTTAGCAAGAATGATGATGGTGATGATGATGATGGTTGACAAGGTGAGGAGCACATCGTATGTTCCAAGGCACTTTCACATGCATTCTCACAATTGAGACAACAACAGAATGAGAATGCATACGCAAAGTGTTTTCTTCCAGGTGAAAAAAGAGACATATAATTTCAATCTGAGTTCTTTAATTTCTCACATCAAAAGCACTTTAAAATGTGTTTGAATGTATCTGGGAAGAATCCAAATCCAACGTGTTTGGTTTTTTTTATGTACAATCTAGATAAGTAGTAATACCAGCAACTCTGGTTTAGGAAGTACAGAACTCACAAATCATTCAAATACAACATACTTTTGCACCCTTTTACTGACTCAGCCATAAGAATAACCAGCAGGAAATATGGTCGTCGTAAACGACTGTTAGGCAATGATGCATGCCACATTGTTCTGGGGGAATCTGAGTTGCCCCCACAGGAAAACTCAGGAATGTGGTTACTGCCTGTCCGCCTCTTCACTGAATACTTGAATGGTACCCATTTCATGTTCTTAAGTGACAATGCTTGCTTACCTGTGTTTGACAGAGCGCAAAGTGTGTTTCTTAATTGAGTGCCTATTAAATCTTCTCTATGACCATAGTAGTACAATTCAAAAAAACTTTGTTCAGGATTTGGCTAATTTCTCTCTCTCTCTCTCTCTCTCTCTCTCTCTCTCTCTCTCCCCCCCCCCCCCCCCCCCCCCCCCCCCCCCCCCCCCCCCCCCCCCCCCCCAACCATTGTTGGACTGTCAAATGGGCATCTCAGATTGATGGCATCGTCTAGGACTTCCCACATAGACAAGATAAACGAAAGGCTTCCATGGACAGGTATGTAACTGTGGAGACAGCAGCCCTGCAGAAGAGGCCTCCTGATCAGAAAGAATGTCTGTCCCACAGTCAACTCTCTGGCTCTGCAGTCACCTTTGACATGACTTGTTGAATAGGAGTTTGTTTTCCAATTTCCATGGTTCAGCCATAGGCCATACAAAGTAAATACTCGTAAATGAGCAACAGTAGGTTCAAAGGAACACAAGACTAGAAACCCTCCTCCTTTGGAAGACAGTTTGGGTAGCATTCACATGTGAATCAATCTGTTTGGGGTCTTTGAAGTGACTTTGATTAAGAGTTGTGGCCCAATAGTAGTGAAATGGGCGGAGTCATCAAAAGAATTGGCAGTTCCAATGTGGACATTTGGCCTATGCACCACATCCAGACAGCCCCAGGTAATGGGGTGATTTTCGTATTTCAATTCAAGTCACTATAAAACTTGCATCTGTCTGATTCACATTTTTCAGTTTAACCTATTATGTTCTTCTCTTTCAAATAGCATTCACTGCCTATTGCTACACATTGTAAAATTAGCTTTTGAATTCTCAAACATAGATTAATTTTGGAAGCCAAACAAAAAGGAAATATTTGAGACCAGGGGTGTAGTGGGCATATTGGAAAGCACATGGGCTTTGAAGTCAGAGAGAAATTAATAACTAAATAACATGGGTCAATTGTCCTACCTTCAGAGCCTTAGTATCATCCTATGAAAAAGGGAAACATAATACCTCTTGCTGAGTTGCTATGAAAATTAGAGATAAAAAACATGAACCATAAACTATGCAGTTATTTGTTTAAAAATAGTCATTATTATTATTAAATTTCTTAAGCCTATTTTCTGATTTTCATCAGGCCAACTATCAGTTTCCTTCTCAGTTGGTGCTGTTTTGTCTCAGCTTAGCACTATATTTCATGCATATGTTTTTAGTTTTCATGGGATTTGAATCATAAATACATACATACGTAATTGATTTTTACATTAATTTATTTTAGGGTTGGTCATTTATACTACTAATAGCTATGATGAATGCATTCTAGAACAATAACTTAAAATGGACATGAAAAGTACAACTACATAATTATTGACTCAAGTTATAATGAAAGAAAACACATTTCATTCTAACAAGAATATTTGAATTGTTACCCAATCTGATTCAGAAGGAGGAAGCAATCTCTACCTAGCGTGGGAAATTCACAGTCACTTTTTTCATATAGATATCTGAAATTTATCATACTCTGAAGTCCCCCTGGCTACTCCCACGGTACCGTTTCTGTCTGAGACTCTGGTCCTGTTCATCTATGACCAAAAGAAACAAACGCCGCTGTTCTTGGCAAATTTTATTTTCAAAAAAACTGTAGGATCTGTCCACATTGTAAGAAAACAATTTGACAGATGGTTTAGTCATCTCTAGGAGACCCTGAGTGCCCCAGAGGAATATTGCTAACTAGCTGTAGAGCTACTGAACAAGTCTTATATATTCCTACAGCAAAAGCCACTGAGGATCTGGGTGCCAAAGTGGTGATCCTTCTAAGTCTGAGACCTGACAGAGTTGGTGGCAAAGGTGTCTTTGTGTAAGCAGTACAGATGAAAACTGTACACTGAATTTATAAAGGATAAGAGGACTTGGGAAATTTGAGACTGTTCATAGAATAACATGCCAAGTGCAGTCATGGTAGCACTCAAATGGCATGAGCGCTTCTCAAATCGGCTCCCCACGGGCCAGCTCACCAGTGTGCCCGTACCCATCCCAGTTGTTGCACGCTATCAAGAATGTGAGTGCAGACTGTGTCCAAGAGCGATCATCTCAGGCCCTAACACCATCCAAAAATAAGTCTTTCCTCCAAGGAATTAAGAATACCTTCTGCAATTCACAAAATCCTCCTGCTAGCAGATTTTTTATTCATTGAAGATGGAAATAATTCTCTTATTATCCTCTGTCATATCTCCATACTTCCACATGTTAAAAAAGAGTCTACTTTCTTCTTCTATGCCAATACTTTTTAAAAAGCAAAATGTTCCAAGTTGCCATTAGAAGTTCAGAAGGAAAGGATGAGACAATAAAGAGGAATTATCCTTTACATGCTTTACCAATGGGATAAAAATTTTCAGGAAATTCTGTTCTTGATTTGACAGAAATCAGAGTCAGAGAAAGAGTCATGAAAGCTGAACATGTAGACGTAAAAGCTAGTGAAGCAAGGATCAGAAAAAAAGACACCCCAAAAAGTAATCATTACTTAAGAAGACAAGAAAGAAGAATAAGACGAGAGAGTTTTTGGAGTGTGTGGCCTGCTGTCCTCACCTAACACCAAGAGAATGGGTGAAGTTCCCACATAAAGGAGAAAAGAGGTGGGGGATGCCAGGAGGACTGAATCATACTGATTACAGATTCCAGCCATTGTCTCAAAAATAAATAAAGTTGTGCTTTGCTTACTTGTGTTTATCTGCTTCATTAGCTCAAAGAATATTTCTGTTAGAGATTTATTTGGCAATTAATTATCATTTATAAATGGAAACCATTCATAGTTAGTGGAAACCTAATTAATGTTTGCTGTTAAAGCAAACATCATAAAGTAATCCCTGATTCTAATGATTCTTGGTAATTCTGGTTTTTATCAATAACATTTGAACTTGAAATATCTGGCTGTGGCCTATATCCTGTAACAAGCAACACTGATTACATTGGATCGGGTCTTTGGTTCTGATGGGGCTCCACCTTAATTTGCACAATGTCTTCTTGTAGTTTACAAAATGATTTCATGTGTGTTTCTGTAATGAGAACTAGAAAATATGCTGATCTTATAGATAAGGAACCTTAGGCACAGAAGCAGTGGCAAATACAGGACTCAAGCCAGGTCTTCGGGCTCCAAGCCTAACACCCCTCCCACTAACAAATGAAATGCACTGGACATGATACATACCTTTCATAAGTCTGCAAAAAGATGCCATGGTGACTATTATTGGTACGGAGTGGGCAGAATTGCACAACACTGTCCAAATGTCTTACTAAAATTTATCCTAAAAATTATTCCAGGGTTGGGAGAGCCACCATCTTTCAACGCTTGAATGATGTGACACCACTGATTGACACAAACCCAGCTCAGACCTCAGGAAGAGTGGGGGAAAGACAAGCCAAGTCACAATCCAAATTAGTGCAGCTGCTCCTGCAGCTCGAGGAGCACAATGTGGTCTTTGACTAACCTTTCAAAGCTCTGTGTAGCTTGAGCTCTGATGGCACTTGTTAAAGAAGAGCAGGGCGGGCCCGAGCTGACAGCCTGGAACATTGACCAACACGCTGCGACTGACGTGTAAATAACCCTCTGACTAGGGGTCCCGAACTTGAAAAAGGAAATGTCATCGCCAGACTTTGCCCATCGTGTGTTTATGTAGAAATGGTCCTTCCAGGTGCCTCTCTCCACCTTTGTAAATAAGTGACAGACATAACACCAGTGGACGTAGTATTTTTGGAGTTTATCCCAAGACTGGCTATAGTTTTAAAAAAACATTTCTTTTATCTGAAATTTCTTGGGTGAAGAGATCAAAGGTATAAAATAAATTGATCATGAGGATGTAATGTATAGCATGGTGACCACAGTAATAGTATTGTATTTGATATTTGAAAGTTGATAAGAGAGTAGAGCTTAAAAGCTCTCATCACAAGAACAAAATTTGTAACTGAATGGTGATGGATGGTAATCAGGTTTATTGTGGTGAGCATTTTGCTTTATATACAAATATTGAATTATTATGTTGTATACCTGAAACTAATATAATGTTACATGTCAACTATATCTCAATAAAAATTTATGTCTAAAATGAAGCATTTTGTCTTCCCTATTTTTAGCTATTAACATGGCCAATCAAGAGTTGTCTATATCTTAAATGTGTACGTTAATTTCCTGGGTACTTTTGATTCAGAGAGTCTGGGGTGAGACTTGAGATTCTGCATTTCTAAGACATTACCTGATGATGCTGATGTTGTTGGTCCATGTACCACCCTTTGGATATCAAGCATCTGTATATTATTATTCTTTACAGAGATTGGCAGAAGAGAGAGTGAGAGAGGGTGAGTATGATGAAGGTAATACAATTCAGATTCTTCTAATAATTTATAAGTACTTGGAAAAAAGAAGCTTGTACTATTGGAGATCCAATCGTGTTTTAGGAATGCCTATCAGTTTAGAATCAATAGAAAATCAAAACAAACTAAATTGTGTGAACTAAATGTTTGCTTTCCTTAGTTTGCAAGGTATAGGTAATACTCAATTCTCTTTGTGAACAAAGTACTAGGATGTTCTCTTAAAGCTGATTGTTTACTTTACAGAATTCAGAATGGAATTGTGAAAGCATAGGAGCTATGGGACCTAAGTTGTCAAAAAGCTGAGTACAACTATAGGATTGCCATCACACCCTTGAAGGACCTCCCCTGAGACCACTCAGGTCAAATCAGCCTGCCCCCAACCCCAGGAGTTATTCCCTAACAACAGTGAGTATTACTTAGAATATTGAGCACATGTAAGATGAGAAATTTCATGGAAATAAGAATTCTCATTGCTGCTATGAAGAACAATGTTTTTGGTTAAATTAAATCATCATAATATATCACTTCTTAACATTCTATTCAGTTTTCAGAGACTTACATAGAATGCTTTGGAATTCAGATTACTCAACAAGTGTTTATATGCCAGGCCATTTCACTAGGGGCTAAGCATCTAGGGGCAACGAGATCAACCAAATCTTTGCCTTCGTTGACATGTCAGTCTGCATTTGCTTTTTTCCTATTAAATACGTCTTCAACTAACTTTGTAACCCCTCCTCCAAAACTTCTTTATTTTTTAAATACAAAATTGAATCTTGTACCCTGATCCAATTTTTTTTAAAATATGGGCAATTGGAACATTTAAACGTGTTGGTACAATTGGAAAGATCATGAATCACAGCCCTCTCTTGTATATGTTTATATAAATACACATTTAGATCATTATAAGCTATGACTTCTGCTCACACAACACCTTGCAACTACTTCTAATTTGGGGGCATGATATTATATTGTAATTACTTGTTTACAAGTCTGTCTCCTGAACTAGGCTGAAAACTTCTTGATGGAACCACCACAATCCACTGAGTTTCCAAGCCAGAAACAGGGCCAGTATGGGCTCACTCAGTCATGCGGATTGAATTTTGTAAACACCTTTCAAAACAACCGTTTTTCGGGTTCTCAAGATCTCATCCAGGCAATTACAACAGCCTCCTCACCTGCCTCAGCTTTGGGCCTCCACCCGTCTCCCAGCTCCTTCCAACGTGACATGTACAGTCCCCAAGGGAACTCTCTAAAATGTTAGGGGCTCATGTCAGTCCTGGCCCCAGTGGATTTGATTATGGTCAGGATAAATCCAAAGCAGTATAAGAATTCCATGAACAAGTACACGTGACACATGCTGAATTCTATGTACCTCCTTTCATTCACAATGCATTTGAGAATATTAAAGGTTCTGAGAAGACCTGCAGTTAAACAGCCTTCTTTAGCTTTGTTTAAACTAGAATGTGTCAAACTCACTTAACTGTGGACATTTCCCCCCTAGTACTTCCCATTGGCATCTTCCAAGCCAGCATCCTGTAGGACCTACTTTAGGGGGTTCACTTCATAATCTGGGTACAAAGCTCTGACCTTGCACTAGACCCATACACACAGTTGCCTTTTTGAGGGACCCTGAGATGATCCCCCTCAGCGTGGCTGTGTTCAGCTGTTATGCTTGATTAAACACAGCCTGCTCAATTTAAGACTTTAAAACTAGATTTTAGGTTTTAGACTTTTAACATCATTAAGCACAACTGTATAATTATTTTTTTAGTAGCCAGAAAAAATTTTAAAAAAAGGTAAAATTAATTTGAATAATTTATTTTAACTCAACATATCCAAATTATACCATTTCAATATGTTACCAATATTGAGAACTATTAATGTGACATTTTACATCTTTTTTGTACAATGTCATTAAATTCTGGCATTTTACACACACAGCTCAATTCAAATTAGCCACATTTCAAGAGCTCAGTAGCCATGTGTAGCTTGTAGCTATCCTGTTCGACAGCACAGAAATAGAACATTTCCATCATTTCAGAAAATCCTATTGGACAACAATGATCTAGAGTGGTGGTTCTTAACTGGGGGTGATTTTGCTCCCTAGGAAATATTTGGTGATGTCTGGGGACATTTTTTTTTTTTTTTTTTTTTTGCTTTTTGGTATGTGGGCAGCTCCCTGACTGGGAATTGAACCCAGGCCGCAGCACTGACAGCGCCAATGCTGAAGCCTTAAGCCACTACACCATCAGGGAACTCCCTGGGGACATTTTTGATTGTTACAAAGGAGAGGGGAAGTGCCCCTGGCATCAAATGGGTAGAGGCCAGGGGTGTTGCAAAACATTTTACCGTACACAGAACACCCTCCTCACCCCATAACAAAAACTTACCAGGCCCAAAATATCAATAGTGCTGAGATGAGAAACCTTAGTCTACAAAATTGGCAAGCTAATGAGAAATTAGAATCTATTCTTTATAAAGGCTCTCTTTCTCTCTTTCATTCATTCAATCAATGTTAATAGAGTTTCAAATATTACTGGCTACTATGTTAGTACTTCATCAAACATCATCAGATATGGTCAATGAATGCAATAAGTGTTAAACTGTATAAGATACAGAGATGGGGCAAAAGAAGGAGTAATCAACATTGCTTATGTTGTCATTCACCACAGGATTAGCTTAAATTTTACATCTACATGAGTGGAAAGGGAAGATAAAGGAAGAAAAAAAATGAAACAAAAGCAAAACTAGAGGAATCAAAAGGAAAATGGTATTTGAAAGAAAAATAAGATAAATAATGCACTAAATTGAGACTAGGAAGGAATTTGAAAGGTAAAGCAGACTGAAATGAAACCTAAGTAGTATGTGGAGAAAAACAGGAGAGAGGCCAGTGACAATACCAGAACTGCTCGCATGCTAGTATTCTCCTATCTGTTTGCTCAGGGTTTTCCCTCTCTGTCCTCTGTGGCCTTTCCTAAAGGATCCTCTCTATGGCTACCTCCAACAATCAGTTTTTATTTGTTTTTCCCCTTAGAATAAAAAGAGCCTATTTTCTGGAAGGATGTCAAGTTGTTCTACGATGGGATGGAAGGCAAGCTGATCAGAGATAAAACGGGGTCAGTGTCTGGACAGCAATCTGTCACGAAGCAAAGCCTGTCATAGACAGCCCCAGAGATGCAGACAAAGACACACGACCATTATTTCCAGAAGGAGCCTTTAAAGCACCTTGGGGCAGCAGTTCTGCATGGGGCCTTGAGCCTCCATGTTGGACCACCTGCTAGGAACTGTGCATTGGGCTGACCTCTCCCAACCCAATGTGAATAACTTCCGAGAGGTAGCCCCACATAAGGGCAGGGGCTGCAAGCGGGCAAAGAAAGAGAGGAGATTTATAGCTCCAGAATATCTCTCCTTTTGAAAATGAAATGGCACATTAGAGGGAAAATAGGGCTTGGCTGAAAGGGCCTATCCCCAGGCATGGCCAGTTCAATGTTCATTACCTAGTGCAAAAGCTTGGGTCAGTCCACGCAAGTCTGCAGAGAAAAGAAAGGATTGGTGTTTGTAGTAATAGACAAGCAGAGGCTCCTTCAAGACATCTCTGATCCATTTTTTAAAAGCCTCATCCTCATTGATTTTTTTACCCAGAAGGCAGTGCTTGCTGGGAGCCTGGGAGGGGCCACCCTCAGGACAGGGGGCAACTCAGGCCAGCATCTAGAAACACGTTAGGTAGTGTGCTAACGTAAATTGAGATCTGGAGAACTCTATATGCCAATAAAAAAACTCTCCTAAATAAAAAGAAAGCTAGTTTTTCTGCCTTTTGTGGTCATTTGATTTTTTTCTAACCTCTAAGAAATTGTTTAGACTCTTAAGAACCCTGATGATTCTAACATCTAAGAAATTGTTTAGACTCTTAAAACCTGATGGTTCTTTTAACCAGTTAGTAAGGATCAGTTCTTCTAAAACTAAGATGATGGAAGCCTCCCTGCTGTCATCCCCTTTGGGGGGCTTAGAGTAACTTAAACCCCTAAGTCATCTCTGCTTTTTGATGGCCAGCAAGAAAGTGAAAGAGTTGCACCACCCGAAAATATCACCATCTTAGAGGACAATGTGTGTCTGGAGTTTTGAGGGACAAAGAGGACCTCTGGGCAGAAAGACTGAGGTTCAAGTTCAGAGTTCCACCACGAACACGTCTGTGGCTGTCCCAGGGAAATCCATGCACAATGAAAACACAGACAAGGGAGATTTGCACAGCTTTTAACTTAGGTCAAAAAAACATGTAATTTGTTAAGTAAGAGGGCACTAACACGTGCCATGTCACGCTGCATTTTCTTGAAAAATAAAAAAAAAAATAACAAAGTTAAACTTTCAGTCAACCTGAAAATATTAGCTTTTTATGGAGGCAGGGCGGAACGAATGGGACAGCAGCGCTGTTTTCTTTTTCTTTTTTCTTTTCTTTCTTTCTTTCTTTTTTTTTTTTTTTGATTGCCCATTTTCTGAGTCTTCCCAGAGAAAGAATGATAGGAGAGTGAGGCAGCCAGGAAATATGGAGAGGGGGCAATACTTAGAAAAGTATTAAAGAGATAGCACAAGGAGAAAAGGTAGCCCTCTGTGACCGGTGGCAAAAGTGTATGCCAGGGCACAATGACAAATGTTGTTCCCCCGAGACTGAAATTTGACATCTCTTAACTGAGGGAAAACAATGCAAATGAGTCAGTAGCATATACAATGCTATAGGGAATGCAGACAGAAGCAATATTTTATCATTTCTAACTCTGATGTGACAAATATTTTTTCAAGCAGTATTAAGCTGCATAGGATTAGATAAGAAGAGATTTTAATTTTGGAAAATTTCCCTCTTTAATCCCTAAAACACAGTTTGGAGAAAAGAGAGAGAAGGGCCTGTCCATGACCTAAGATCAAAATTCAGTATCGGTGGGCCGGAATCATTTTATTAACCAAACCCTGACAGAAAGTAGGTTATATAAGATACTGTGAGAGATTTAATAATGAGTTTCAGCTCTCAGTCTAGACAATGTTTATTACATCCTTTCATTGACATTTTTTCTTCCCTTTATTATATAAAAATTATACCATCAAACTTAAAAATTTTCCCCATCTGGTTTTTAATCATTCTGACTTCTTCTCTACCATTATGAGGATTTTGTCCTAATAAGAAAGCTCTATCATCTCCGAGTACCTCCACTCAGACCCTTAGCCAACAATCCCGTGCTTTCTAAAATCGATTTTTAAATGATGGTAATGAGGATAATGATGCTGAGTAAGATAATAGGATTTAATGTTTTCTTTTCTGAGGTCAGTGGATGTGTAAATCTAAAACAAACTCTAATTTTCTAACTAAATAAACCATTTTAATTTATGTGTAATAACTAATTTGTAAATAATTAACTAAATAAATCTCTAAAACTCTAATTTCTTCCATCATAATTTCAAGTAGTCTATCTATCTGGCCTTGGAACAGAAAAAGTAGTATCAAAGAATATCAGTTCCATTGATGTCTTGGGCTTTATGTTGGGACATAAATATGGGGAAATAGTGGACACATTAATAATTCTACATTTGGGCCCAAACAAAAGTCCCGGACGAGATTACTGTATGTCCACTCCCTGTCCTTCTCTCTCATGGCATAGGCATGAATGTGGAGGGAGTGCTGACCCCCAGCGTCCACACAAAGAGCTTTGGACAATAAAAGAGGTCGACTCTTTCTATACAGACCTGTCTTTGTGCTCTGTGTGGGGCTTGATCCTTGCGGCCCAAAAGCTCAGTAGATGCCAGGGAGATAGATGTGATGTGTTAGCCTCATCCAGGGCAGCAGCTGAGCCACTTTCACACAAGCAGGCAGGTACAACCGAGCCTGGTAACAGATGAGAGCCCCTGGGGAGCCCTTGACTATGGAGAATGAAAAATCAAAAGAAACCATATTGGACACAGATACAAAGGGAGTCCCCTGCTCCTTTTCTCTCCTCCCTTGTTCCCTTTCTCCCCTTCCTTAGGAAACATCAATGAATGTGGAAAGCTGTCTTTCCCCTGGAAGCATTTGAGTGCACTGGGACTCCAGATGCTATTCTATGCAAATGATTTCCACACTTTCCTGCCTGGGGAGATGTTCCTAAACCCATCTGCATATCCATTTTCTGCCTTTGCTGGGAGAAAAAGGCTAACAGATGAAAACACTTTCCAGACTACTGTTTGTCCCATTCACTTCGGTGAAGTGGCAATGTAATCCCAAGGAAGCACCGGCGGAAGCGCTGGCTGCTCACTTCCGGTATCAACACTGCCATCTTAGTTTTGGGAGTGCGGAGAGGGGAAGATGTCAGGGAGGAAGGCCCAGAGGGGAGTCAATGAAGAACCAATGAACAGCTTTAAAAAATATTAGGAGTTTTCCTCAAATTTGGAAGTAGGGGGTGAAGGTATTTGAAAAGGTTTGGCACCAAAATTATGTAAGAACTTCCAATGTAGTATAACTTAATTTTACAGCTCACTGTGTAAGATAACCCACCTCTACTTTCCCTGTTTGCTTTCGAAGTACGATTTAAGGATTTTGTTGTTGTTGTTTTACATTACCTCCTTATGAGGTAAAACCAATTTAAGCATCTTAGTTGTATTGACTTTGCAAAAATGTTTTAAAAGTACAAAGAATGATAACCCATTCCCAGGGTGCTAAGGGGACAAATTGTAATTGTGAGGTTAAAACAGTTAAAAGTTACACGTCAAAGAGGATTCCAGGAGTTTCAGAGTTTGGCACCTCAGTCTCCTTATCCCTTCAACCCATATTGACATTAGCTCAAACTGAGAACAAAAGCACAGATAATATTCAAACAAACTTGACATACCCTAGAATGTTTAAGGGACATTTTAAAAGTATTTTTGTACATATTTGCCTCTATTAAATATGAATCTAAAAATGGAACATGTTTATATCACATGTTAAAATTTAGTTTAAGATAATTATACTTGGTTTTGACATTGCTGGTAACATTGTTGGTCTGCCATCCTAGGCTGATGTTACTTTAAAAAATTAATAATTTGCCATCAAGAAACAGTCTTTTAAAGAGGATCATGGCTTCCTTTACCACATTTATCTTCAAGGACACATGCACGCACACACACAAAATTCTGACTATGTCTTGAAAACAATATCCTAACAGGGAGTTTGTGATATGTAAAAATCCCTTGCTCTAAAGCTGAAATACAAAGAAAGCTTTTACATGGACCAGACTATACTCTGTCCATATGTATATCTGATTTCCACGTTAATAAGAGCAGTGTAGTGGCTTTTGTGGGTTTTTTCCTTCTTAGAGAACATAAAATGATAGTTAAGAAGAGAGTGCTTAAAATTGTGGTTAAAAAAATATCCAAGTTCAGGTTTTGGATCAAATTAAATACTAATAGACTAATCTAAAGATACGAAGTACTGAACACATGTGCTCACTCACCTCAAAAATTGTTACTTACATCATTGGTAATCATGATGTATTAACAAATCATAGATTTAATGCCCATGGAGTTTCATAGCCAAAGAACGCTTCTCTAAATACATTTATTGTATAAAGGTATTATTCCATCTCTTATTTAATGTCAATGTCTTTCCTACAATGTCTTTATAGTCCTCTGTAAGTTAAAATGCAACTATTCTATCTGGGATACTCTTCCATTCTCCTGTTTACCTAGTTGATCTTATTTTGTTTTGACTGAAATGTCAGCACCCCAGAGAGGCCTTTCCTTATTACCCAATGCAAAGTAGATTGCCAACATTCTTGTTATTTTACTTTATAGCCTTCCATCCATCCATCTATCATCTATCACTTTCCTTCCTTCCTTCCCATCTATCTATCATCTATTAATTTATCATGTGTCTATCTAAACTCATTTAGTAGTTGTCTTCACCAAAAGGGTAGGAGATAGATATTTATTTAAAATTTTATTCATCATCTAAGACCCTGACATATTCTAGAAACATTGACTGCACATTAGAATCACCTATCCAGCTTTTGAAAAATCCCAGTGCCTAGGCCAAACCCTGGAAGAATTCCATCAGATGGAGAAACACTCAGACATCTACGAGAGGGGACCCAAAAAACCTAGAATTATCTTCTGGAGGGTGGGCCTTTTGTGGTGCAGGTTTCCCCACGAGGGGAGTGTTCTAGGACCCCATCTGCATCCCCGTACCAGCTGGGGTTGTTATGAGGAGCTGCATTCGGCTTCAGTGAGTATTCTTTGTAGACTCAATGCGTTTGCCCATTTCATGAACAAGGTGCATTGTCATTTCGTGACAATGCATCTGCCCACATTGTGCTGAATGTTCAATAGTTTTTGATCCAAAAAAAAAAAAAAAAAAAAAAAAAATGGCACGGCCCCCGTGCCTCACCCTCCCTGTTTACTGGACCTTGCTGCCAGTGACTTGTTTTGTTTCCCTGGATGAAGAAGGTCCTCTAAGGGAAACATGTTGTTGATGTGGAAGAGGTGAAACAAAAAATGGCAGAAGCACTAAAAGGCATCCAAATTGAACTCAAAAACTGTTCTGAACTGCGGAAAAAGTGTCTTGATAGGTGCATTGCATCACATGAAGAGTTATTTTAAGGTGACTGAAGTTTAAATATGTAAGAATAAATACACGTTTTTTTATAAATAAATCCCGGGATTTTGGGGCGTCCTGCCTCATATATGTTTTAAAGTCCTATTTCACTGTGCAGCTAAGACAAAGAAACTGCTATTATTTAGGGCAAAACATCAATGTAAATTGCACAGCAAGCCCAAGTTTTTCATGTGAAATATGCTCACAAATTTTTTAACAGTAAATTACATAGCAACACTATAACCAGCAGTGAAAAGCCATGAAAATTATTAGGATCTAATCCATCACCATCAAAAAGGAATGGCGGGTTGGCACAGATACACTGACTGTCCAAACAATGTTTTTGCTCTATGTGCCACATTTTGTGCTGGCATATGGATGGACTGAATTCAGAAACAAAACACTCCCTTTGTCAATGAACCTAGCAGTTTGCCAGTGATCAGTACAAAAGTTGGGGAAAGACTTTATGCTCATTCACAATTGGAGCTAAATTGGCGGGATCCTGTCTCTAGAAAGCGTGGCTAGAAGCGATTAAAAAGAGGGAGATTTAAAGCTTGATGACTCTTAGACATTAATTGAAAGTAAGTGGGTGAGTCCATGCAAATGCAGCCACCTGCCAGTAAGACATGTATTTCATGGAAGAATTTATGCAGTGTCTGATTGCTTTTTGCTGTGGATACCTACTGAGTCTTCAAAGCAAAGAACTGGTGAACTTTGGGTGAGCAGCCCAGAGCTTGGCCACAGTGCTCTCTGCAGCAAGCAACTGTTGGGGTCAGAAGAGACTGATTTGAGACATTGTTGTGTCACTTACCCCCTTGGTAACCATGTGCAAGTTACCCATCCTCTGGGTTTCAGTCTCTTCAACTTTATTTTTTTTTCCTTCAACTTTATATTAATAACTAATAATATGTCCTAGAAGGATTGCTAGGAGGGTCAGCTGTAAGGCCCTAAGTAAGAGTTGGTCATTCTCATTACTATGAGTCTTACAGCAGTCATCACCTCCAATTTTCCTTTTATACAATGAAGGTGAGATCCATCAGTCTTACTGGAATATTATACAGACTATTAGAGAATATTATTCTACTTTTTTTGGTAAAAACCTGAGAAACACTATATTTTTCAAATTATTCAATGAAGATCATTGCTATTGCATCAAAATCATGAACTAAGCACAAGCTCCAGCCTCCCTTTTCTTCCTAAAACCTTAAAAGTAGCAGAATTTTAAAAAAATTCTAACAAAGCTGGGAAACGAGAAGTGGTATGTCTCAGGCGGATCAGAAATTCTGAAGATTCCATTAAAAACTGGACAAGTAGAAAATAAAGTTGGATTCAAAAGCAAAGCAAAGACTGGAAAATGTATATGAAGGGATTAGCTCACAATATAAGAGTGGCCTTGAAGCAGCAAGCTCGGACCTGGCAGATACCGGGGTCTGCATGGGGCCCTTGGGTGGCTGGTTGGGTATCACAATAGAAGCAGTTGGGCAAGCTGGCCTCTCCTTTCCTCCCTGCTTGTTTCAAGAAGGAGGCAGGGGGGACACCTTCCACAGGTGGGATCAATGATTGTGGATACCTGTGAAGCGATGGCAGGGCCCAAAGTGGTTGGTAAAACTCATGGTAAGAAGCCCCCACATCAAGAAGACTAACTGCTAGGCAGGCCCAAATATTTAGGAGCACATTCAACTCCTTCACTGAGAGAAATGATACAGTAGATACGTATCTGTAGATACGTCATTCATACAAGGACTCCCACATACCAAGATGAATATCCAACCAAGACTCACCAAGTTATTGAATAAAATCCACACCAGGTAAGGAAAGTACCAGGCTTAGCAAATAATTGGTAAGTCATAAAGCAAACCAAGAGTAAGTATGATTACACATATAATCCCCAAAGTTGATCTAAGAATATCTAGGAGACTTAAAAAAGAAACTAGATAGTCGGGAAATGAAATACTTAGCGCACAAATTAACAGCTGATAGATTGGCTAAAGAGCCAAATGGAAATAGCCGAATGCTGAGATGGAGGGTTCTCTCCAAACACCCTGCAAAAGGACGAAGCAGTGGATCGTGTGGAAGAAGTATTGGAAGGCAGACAGCATGGATCCAGCAGTTCTACCTAGTGTGCGCTCTAAAGGAGAGAACAGAAAAAGTTAAAGGAAACCACAGAACAATTTTGTGGTTTAAGAAAAAGTTGAGTTTTATTAAAAGGACCCACTGAGTGGAGGCTGGGACATTTGGAGACACAGATATATAAAAAATTTGTGTCTGTAACATATGAAGTATATATACATATATGGATACATATAATTAAAAGTAAAGTAAACAGAGGAAAAGCTCAATCATTGTAGGGGTCTAGATTAGGGAAGGAGGGGTTGTACGTCTTCAGGATTCTCTGTCTTCATGGTTTTAGTCTCTCTGCTGGGAAGGGAGAACACGCATGTACACAAGAAACCACCAGTGTTATCTCATCTTACAAAGCATCTCATACTTCGTAAATTCATGTGCTTCAAATTCCTACTACTTTACTTCCAGTAGAGAAGAATGATTATTTTTGGCTCGTGGGCTCAGTTTTGAAAAAGAGAATTTTTAACAATTGTGATTAAATTGACTCTTGTTCCTAATCTAGAACACGATATGACAAGGTGACTCAAGAACCTTACGTTCTGGTACTCCACTTTCCTGCTTCACTGCTGCTGGTACTCCTTCATTTTACAGAGTTTTGCAAAGGAATTAGGGGAAAATGTGACCCAGAGCTCCTGGTGGTGGGCTGTCTTGTTCATCTCTTCTACTGGCTGAGGCAGATGGGAAATTAGAAGAGGATTTAGAATCAGGGGAAGGGTGGAGTGGAGATGACAAGAGAGTTGAGGACAGACAATGACAGAGAGAGAGAGGGAAGGAAGGAAGGGGAGCGAGAGAGGATAAATGGAGAGGAAATAATTATATAAGATAGTAACATATGGGAACCCAAAGAAGGAGAAAACAGGCATTAAAACTTTAATTTCATCTTATAGTTACTTGCTACAATGTAAGCATAGAGATTAGGTGCTTTTAATGGTGGGGGGTGGTGCTGCTTTTTTCAATAGGATAGATAAGTCCTTGGAGCGCTTAGCAGCAGGCTAAACAAATTGTCTTAACTGCCTTGAATGCTCTAAGCAAGCTTGCCATTTTTATTCATGGGCCTCTGAGCCATGGCTCCCAATGGACCCATGAAAATTCAATAAATTATGTCTCCAATCATTCGTGAACCCCACTCTCTTTTTGTGGCAAAGGTGGAGCCTGTAGTCATGCTGTGGTCAGAATCTTAGCTTTGCGTTGGACAAGAAAAGATTTTGTCTTCACCCCTTGTTTGATGCAAGGGGGCTACGTACAGGATTGAAGATGGCGCCTGGGCCCATCTCAGCCTGTCCAGCTGACGGGGCACAGCCAGGGCACGGAAAAGGGAATGGGGGGGCCATCTGGCCAGCTGAGGCTCTATTGTTGAAAGGGTGGCTTCGAGCAGCAAAGCTTTTTCTCCTGCAGCAGCGAGGCTCTGCCGTGAGTGCGAAGGATGGGAGGAGTGGAGGGGAGGTCTTCTGTGTCCTCCTGAAACAGGCTTTCCTACAGAACGAGAACAAAAGCCAGCCTAAGGTTACCAGGAAAGATGGCCATCCCCTGCAGGGACCCCCAAATGCCTTTTTCTGCAATGATTTGCAGTTTCATTATGTCACCGCAAACCAAGGTTCTCTGTGGGTCTGCCTCATCCTTTCCATCTGGTGATGACCTCAAGCCTGGACCAACAATTATAGGGGATCAATGGGGACATGAGAAAACTACTCTGAAAGCAGCCATTTTCCTCAGCTCTCTTCCCCAACCTCCAGCCTCCTCCCCAAGGTTTGTTCTCCTGTTAGATGTCAAGTTGATGATTCTAACTCCCAGATGTGTCATGCTCAGTTAGTGAATAACAGACTGTCAAATAGAGCAATAAATCTTCTTGCTCGGTGAGTGCTGTGCCGAGCTGCCATGCCATAGCACTCACCCACTAATTCCATGTGATGAGTGAGGCTGGCGGCAGCCCCGGGTTCCCCAGGGACTGGTATCAAGGTACAAACATATTGAGATAGGACGATTGCCGGATCAGTCCTGCTCTCCCGGCCCCTCAGTTCATGACTGGAAATCCAAAGGCAATCTGCCATGTGAACACTGTTAATTACGTTGGCTCCATGCCTCTTTGGAATCTCTCGCCTTTCTGAGATTCTGACAACTTTTTTAGAGAATAGATATCATGGTCCTGGCAAACTGGTGGTTTGGATTGCTGCATGAGGTTGTTTTTTAATGCTGAGATTCCTACATTTTTCTTTATTCAAAAATAAAAGGTGGAGCTTTTGTATAATCTTCTTCCCCAGAGATGAACCATCCAGAAAATTGGAGATTTCTCTTCTTAGGTTGGCTCCCTTAGCCACTTCTCTGGAGACAAAGCATTGGGTTAGCTTTCATAGGACCAGGGAATGAAATAGAAGGACTTGTGGGATCCAAAATATTGCTAGCTTCATAAACCTTCCATACTTGTATTTTATTCTAGATTCTGTGATTGTCCCCAGGGAAGGAAAACTAGAGTCACCTATGGCTCTATGTGCCACAAGCTGGATATGAGCCAAATACAGTGAAAAGATGAGAACTCTGTGCATATCTGTGCTATAAGCAAGCAATATTTAGAGCTCTTATCTGAATATCCCTAAAAGTATGATAGCTTTCACTCAATGGTTAAGACCAGAGATTCTAAACAAGCTGGTAGGGTTTGACTCCTGCCTCAGCTGTTGACTCTTGAGCATGTTTCTTAAATACTTTGTGGCTCAATTTTCAGTGTAATATTAGCACTTACTACATAAAGCCAGCGGTATACCAAATGATGTGGTGCCTGTGAAGTGCTTAGCACCATGCCTGGTACATAGTGAGTGTTCATAAGAAATTATTCCTATGTGTGCTGCTGAAGAGAGCACAATAGAAATTATTCGCACACTAACAGAGGTGATCAGGATTTCAGGATTTCATGTTCATTGTTGCTCTTGGCTTATTATTTTACCTTTGATAATTTACGTGTGTGTGTGTGTGTGTGTGTGTGTGTGTGTTGTATTGTGTTTTTTAAAATCAGTATTCTACAGAATTGTGAGAGGTAAAACTGGGATATGACTGCACTTGCTTTTGGAGAAATTCACAAACCTTGAAATTCAGCATGTCTAGTTGTTGTTTAACTGGAGGCAAGTATAAAAAGTCCCTTTATATTTTTCCAGTCTGTTTGCCATTCTGTTTTTTTTCCAATTCCTAGAAAAAGAGAATCATATTATGGGCAGGATGTGGAGATAGAGATCGTTAGAAATAGCATTAATATTTAATCTCCTCTAGTAAGGTTAAAGTTTTGGGGTACATAGGAAAATTAACACTCAAGTATAGGTTTTTCTAATAATTGATTTTATAATTTACTTGGATCCCATAGGAAGTAATAAAATATATTTTAACCTTCTCAGTTTGTCTTCCTGGCAAAATCCCTAGAGATTCACTATGTATGTAGGTCCAGAATTTGCTCTATTTAGGGAAAAACCTTCAGTTTTCATAGAGGAGCTATGAGATTGCCAGTGTATTCCCATCCCTGCCTCAAGGATTACGTGTTGCCTCTAAAACTACAGACTGTTTGCCTCATGGCAAATTTTATCCACCCCCACCCCCAATAAACTTCTACATAGTTAACAATCCAGGATATGCCTTCTGTAGATTCCATGATGAACTGATTACTCAAAGAAATTGGTTAAATGCAAAATTCCTAAGATGTCATCTACTTTGTATTATGCTTGAAAGTCTAGATTCTCTCCTACCTTTAAATTTTCTATTAGGATAAGCCTATGAAAAACCAATGATTCACAAGGAGGCATTAGCTCAGGCTACACTATATCCGCCAAGAGAAATTCAGTGCCAGGGCTTGTATGTGGGTGGCTTTTGAGCAAAGAATTAAATAATTCTCATCCCCAAAGAGTTACTGGTGTGACTTCTTTTAGAGGAGGCCTGAAGTAGTGAAAGGAAAGAGTTTTGACTCCTGCACTTACAGTTGGGTGCTCCTAGGAAGTCACTTAAATTCTCTCAATCTCAGTTTCCTTTTTTTTTTTTTTTTTTGGTGAAATGAGAAGGTGATTAAGCTGAGCTAATACGTGTAACTCCTGGACACATAGTACTAACTCAACAAGTAATAGCTATTAGGAGGTTTATTATTCAGTGACAGGCTGACCAGATGCACAATTTTAAATGGGACAACGGTCCTGTCCTGTTTCAAATGGTACGTGTGGTCAGCCTAGTCTCATTGGGCTGAATTCAAGGTGTCAGTGGGCTGACCATATGTACCGTTTGAAACAGGACAGTCCTGTTGTTTTCTGTCTCGTTTAAAACAGTATGTCCGGACAGCCTATTCAGTGAACAAAAGTCGTGTCAAAACAATGACTAGTAATAAAAGAAGCAATTCCTTCATTTATTCAATTATTCGGTGTTTAAGTAAGCATGTGTTGATCATTTACTTGATGAGGTTACAAGGTTTACGTTGAGTAAGGAACCTAGCTTGACTATACTTGATTAGGGTGAAAAGGAATTAAAAAATGTTTCATTCAGCAACATACATTTTCCAAGACCAGAATCCTCAGATCTTAAGAAGCTAGTGAAGAGAGTGATTTCTCCTTAATAACTGATGTGTATATTGGTCCCTTAGTATTGCAATAAGATGAGTTCTCTTGTCTGAAAACCAGGATCTTAACATAATAACAAAATATTTGAAGCAGCATGAATGTCCACCAACCAGAAAATGAACAAATAAATTGTGATTTGTTAATATAGTGGAATAATGTAGACAGTTAAAAATTAATTCAATAGATCAACATATATCACCCAAAGATATATTGAGTGAATAAAGCAAGTTACAGAAAACTAGGCAAAGAGAAATATAATTCATATGAAGATTTAAAAAGAAAATGCCATATAGTTAAAGATAAATTTATGTTTATGCATGCATAATTATGTACTAAGGAGGAAGAAAACCACACCTTGAAGGATACAATAAAAATAAGAAGACATCAGGGAAGGGCAATCACCAACATGAGGAGCTTGGTTGCCACCGGGGAGGGACAAAAAAAAGTCACGGGGAATGTTGAAAACTGGGCCTTAATTATATTTCAAGTATGTTGTTTCTTTAAAGGAAAGGTTTGTTGTGAAAATAAATATATAAAGCAGGAACTTGAAATAAAAGCAGTAATTTTTATAATAGCTTTTTGATTAGTTATGCAGATTTGTTTTATAGGAGGAAGTAACACTATTTCTGCTAAAAGCTGTCATGTTCTGTTTAAGAGTGTTTTAGACATTTGAATTCTGGTTTAAGCAGAATATTCCCACCAGCTTCTTTCAGGGCATTGGATGGGAACATTTTGTTTTGCTTTCACTTTTTTCTTTCCTTCCCTCTCAATTCTGATGTGTTTCCAAGTCCTGGCTTTGCTCCTTTGGTTTGCCATCTTCAGTGAAGACAGATTGGGATTTTGTGTTTGACCCTGGGCATCACTCATGATGACCTGTGCTCCTACCTGCAATTGGAGACTTTCCTTCTCCTCGTCCCTCCAGTCAGTGCTCCCAGCACCCACCTCTAGGACCACAGAAGTCAATGATCCTCCAGGTTTCTCATTCCTATTGCCCCAGATCTCACTAGACCAGTAGCAATCTGTGTCCGAGCAGTTTGTGAGTGGGATAGTTACAAGAGAGTAAGTCCCAGGACATGAGCCACAAACATGTGAAGAGATACAGACCAACTTACAGGCTACTTGTAAAGAGCATGGATTATAAAAAAGATAACTGTTACATTTCCTCACAATCAGACCTGCTTAACATCCACCATCTGCTTTTAGGAGACAATTGGGGGAGGGAGGATAGAAGTAAGATAGAAGGAAAGCTGACTACCTTTGGATCAGAGAGACAGTCGAAGGCTAGAGAAAAATCCATTTCAAAGCCACTCAGTGCCAAGCTAACTAGAGCTTTGAGGCCAAAGATGAGGCCAGAATAAGAAATAAAAATTTTACCATAAACTATTGTTATATATCATGGCTGTCCAGAAAGTATCCAGCCATGTAATATGAAAAATAGATGCCTTTATGGCTGGATTCTTTTTGGACAGGCCTCACATTATATTCAAAAAGGAAATTAAAAAAAAATCAGAACAAAAATGTACCAAGGGACTTCTATACACTATAAATTTTATTCTAAATTGTGTATCATCTTTTAGTATAGTCAGTCATAGTTTATCTTTATATACAGATACTTCAATAAAGATTTCTATTGACTGGAACAAACTGCCCAATTCTGTGTCTGATGATTGATTGCTAAATTAATGAATAATTTAGCTGTTTAGTCCATAAGGACATAACCAAGGGGTAATGTCCGCTTGGTGGCAGTGTGCCCCAATTGTACATCAGCATCATCAGCATCGTTACTCCTACCAATTAAAACCAATAGTAAAATCAACAGAAACTTTTGACTTTTGACAACTCTTTAGAACTGAGGTTGAGGAGCAAATGCCAGCCATTGGGAGTTGCTAAACCACCTTGACCATGACTATCATCCTGAGTTATCTATCGCCTGGTCTAGCCAGTCTTCATTATCTGTTTTTGAATAAGAGATTGTTTGCTTAATTTTGGTGTTGCCAGAAGACCCAGCAAATACTCAGTTCATACATATTTTAAAAACAAATTCAGCAACTTATTTCTAGCTTTATGTCATCCCTTTTGAGCTCAGGCTTGGTTTTTCCTCTTTTCCTAATCTGCATTCATGTCTTCATGCCTTTCCTGGGACTTCCCAGCAGGTGCTTGCAATTCTTTGCAGCCCCTCTTTTTCATTCTACTTTATAAAGAGGTCACTGTTTATGTGTCAGTATCCTCCTCCAACTTTGGAATGTAGAACAAGCTGAATTCAGGGAATGGTGGAGGAGCCAGACCCCAGTGAGCATGAGTTCTGATCATCATCTCAATAACTTTATTTAATTTAAAAAGGCAAAACCCAGTCAAAGGGTTTCAATCTCTCCTTACACCTGCTTTTCCCTCTGCTTGGAGCATTCTGCATGTAGGTGAAATTCCTTGTTTTGTTTTGTTTTGTTTTCCTGCCCCACCATAGTGGTCAACTACTTCAAGATGTGAGACGCCGAGCTGTTCCACCATTGTAGCATGGTTAATTCTTACCTATCAGCTATACACACACACACACACACACACACACACACACACACACATATTTGTGCTAGGGTCAGTGGTTTAAAAAAAGAAAAGGGTTCCGCTTTTGAGTTTATAAAAATTTAGTAAACAGAGACTTCCTTCTAAATGAATCAGGAGGACCTGTAGGAGGGAGCTCTCACACTCTATGTCTATCACCAAGCACAATAGGAAGAACAGCTCTTTCCACTTCCTCTTCTCTATAAAAGAGTTTCCTTTGTTATAGCAGACTTGCATTGGATTGCCATGGTTGGATGTGTGGGATTGCAATTCTGTGTTGCTCCCGAATAAACCCATCTTGCCGGACAAATATCTTGCTGACATTTTGATTAGGGTAAGAAGGTTTGTATATAGAGTTTTAGATTTAGATTTAATTCAGATTTCAGCAAATTTGCAAAGTGCAAAATCCTGTCAGTCTGTAATACCATATAAAAACCTCATGGGCAAGTTTATTAATGTTAATATTAAATTAAGAAAAGATTTTAGGAGTTTAGAAGTCCACAAAGAACAATGTGCATTTCTATTACTTAAATTTTTAAAATATGTTGAAGTTAGATTCACTTTATCTTCTGATGCTTGTTTCTTCAGAGTGTGGAAATAAGAGGAGGAAATCTATATGTATTGGAACTATGCAACAACCTACAAGTCACTCATTTTAAATTTTGGTTCTATTTCAGCCTTAATGACTTGTCCAGATTTATACAGTTTCTATGTTATGGATTCTTGTTTATTCAACATTGTGGTAGCTTCTTGTCTTTGGAGAAAATCAGAAGAAAACAGAAGACATGCTCTCAAGAAGTAGTAAATTTAAATGGAAAAAGGCAAAATAATTATCTTTCCAAATTTTGATTGCAACCTGAGTTTATAACCTTCCCTTCCTCCAAGTCTATTATTAAACCTAAGTATTTCACAATTGGCTTTCTTAAGTTGTTTAATCTTCAAGTTTGTCGGAACTTTTGAGACACCTGGAATAAGAGAATTTATTCAAGTATTAATTGTGAATGCAAGTAATTAGCAGAGAAACAACTTCCATTGAGAGGAATCTCATCAAATAAGTCCCAATTATTCAATGCCATTAAAAATATGACTGTGTCGGTAGGTTATAACATGTAAGGTAACTGTAATATATTCTCTACTTCTGATCTCATCTTCTACCATACCCTTCATTGCTCACTGTGCTTTAGTCACTCTAGTCTTTCAGTCCCTTAAATATGCTATTCTTTTTTTTTTCCCCCACAAATATGCTAGTCTTATTGTCACCTCAGGGCCTTTGCATCTGCTCTTCCTTCTGGTTGGAACACTCTTCCCTAAGATTATCATCTGGTTTCCTCTTCCTCATCATTTCTGTATTTGCAGAAATTGCCTTCTTAAAGAGGCCTTCCCTAACCTTATCTACGGAAAATGTCTATACCCTTTTATCCCATGACCAGAAATCTCATTAACTTTCCATACATTCTTCACAGCTTTTCCCATTCTAAAATTATTTTATTTTATATGCATGTTTATTTATAAGGTGTACTGCCTGTCTCTTGCCTTTAGAATATGTTATCTGGAGTCAGGGCCTCAGCCAACGTTGCCCACCATTATATCTCCAGTGTTTGCAAAAATCACCTGGCAGGGAGTAGGAACTTGATACTTGTGAATAAATTAATAAAAAGAATCCTCACCTTGGGGAGGTTGCTTAAACTTCCTTAGTCTCCTCATTGGTAAGACAAGGATAAATAGTACCTACTTTATAATGATGTTGTAAAAATTAAATAAGAAAATAGCCATGGAATCTGATACAGTGCCTAGCATTTAGCAATTGTTTAATAAATGTTAGTTCCTTTCCAGATTTCTCAGCTGGACCCCATAGCTTTGCATAAAATAGAAGTGTTTTTCTCTCCCCACAGCCTAAGGTTAGTCTTGTAATAAATATAAAGTTCATTCCACAAGTTCAGGTATGCAAGGATATAAGGTACTTTTTTTATATTCAGTTTAAGTTTTATTATAAGCTTGCATTTCTGCTGGGTGGTGTAGATTTATCTCAGTCAATTGATGTTTTATTATTTATTTTTTTATTTATGATTCAGTAAACAGTCCATCTTTTTCCTTTGTTTGTTGTTTCCCTTATATTCACAGTCTCTGAGCTTTCTTTTTCATCCCATTGGTTTATTAGTCTGTTTTTGAGGTAATATCATGGATTTCCCCCCTCCTTGTGGCTTTATAGCATAACTTAATATTTGATAGGACAAGTCTCAATTCTTTATCATTCTTTATAAAAGTTGATTTCACCATTTGTGAACCTTAATTTTTATCACATGTCCTAGAATGAGCTCATTAAATCCCAGTGGAGGTTTTAAGCTCTCTTCCCCCTTTGGCTGTAATATAAATTTCAAGGAACTCAGAATGCTAAATAAAACTGGTAGGGGACAATTAATTTCTGGTGTTATCATTGTCCACCAAGACATCCCTTTTCCATCTCCTGCAAAGGAAATGGAGAGATTTCAGAGGCATTTGGGGAAGGGAACAGACCAGACTTGCTAATAGAGTTACATGAGGGGTTAAGGAAGAAGAAGAGTAAAGAATAATTTCTAGTTATGTAGCCCGAGCGACTGGATAAATGATGCTGTCTTTTGCTGTAATGGGGAAAAAAAGAAGAAAGGAAAACAAGGAATTTAATTCTAGACATATTAAATCAGAAACGCTGATGTAACAGACAGGCAGAGTTCTCAAATAGGTGGTTGGAGCTATGCAGCTAGAACTTGGAGCTCACAGAACAGAGGTGGGCTGGATAAGCCCCACCCAAAGGAATTATACACAGGACAATAAAAACTAAGTCAATAGTGGCAAGTACAATTGTTAGGTGGATTTTAAAAATAAATATTTGTATGGTTTTTCAAATTATCCAAAGCAAGAGATCCTATTAATATTCCACTTCATTTGCCTTATGCTACTAACTGGCACACTGTCCCCAGCCTCTGAGTTAGGTCTGTCTTTGCTTTTCCTGGAGATAAAGAGTGGCCATCAGCACCACCCACCTCCATTCATCGGGTACATGCTTCTCAACCCAAACTGAATCCTCATGTCAATGGTTTTACATTGTCGACAAATGTCCTGACACAAAATAAAAACATAGATTGCTATAATTTCTAAATGCCAGATTACCCATCTCAAAGTGATTAAGTCAGGAAAAAATCCTTCATGTACATTTTCTGCAGGTCAAGGCAAGAAGAAAATGGAGGAATCTCTAATCTTCAAGCTCAGACCCTCTCAAGAGGTAAACACAGAGAAACCTTTCTAAGAGTCCTTAGGGGAAGTCCTTAGAGAATTTTTCTACCCTCTGACTTTCGTAGGTCAGAGAAATGGGCTGGTTGTGCATCACCTAAGGAATGTGAGCACATTATGGGTTGCCTAATATTTTCTGGATCATAAGAAACCAAGTGCTCAAAGTCTTATGCCCTTTCCCAGGCCACGTCCCCCCACCTCCACTTCATTCTAGAAGAAGGACTTTACTGGGCTTACTTAGAACAGGAGAATGATCATGTTTTGTGCCCTGGAAAGTATTCTTACAGATGGAATCCTTGTGCCAAAAGTACAGGGGTGGGCATTTTTCTTCTCTTTTTCTCCCTCTGGGTCAACTTAGGATGAAAATTATAATAGATGGAAGATAAAATACATTGGTTTACAGTCAATTCAGATTGCAATCTGTTAGTATAAATAATGGCTAAAATGTGGTGGGAAAGCCATCTGTCGCTTTAAGGCAAACATACAGTTACTTTTAAGAAAAGAGGCTCATAAAGAATAAATTCATCGCAGGGCTCTAAAGCCTGGAATGCATTTAAAGAAAAGTGGCTGAGTTTTTCTCACTCAGAGGATAAATCATGTTGTCACGATTCCAGGTTTTTGTTTGGTTTAGTTTTGCTATCACACAGATTCACTCGGCTTAGGGCTTATACCCTTGTGAATCTTCTGGTTCCACCAGGATGTTTGAGTAAGTATCATTTTTAGTGAGGCAGCATATGGCCAGGTGCTTTGTTAGCTATTGTGTGCCTATGCATATGTGTGTTGGCCATATGTAACACATACACACGCACACACATCTTTTCAGTTCTAAATCCAAGCCCTCTGTAAATTAAGCGAGCCTAGAGAGTTGGAAAGACAACAGCAGCAAAAGGCTGGAGCTTGCAGCAACTGCTTAAAGCCGCATATGACATAAAACTGGATTATAATGTCATTCACTAACTGACAGATCATTTAGTGTCTTGGAAGAGCCTGTTTTCACACTGCTGAAGCTCTCACAGGGGAATTCCGTGTGGGCTCCTTATTGTCAGAGCTATTTTTCACCCAATTTGTTTCCAAATGATGTCTAACCTGAGGTCTTCCCACTGAGAGAGGTTTAAGCCATGATTAATGAGGAGTGTTTGGCCAGGCCCACCTGGGAAATGGCCCATCTGCAAACTCAGGTAAGACGGGGAGGCCTACAAGGCATCAGCTTGTGAATGGCAGGCAGCTTCCCATGGCTCGAGGCCTTCTCACAGCAGTGGCAAGGTGTTCGCTATTAGCAGCATAATGTTTCAGGAGTGCTGGAGGTAAGTGACACTCTTGCTATTTTTTTCCTGAGTTGTTCGCGGGGAAGTGCCCTCAATCTTAGTATTAAATTTTTTTTTTGCTATTCCTTAAGTTTGTTTTCCTAAAAGCTTTCATACATATGTATGACAATAGAACTAGATAGATATGTACACAGACAGATGACTTTGTCTCAGAGGATGAGGTAATTGAGCAAGCAGAACATATATATATACAAAAAAACTGTTTTCTACCTGGACATGGTATGTAAACCTATATGATCATTTTTTATTTCATGTACTTAAAATAAACTCATCTAAGTATATTCAAATGTACTCGATATTTATTTTTAAAGGAATCCTTTTCTCTGTGAAATAAATGCTGCAACATATTTGCTTTTCAGCAGGTCAGTGAGTAGTATCAAACCTCTAGTACTTTGAATAATTTAGAATCTTTGAAAAGGGAGATCCTTTCACTAAAGGAATAAAATAATTAAAATGTGCAGAATATAGAGTCACATTTGTTCTAAGACAAAATTATATAAGCACAAACTGGATAAAGAATTCCTGATTCTTTTGAAATAGCTAGCAGAAAAAATGAGTGAGTGAGTTGTGCCTGGTCTTTCTTCATAACCAAGCTCATTCCTTCTCTCATTCAGCATGCACATTCCAGGCTCTCTCTCTAGATGGTTATGAAACGTGACATCTCACAATTCCGTCTGTCAGGACTAAAATCTAACAGATCCAACTCTCTCCAAATAAAACAGATTGTTTGCTAGGAACATTTATGACCCATAAAGAGTGAGAGTTTATCCTGGCAAAACAATCCTCCTTGTAGACAACCAACATTCCCTCAATCTCACCAGTGGACGTCTCTTCACATTCATCTATATCTCACTTGGCATTTGGCTCCATCCAAAGATTCTTTGATGGCATTTTGCACCTAATTGTTGTGCATAAGAGTCACTTTCCATTGAGGTGGCTCTACATTCAGACACAAAAACCAACCCCACACTTTAACAACTTCTGTTGCCAGCAACATGTTTACCGTGATTTAGATGTCTATTATACGCATGAATGACTTGTCTACTTAATTTCATCAAAAAATGAACCCTCATAAGTGGCACAGATGCTGGTATGATGCTAATCAAATTAGTTTTTGGACAGGTTTATGGCCACTTGCTGTCAGTTAAGCTCTCTTTGGCTATCTTCACTCCTAATACAGTTTTGATGGTGATTAATGGCTCCATTAATACAGTTTGTGTTATGATAGACCTAACATCCTGGTCTCATTTTTTGACCACAGATGACAATATATTTGGTAAGATTCAGGTATGAAACATATCAGCTATACATGTAATGTTGAAGTGCTATACTACTTTGGGCCTAAGGGGTGTGTGTGTGTGTGTGTGTGTGTGTGTGTGTGTGTATTTAGGCCCAACCAAGATGAACATTCTATTTGTGCCAAAACTTTTTTAAGTTAATATTCCACTCTGTGATCTTTCTCTTTCCCTCTCTTTGTTATAAGAATATTGTTCCTCTGAATTATTCTCACTAACCCAACATTCTATCCATATCCTTTTCAGTCCTAGTCTTACTTCTTCCACTTTTAAATCCTTTAAAGCTTTGCTATATATGAACTTTCAATATTTTATTTTAAAATTTTTTCAATTTTTGCCTGCTCAAATAGTTTTCAAAAAACCTCTAATTACATCTTCTGCTAATCCTTGTCTTTACCTTTTTTCTTTCAGACAGTGCATATCATCCCATCCATGGTTTTTTCATCCTATTTCTTAAATCTTCTAAGAGTAAATTTTGAATGAAAATCTCTATGAGAAGCACAAGTTCATTTGCATTTGTTCAATTGGGCTGCTAAAAGGAAGAAAACAAAATGGAAGCCTTGTGGGCAAAACCAGGGTAAACACATTTGGATTGCTTACACAGCTTTTTTATGTTTAAACAAACATTTTTTTTATCATGAAATTGAGTTTCCTCCTGCCCATATTTGATTTTTATGTTCATCTGTGCACTTGCCTAAACTCCACCCACTTGCTGCTATGCAAATACAGATTATGCAAATTTTGTTTTGAATTGGGTGAGCTGAGCAGATGCCCATTTCAGCATAAACAGTCTTCAGGAAAACTGCTTGAATAGATAAGTATCATTGTAAAAATACCTAAATGGACATAAAGATTAATGTTTCTTCTCACAGACAAAAATGTTAAGGATGTCTCATTCTTATGAGGAAAATCTAAGGTCATTTTATAATAAGGCTAAATGCTGAAATTCAATTTCTCATTTAATAGCAAGACTCCAGACTCGGCCCCATCTACTGTGGTGGATCTTTGAACCTATTAATTTATTGTAATCCCCCTTTCACTTAAATGAATATTGATCCCAGCTGTCTAGTAAATCACCTTTATCTAACATTGACACCTCTGTTGGCTAGGTTTTATTTTAGTTGTTACTGCATACATTCAGCAGTACAAAAATAGTTTCAATTGTATCTATGTATGTATTTTTAAAATGACTTCATTGAGGTATAATTGACACATAAAAAGCTATATGTATTTAATATAGACAACTTGATGAGATTAAAGGTGAGTATATACCCAACCGTGAAACCATCACTACAATCTATGCCATAGACCTTTCCATCACCTCCAAAAGTTTCCTCCCACTATCTTGTTTATTATTATTAGGTTTTTGTGTGATGAGAACATTTAACTTAAGATCTACCCTCTTAGAAAAATTTTAAGTATATAGCATAGGATGGTTAACTGTAGAAACTAGCTGTATATCTCTAGGAATTACAGTTGACCCTTAAATAATATGTACATCAGGAGTGTTAACCCCTGCATAGTTGAAAATCCACATAAAACTTTGACTCCCCAAATACTTAACTACAAATAGCCTACTGTTGACCAGAAGTCTTACTGATAATGTAAACAATCAATGCATGTTTTGCATGTTATATGTATTATTAATATATACTGTATTCTTATGATGAAGAAGTCTGATTTTCACTTTGCCAAATCAATATTAAATAATGGACTAGCTCATTAGGGGCACAATGTGCAATATTCTTATGTCTAGACAGTTGTGTCTGTAGGTGGTGCACAAATGTGATAAAACTGATCTAATAATGACCTAAAAAATAAACCAACTTAGCAAGACTTCTTGGACTTTCTAGAAGAATAATCAGCAACCATCTAAAGATTGTGTCTAGTCTACAGAAAAACAAATTGACTAAAGAGTCCCCTCACCTCTAAGAGAAACAAATAGCACCTAATTATTCCTCAAGCCCACATGAGAGGCTCTGTGATGAGAGAATATGTGTAACACCATCATGACCTGAGATTAGAGGACATTGAGGAGGACAACATGGAGAAAGCTTGAAGAGAATATGAAGCCTTTCAGAGGTGCAGACGTCCCTTTTAGCTCTTCATACCTGAGGTGGTTCACCCACACCTGGAGCCTCCCAATAAGGAACTCAAAATGAAGGTAATTGGAGTCAGTTAAATGTATAACTCATTATATTCCTTGTGACATATCAATGTCCCCTCTTTGGCTATGGAATTGTTTTGTCATGCTTATTGCCACTCCATTTTAAAGACATCAGGATCATTATCTTTCCAAGAAGAATAATAGCTGATTGGTCATGGCTACTTCAACACAGTCATATTCCTTCCTACATTATGGTTTGCAACCCAAACCAGCAGAGAGAGTCTGCTCCTAAGTCATAAGACAAGAAACCTAGTGTAGACTTAGGGTTTAGTAAACAGTGATGCTCAAGACATTGAAGAAAAATGACACTAACATCTTGACAGTTGGAAAGAATCTAGAATAAACAGTGACAAGAGTTTATACCTAAAAGAGTCATTGAGTTCAATTCACAGAGTAGCTGGAAGCAAGCACATTTCTGCTATGAGGTACCTCAGGTAGGGTGGTAGCAGTGGATCGGCTGTAGGGTTGGTGCTTCTTATGGGTTAATCCTCACTCTTCTGACCTTCTCTCTATATCCTCTCACCATCATCCAAACAATCCTTTTTTTCCATCATCCTTCTCACTAGCAGTGCTCTCCACATTGCTCTATCAAATCCATCCCTCCATTCAAGACCAAATCAATACCTCACCATTTCTGCAAGGCCTCCCTTGGCCTCTCTCACCTGACCTCTCATTTTCCAGAACTCTGGTGGCAGGTTTTTTCTGTGCCTTCTCTTGGCCTGTATCATACACTTCTTGACCATTTTTATGATTTCTAGGTTTCTATAAGTTTTTATGCTTGCTCTCCCTAACAAGATGGTAAATTCTTTGAAGTCCACACTAAATCTTCTTTGGTACCTTCCTTTCCTGAGCAATGATTACCCATCATAGAATTTCCACCCCTGGCAAAATCCAAACTACATGTTGATTGGCATATACTCTGGCCACATGTGTATAGTTCAACTTCCAAAGGTATTTAATAACATTAGTAGGTTGGTCTCTGGCAGCTTTTAAGGAAATTTGGCTGCCCAGAGAGATTGATTCAGATCCTAAACCTTGTGATGTGCCAATTGTGTCAGAATTGATGTTCTATTTAATTCATTGTCTGTCACTAAATAATTACATCTGCACTGTGGATTAGGTTCAGTTTTATTAAATCTACCTGAATAAGTCAGGATCCAGGATGCAACACTAACTCTAGGAGCTAGTATCAAACTCCTCAAGAAAAGAATTCCAATGTGACACTGAGAATACTATTCAAGTCCCTGAAATAGACTGATTCATGGATTTCCGACAGATGCAGTCATTAAGTCACATGAGAGATTACAGGTAAGTTTCAGACCCAGAACAGTTATGAACTAGTGATTAACCTAAAGAAATCAGTCTGCACTCAGGGAAACATTTATTCAATAAAAGTTTTCCCCTTGGAATACAAAACTAGAGCCTTTTATTTTGGCAGTACTCTACCAAACAATGCCATTATCAACCAAGAAATGAGACAAAATTCAGTCAGACCATTCAGTTTGTAGCAGCAGGGAGTAAACTTAACCAAAGCCCTATCACACAATGGAGGAGACTTTCTTCCTTTGTGGAGTCCCGGTCTTGCACCTACCAAAATGTCATGCATGACTACAATTTGCAATGTGAAGGTCATAGGATTTAGTTAACTTACCAAATGATGGCTGCTTCCATTCTCTGTTAACCTGAACATGTCTTTGTCATATTAGGAAACCCAAAAGAAGTATTTTCTGGAACACTTGTGTGAGAAGAGCACAGATAGTGAGAGCCTCTTAATAAACACTGTTCTACCAACCTTATTGCAAATGCAAAGATTTGTAAGATTTGGAGAATTACAAAAGACTCGAGTTTCCTTCATGGGCAAGCAGTTAAGACGTTGCTGACTCTGAGAATAAGAGCAGACTTGAGGGAAGTGGAAAGACCAAACTCAAAAATGAAGCCAAAGGTCAAGGACTCTTCCATCCAAGTAAAGCATTTTTCTGAAAGAAAATGAGAGAGAGAGAAAGGAATGAGGCAGTAGTATAGCAACCAGAGATATCAAGGAAAGCTAACAGGTGCTAATGAGGGGTAGCAGCGGGCTTGAGCAGTTCCCTGAGTCTCTAGAATATAGACAACGACTATTTTTTATGGGGACCCAGTGACTCACTCATGGCTGGGAAGGGAATTATTAAAGGTGCTGAATCAAAGTGGACAAAAGCTCTGATTTTGCCTTCTGACATAGTTCCAATGGTCTGTTTATATCCCTTCTTTTTTCCTTCTTCAGAAAACTCAAGTTCAGAGATTCATTTGGAACTCTGTTCTTTCTGTTTCTTTCTTAGGATCAAATATTCCTTTATCGTCTTCAAAAGTTGCCAAGGAAATTCATTCATAATTTAATCTTTGAAAAATATTTTTTTTCAAATTTATCAATTTTTACTTATTTCCTTGATATATAATTACTATTTTATTCTTCCACTCTTTTCAAAGCACTTACTAAGTTTGCAAAGTAAAGCATTTTGGCAGGATCTGCAATTACCCTTTGACCAATGATCATTTAGGAGTCTATGTGCATAGTATTTTGTAGGACATTTTGTTAGTCTAAATCCTAAAATCTTCGCCTCTTGCTATATAACATATAAAGAGTGATCCATTAACTTATTGTAGACAGTATTTTTTTAACTATTGCCAAAATCTGTTCTTAATCATACAATTCAAATATGTGGCCCACCTGTCATTACATATACATAACTCTTTAAAAACTTACATTAAAAAAAATCTAGTTCTTTTGGGCATGAGTTATTTGTTTTTCATTTATCTAATCCACCATTTATTCTAACTTTTAAAATTATACTTCTCAATTTCTCTTTTTACTTGTCCTCAAGTTACAAATAACATTTAGTTCTGTGATCTGTCTATAATAATTTGCTTCATACGCATTATTAACATTAATTTGAGTGAGAGATATATATGGAATTTCATTGAAAACAAGTAACTCATTTAGAATGTACTCCTATTGTAAATTTGCATTTAATTAAAATATTAAACACTTTACTGACATTGTATTCACTGAGCTTTGAATTACCCATTTTTATTTATATTTATTAGTCAGAAAAATTTATTTTTATTTTAAACACTGTTAGCTTAAAAACCTCTTTTCAAGTTATGTAGGTTTTATTATGTCTCGGGTTACTTGCTTTGACTAGAAGAGACCTAAAGTGTGACAGTCTTTTCTGAAGTACTTCTGAAGTTATCACTGAAGCTTCCATTGTCCTCAAAGAGCCTCTGAACATGCCTGCTGGCCCTGTGATTTTGTGTTTTTCTTTCTATGGAATATTTCAATCACTGTCTGACTAATATTTGGAAATCTGAGTTTTTTCTAGGGTCAAAAAAAGTCAGCATGCATTATTTTGCAATTTTTTGTTTATCTGCATATTCTGTGGAAATTACCCTATTAGTAGTATAAATGATCCTCAGATCCTGGATTTGGTCAGGAGTAGAAGCTGCTAAAGGTAAATTCCTGAGCCAGGAATTATGAAAGGCAGGCAGCTCCATTGCTCAGACCTCTGCCCATCTGGACTAGCTACAGACCCCTGCAGCCAGGCTACCATGCTGGTGAAAAAGTCTTGAAAATTTTCTGGTGCCTCTTTGGTGACTGGTTGGGGCAATCTACAAAGGGCATTTTCATTCATTTTTAGCAAGTTCGATGTGCCCTATATCTCAATACTTGTATTACAGATTTTAAGCTTTGCCTTTTATGAAAGCCTTTCCTTTTATAATAACATATTTGTTTACCTTCTATATGTTTATAAACATACTTATATAATTATAATGCTAAAATTAAAAAACACTCTTCAGCATTTTCTACCTGTTTTCTTTTTATTTCTTATGTCTCAAAAAGTAAAGAAAGCTATTGGCTGAAATATATCTCATGTTTGTTACAATCTTTTATTATTTTTTTCTTGAACATATAATTTAACATTATGTAAGTCACGAGTAGCGATTGAAAGGATCCATTTACAATGGAAGAGGTAAATGTGAGAGAAATTCATGTGTTTAGGCTTGGGTCTTTACTGGCTCCTAGAGTTATTTCTATGTCCACAAGACAATGATGACTGATGAACCAGATAATAAAGTGCATTTCGATATACTGTTAATGTCCAGGTCTGTTTATAACCACATGAAACAATTGAAATATTCTTTAAAGTTCAGGAAAACCCCTCTCAAATTGCATTTGACAACAAAAGCTTTAACTTTTGGCACCCCAAAGATTAGTCCTTGCTTCTTCCATTGTTGGCCCTAGTGGTCTCATCTGTAATATGTATAGTGATTGTCTGCAGCCTGGCAACAGCTCGAGGAGTGAGGGGGGCTGGAAAACTATCGCCCCTTGTTAGTTGCAGTCTAAACTTCAAAGGCTTTGAGAACACTGAACAGACAGGTTTCAGCAGCCGATAAAGCAGCCATGCAAACAAAAGGCAACTTCCCTCTCACTGAGGTGTCTCTCGATCTAGGGTGATTTTTAACTACTTTTTCTTTTATTTGTGATGAAACTCCTGGCAATGAGAAAGACTCATTCTGCCCATGGTGGTGTGCCCCCTTGATTCAGCATCCGAGGGAGAGATGGGCATTTATGGCACTATAAATCAAGGGATAAACCATACATGAGCAGCTGGCACATGTGCTAATAACTATAATTATTAATCATGTCAATTTCACACCCTTCAAATTTATGCTATGTGCTTTCTGTAGGAAAGCCATTCCTGGCGCCTTGAGCTGTTTATGGTATGAAAATATGATGTGCTGATGGTCTTTGATAATTGTCTTATGACAGTATTGATCTGCCTACAATTGGGTTTGTGGGGCATCGAAGCCCTGCAAAGTGGTTGTCCTTGTCTCCTGGTATATATCATTGTCACACATCCCCCATTGTTAGTGAGTGGCGTGAATTACTTTCAGCATTTGGCCAAGTCTCTAGCTGCTAGGTCACCATTATTCTATCCTTATGTCACTGTGAGGACATTTACTTTGATGTTTCCTTTGTACCTCTTCGAAGGCAAAATCCTTTAACTTCAGAACGGTAGCCTGCAGCAGGGTTTCAAAGAGAAAAGGCCCTACAGGTTTGGGGTGGGCAAAGGCCAAAAATTATGGAAAAATGTGCTCCCCCAAAGAAAGGCGATTCTTTGACTCCCTCTTCCTTGCCTCTCTTATGGTTTGTCTGCAGTACAGGAGGTGTGGGGAAGGGGGAAATAGAGACCCCCATCAATTGCCAAGTCTTGTGCTCATTAAATAACCCCTGTCAGGGCACCCTTTCAAAGTTACTGCCACACACCAATTTATGAATCTCTGCGTGTGGCCCAGATGGTCAAGCTAAGAAATCAGACTGGCTCTGAGAGAACAGTTACCTGGGGCCAAAGCGGGCAGTTTACTCCAAGTGATTGCACCGCTATGAAACCATAACGTAGCTTAAGACAAACCCCTTCAAGACCAAGAGCAAAGCAGCACCTTGCTGGTTGAGCTGCATATTAATTTGACCTTGCAGCCAATCACCTCCGAGAGGCCGACAAGAGTGAGTGCATGGGACTGTCCCCACTTGTTTGGAACGCTGCAGAGCCCTCATTGGGCAGTGTCAAAATCACTCCTGCTGTCTCTACAGCTGCTCTGTTCCAATGACCCCCGGAAGGTTCTGAGGATTGTTAGAAGAGATTTCTATTAATCAACTACAAACCGACTGTTACAATTTCACACTTTTTTTCCCATCATTTCACACATTTAATGAATTTGGGTGTCTTTTAAATTCAAAACATTTACAATCGGGCCAAAAAAAAAAAAAAAGGAAAAAAACCTTCTTTACCACAATAGGGTAGCAGCAAGACAGCAAAGGCGCCTTCAAGACCGAGTTCCTGAAAATGGGCTGTTCAACTCAGAGTAGCGGCCATTCGGCCATTCGGCGCGCAGCTTACTAAAATCGTTATCAGGCAGCAGCAAACCCTGCAACATTTTAGTAGATCATCGAAAAGAAAGCACATAACTTATCTGAAGTTTCAATTTGTTTGTTGTTAATGGGTTTCTTCAGGAAGGCTTTTTCCTAGGCCAGACTAGAGTTCAAAATTAAATCTTGCCTTTCTCAAAAACAGGTGCAAAGAAAACACAAAACTCACCCGCATCAGGGCGGTCTCAGAGCCAGCATTGCATCCAGGGGGCTTCAGGCTCTCTCAGGAGAGCGGAAAGTCAGCCAGACTTCTCCAGGCTGTCAGTCAACAAGGGGAACTGGGTTTACTGGGACTCTAAAAACTAAAGTTCATGGATGACTCACAAAGGTACAAAACAAAAATAACAAACACCAATAACAATATGTTCGTTTCCTAATCTCTAAACCCAGAATGGCTCATTTTTTCTACGGTAAATTCTACTTCTTGGTGCCACGAAAGCCCTAACTGCCAACCAAGGCTTCAGCTTTCTCTGAGGACTTGTTTATTTCCTCTGCTCAGAGACAACGAGGGGCCTGGATTGTTCTCTAGCAACCCCTGCTGGTTGACATTGAATGCCAAGGACTAACCCAGAGGTCTTAGTTCATTCCCACCAGAAGGGAAATAAGGATTTCAGGGTTAGGGGAGAGCTGGGATCACAAGAAAAGGTGGATGATAGGACAGGGAAAGAGCATTTCTTGTTCACTTCTTCAAAAGTTCTTCTAGATTACCAAGAAGAGTCAAAGTAGATTAATGTTAGTATTTGGTGTGATGAAAATAACAGTCTGAAAATCTATCCTGTTTTTCCATAAAAATTGTTAGATTTCATTGTTAATTATCAATCACTAAATACAATATTCTGTTTAAAAGTTCACTAGTTTTTATCTTCCTTTATTTTTATGTTCTCTCTGTAAAAGTCTGGCTCTTTCCCAGGGTTACATGATTACTTTGGTGGTCCCGGGGCACTTTTACCTTTGTGGGCTGCTCCCACCAAGATAATATCAACCTGTTATTATATAACTTCAAACATGTCGACCTCCTTTATTCTCTGTTAGGCAAAATGTACTAGAGTTTTGTGATATAGCGTGGAAACTGTACCCACTAATGCAGAAGACAGCCCTTCTCTTAAATATTCCCCACACGGGCCCTGAAGCAGTAGACATTTTAGTGCTTTTTTACTTGGTAAGTAGATACTGGCTCTTGTATTTTTATAACCGTTTCCTCATCCACCATATTGTATATTTTAAAGCAAAACGCTAATTACTGGTGAAGAAGCCACACTGTAGGCAAGGAAAATGTTTTCCTTGATCCTCTTAAAATCTCTGGTTTGATCTAAAAATGAAACTGACAGACAGATTAATAGTAGAAAAGCATCCAGATTTATTTATAGAAGTTTTATGTGACAAGGGAAACTCCAGAAGAAAATGAGGACTCAGAGAAACAGACATGTATACTATCATGCTTGTTTGATGAAAGTTGGACAGTTGTGGGGCAATATGATAGGTTAGAGAGTATTAGGTAAGTGTAGTAAACACTTCATAAGGCCTGTTTGTGCGAATTCTTCCTTGTCTTGGGAAATAAGGATACTCCTATCCCCTGGGTGGACAAAGGGGACCTCTCAGATGAGGGTTTTATTTTCTTGCTTCAGGGAAAAAGGGTAGGAGGAAAGTCAGAGAGATATTCTTGCTTCTGCTGTTTCCTCAAATTTCTTCAGCTTAAAAAAAATTTTTTTTTTGGTAGTTCCCTGGCTGGGAATCGAACCCAGACCGCAGCATTGACAGCACCAAAGCCTTAGCCTCTACACCACCAGGGAACTCCCTAGTGCATTGTCTTTAATGGTGATTCTTTTCAAGTAGTTTTTTCATTTAATGTTTAACGTAATTTCAATTATTATTGTCAGTGATTCTTAAGCACGTCGTCAGTTATGGATCAGTGATGGAAAACAGGAACAGTTAAAAAACCAAAACTTGATGTGGATTATAACCAATTGCCAAGCTACAAGTACATGCACACTGGGAGATAGTGAAAAGGTGCGGCCTCAGATACTACACAGAAGAACAGGAAATACTCCGGAGGGTATATTAAACATGGGTTTTCATTTGTAGGGGATGATGACTGTCCTAAGCCTCTGTGTTAATGTGGGGGGAAGTATTATCCAATAGTTGCACGAAACCCTCTCTACTCATGTGACATTTAGACTAAACATCCTGTGTATAAAAACAAAGAAATGCATGATTTTTGGCTCTCAGACAAGCATCCAACTGTTACTTCATACATGATGTCTTGAAAGAAAGACAAGAAGAATTGCAGTACAGACTTCATACTGTATTGCTTGTTGCATAGCAAAATGTGGTGAAAAACCACACTATAGCTGAAGGTTTAATGTCTCCTTGTATTAAGGATACCGTTTTTTGTTTTGTTTTTTGTTTTTTTGTTTTTTGTATGTTTGGGGAAGAACATGCCCTCAGAATCAATGTTATCTCTTTTTCAAACAATACAATGTCTCAATGAAGTCAGGAAATGTCTGACAATGTTGCAGCTGTAGTAGTAGATAGAATTAGAAAAAATAAATTTTTTTCCATCTAGGTCGATGAAAATGTAGATGTTACTGATTTATCTATTTTGCTCATCATTCCAAGGTACTTGGTAGGAAATGAAATTGAGGAAAACATGTTGCTTTGTTACCCATTGACGGTGTACCATAGAAAAAATATTTTAATGCAATTAATGGTTATTTCATCGGAAAGGACATTAGTTAGTCGAATTGTTGTGGTGTATGTGCTAGCAGAGGCAAGTCCATGTCAGGTTGTTTTCTAGGCCTACGTGGCCGAATTAAAGTAACTCCCCATGTACCATGGAGTCACTGCTGCATAGGCAAAGTCTTGTATCTAAGTCTCTTCTAAGAACTGAAAGATGTTCTTGATAAAGGCTGTAAAAGTTGTAAATCTTATTAAGTCACAACCACGAAACTCCAGATCGTTTAAAGCGCTGTGTGAAGAAATGAACAGCATTCACAGCACATCCCTTTTGCATATGGAGGTAAGGTGGCTATGTCATGGCAAAGTACTTACACGGATGTTTGAACTTAGACACGAAGTCCAGGTATTTTTTGAAGACCATCATTCCTCTCTTGCTCCAAATTTTCAGGATAGTGATTAGCTTCAAAGTCTTGCATATTTATCAGATATTTTTCTAGAAATAAACAAACTCAACTTGGGACTTCAGAACAGCTCAATATTCAAAGTAACTGACAAAATTGAGTCAATGATTAAAAAACTGGACCTTTGGAAAGTGTGTATTAAAAGAGGTCAGGCTGAAGTTTTTGAAACTCTGCACAGCTTTCTTATCTGAGAATGACTTGCACCTATCCCAAAATGTGAAAGAGAATATTGTTAAGCACTTGGAAGGTGTAAAATGTCCTTTTATAAGTACTTTCTTCTATGTGGAAAAGAAAACACCTGGATTGCAGATCCCTTCAGTGAAGAATTCTTCAAAGAAGCTAAACTATCAATTAATGAAAAAGAGCAGTTAATTGAACTTTCAACTGATTCTTCTTTAAATTCTGATTTTTAAAAAAAGCATCTTAGTACCTTCTGGGTAGATTCAGTGAGAAATACAAACAGCTCAGTGAGAAGGCACTCACATACCTCTTGCCATTACTAATACTGAACCAGTGGAGAGAGCTTTTCTTCTTATACCTTCATAAAAAGCAAATACCACAACAAGCTTAATGCAAGTCCGGATTTAACACTGTATCTTGCATCTTTTGCGCCTGATTTCAGGAATCTAAGTGCATCAAAGCAAGATCAATGGTCTCATTTGTTAATGTTTCAATAGGCTAGTGATCTGCATAACAATTATTACAGACTTTTCAGGTAGCACAAATAAATATTAATAGTAAAAGTTTGTTAAATACTTGATGATTATTATCAGTATTACATGGTGTTACGAATATTGTAAAATTAAATCTGTGATTTATACTTTTAGTGTGGTCGTTTTTCTTTCCTAACTTATAACCTCATTTCTACTATTTTACACTAAGGTAGGCACGGAACGAAAGTGCCAGTATTTAAAAACAGCTGTTCTAGAAACAAGGGGTACAATTGATAGAAATGGGTTTCAAAGGGGCACACAAGTGGAAAAAGGCTGGGAACCCCTGCTCTAGGACTAGGCAAGCCTGTCGAAAGAGAGAGACTGCAAAGCCATGTGTGTTCCCAGGAGTCTGACCTAGGTGTCTGCATGTCCATTCAGCAAAAGGCAGGCTAAGGGGATGGATGTGAAGGCAGAACCACTTTGTTGCTAGAAATGAGACAACCAAATTCAACAGGACTTTTCTTCTCCTTTTTTTTTTTCTCTTCCTTTTAAGGATGGTTCTCCCTGACAGGAAATATCAGAGAAAAGCACAGCTTCTTTCAGCTGTCCCTTTCTGTGGGTTTTCCCATACGAAACTGTGCCCAGGCAGCCGCTCTGCACTTTGTTATTATGACAGGAAAAAATGAATTTCTAATGTGCTACCTCTACCAGCTGCAAGGAGCTTGTGGATCTTCGGTCACCAGGCACCCTGAGGGTAAAGAGCCTGAGTTAGTTAGGGTGGAGGGCCAGAACAGAAAACATAATATCTAGGTTCAATAAAACATCTGTTTTCTTTCACTTTGAGATCGGCATGAAGACGTTCTTAAGAACAAAGGCAAATTTATAAACACACACAGGATGGAAAGGGACACATATGAATGTCCCTTACTGAATCTGACCCTCCGAGGCTGCAGTTAGTAAACGGCCAAGCTCGGGCCTTTCCCACTCAGCACACTGTACTTGAATTATGTACTGCCTTGTAAACAGAAACGGGTTGCTCCCTACCCTGTCACGTTACCGAAGTGGCTCTGTCCGTGCTCCTGACAGCATTTGGTGTTTTATTAACACACACTGACTGCATGCATGTGGGAAGGCTCATTTTGAAAATTGTTTAGACCTCTCTTCTATGATATGAGTAGCAGAAATGATACTCGGATCATAGGAGACTGATTCAAAGAGCAGACAAAGGTCTCCGAGGTCACTGGAGTTCCACTCTTACTCCATCTCCGAGGAAACCGTGGCTCAGGCCTTCAACATTTCACAGCTGAATGACGGCGACAGCTTTTACGCTGGTGATTTCTGTCCCACCTCAGTCTTCCTTTCACACCGAAGTGAAAAAATTTAAACCTGAATCTGATCATCTCTTGCTACTCTTTGGTTCACCAGATACTTCTACCAGAGTTTTTAGCATCTGTGGCGAATTGCTCTTTGCTTCTTAAATCCCTTCTCTCTTCCTTCCGGGATACACATACCTGACCCCAACCCCAGGTAGAGACCACATTTCCTAGCTTTCTTTGTGACTGTGGGATCAGATGACAGGATTCGAACCACCGGAATAGGCTGAAGTGACACATACAGGTACTTAAAAGGAAATTGCTACCCTGGCCTTTCTCTTTTGCTTTATCCCATGAGCTGAAACATGGATGCAGACATGACTCAGCTTCAACCGTGTGTGCAAGGTTAATCCCCAAGGGGATGCAGAACAACAAAAAGTAAGGGACCCAGTCTCTGAATGCACTACACGGAGCCAAGCCACCGTTTTGCTCAGGGTTGTTACCTGAATCAGAAATAATTTCTGTCTTCTTTAAGCCACGACCACGCACCTTGTTCCAGCAGGTTCGTGTTTACCTTAACACATAGGGCGTGACCCTTCTCAGTGGGATTCCTGACCCCCCTTCAATCCCAACAGCGGTCGCACTCCCAAATGCTCCCCACTTTCCAATTAAAATGATAAATCTTCCGATGATCTGAGTAAACCTCACCTAAAAACACTTTCCAGTCCCCTTGCAGAGGACAATATTCACTGTCCCTCCGTTATCTACCCCTCCTGTCCTGGAAACCATATTTTGATGTCCCCTCGAGGAACTTGACTCTCCCCATTCTTTGCCATGTAATTAGGATGGGATTGGCCTACCTCCAGTTTTAGGGATAGTTCTAGATTGGCTGAGGCTATACCTCCTTTCCATCGACTGTAATGACAAATTCAGAGACAAGTGTATATCCCAACCAGGTCTAATGAGCAACTATGAATCCCAAGACTTTTATAAGATTTTCCCTGGAAAAGAGCGGGTACAGATATGAGGTCCAGGACTGTTGTCGTCATTTTGCTTCCATGAGCAGCTGCTGCCTGAAGATGACGTAATGCAAAGCTGAGAGAGTCACAGAAAATGGAGCCAGAATCCTGGTAACATTGTTTCAGCTCAAACTTCACCTGAAGGCAGACTTACCCATCTTTTGATTCAAGTCAACTTGAGTTGACTTGACCTTCGACATAAAGAATTCAAACATATGTTGGAAATGATCTTGCCTTCTACCAGCTTGTCCCGAACTCTCTTCCCTGTCTGCAAAATGATTGATTCTTCAAGGCTGAAGCTATTTCTCACCTTCACTGTGAACGCTTCCGAGAGGCTCTATCAGCCCTGCATTGCCTCAGCCAGTTAGTTGCTTCTCTCAGAATCCTTGAAATTCTTCGTATCAATTTTGTCATTTTATCACGTATTGCAATTATTCATCTACGAGTATATTTCCCCCAGAATACCTAATGACTGTGAGCAATTTGAAGTAGGAGATTATGTCTATTTTTTCCCATAAATTTTAACTTAGTAGAATGCTTGGAATATAAGCACTCGGCACATTTGTTATTTTTTATTTCTGTTAGTAGAAAAGAAAACAGTGACAAAATCCGATCTTTTCATAATTAGAATCTGTGAGGAAATGAACTGCCCATCATGAAGCAAATGAAACAGACCCTGAGTGTCCCATTTATTCCTGTAGAATAAATTCAAGGCGTGGACATCCTTTTACTTCTAAGATTTTCTGAGTGGTTTCTCATTTCAACGCACTTGACTCTCTCTGTCTGATGACTAGAGTAAAATCAAAATGACTACAAAACCAGAAACCCAAAAGGTTAGATGAAAGTGTGATTAAAACCATTACATGTTTAAAATGGCTACATCACTCAGATCTACCATGGAAACAGTATTCCTCCCCATTAAAGTATTCTCTCCTTGTGTGTGAACATCTAGGTCTCCGTATGAACCTTGAAATGGTCAGTTTTCCAAATAATTAATACCGCTCATTTAGGATCCTTTAAGAACAGTATGTCTTGACAAAGAGCTGGGAACGATGACCTCTGAGGTTTTAGTCCCTCAGTCCTGAGTTCCATGATTAAATCACTAAAAGGCATAGCAGGCTGAGGTGTTGGCTGGGGAGCGGTGGGAGCCTCTCACTGGATATGAGACAGACCAGAGTTTGACCCGAAGAGAACAACTGGACATGTCAAGGTGCAGTTGCTCAGCAAGATTCCATCTGTACCAGGACGGGGAAGCTACGACAGAGGATATATGCCCAAGCCAAGTCACTCTAGCAGTTCTGCTAGAATGCAGGATGCAGACACAGAAAACATGAAAACAAGAACTGGACCTCAATGAGGCCTGGTCGGATTCAGGGCAGGACTTCAGCGTGGGAGACAGGGCAGGCTATGGTGTGGGCCCCTTAGAGGAGCCCAGGCATAGGGTCGAACGAACTCAGAAATTAGAAGTGATGCAGCTTGGAGAGAGTTGGGCTCTGTGCCTTGACTTTACGAAATTGGGTGGTCTAGTTGGGCTGAAGGCATCTCAGAGCTAAACTGATCAATAATATTGGGTCTAGTGAGTGTAACTTAATTCAAACTCCTATGGGCTCTGGAGTCAAGGCTGCTGATGTGTTTCAAAATCTTTCAGGGTGAACTTTAAAATAAGGGGAGCCTGCTTCTACATGAAGGATATGAGAGTCAATACAGATTTATGGCACTGAATTAAGAAAAGCCTGAAAAGAAAATGAAAGCAGGTGTCTATAGGACTCACCTGATGGAAAAACATAGAGCTTTCCTAAGTATCTCTTAATAAGGACTTTGGCAGTCAGCGCAATGCCCCTCAGGGTGTTTTGGTTCACCTTGATACTGGCAATAATTTTAAATTTAGTAGTAAGTCTCCATCTCCAAACTAAGTTTTGATATACCATGTCCAAAGAGTTTACATATTGAATTATTAATAAAATAAATACACAGATTTCCTCCTTCTTCCTTGCCTTTTGTGATGGGCTAGCAGTACATTTCCACTGATCTTTCAATGGAAAAGGAGAGCTGTGATGAATCAGACCCCATTGAAATTTTGCTTAAACACAATTCAAAAATGTGTAGGATCTTAGTTCTCTTATAATTGTTCATATAAACCCTATACCTCTCTCTCTACCTCTCCCTCTCTCTTTATCTATCTATCTATCTATCTATCTATCTATCTATCTATCTATCTACCTGACTAAATAGCCATTCCACCATTAGAATGTAAACTCTACAAGGGCAGAGGTTTGTTCACCAGTTATTCCAAGAACATTGAACCTTATGCCGAGCACATAGCATTTGCTCAAAAAACGATTTGTGGAATGAATTTCAATGTTACTGACTGGAAAGTGCGTGGGCTTTCTTTTCCATTTCCTTCTCTTGTATTTTCTTCTCACCTTGATCTCTTGTTTATTGGACTCCTACTAAGCCTATGAGATTTTAAAAACCTATTCTGACTTCAATATTACTTAGAGAATCATCAATTTAAAAAAATGAAGCACCTGCTATGGGTAAGATATGAAGCCAGGCAGTGTGAGAACTACAAGAATGCAAAATACTAGAAACATGTTTTTACGTATTTACTGTCTAATAAAAGAGATGAAAATATTCATAAGTTACAGTAACACTATAGGATATCATGAGATATGTAATTAAAAAAGAAGCATATAACCCATATTGTGATCTAGGGGTGATTATAGTAAAGTGTGGTTATGCAAAAACTCATGGCACTCTATACTTAAGATTGTAAAGTCTATTTCATATTGACATATTATTGTATCCCTCAACTGAAAAAAAGGAGGCATTCATTTTTAAGTGTTCAGAGAAAAAAAATTTATGACAGTGGCAGACTTAACTCATTAGTACCTTTTCTAATTAGGTAGATAGTTATCATGATTTAGTCTGGATTTGCTTCATACTAAAATATCAACACTAAAGTAAACATGCACCAAAAAAAAAAAGAAAAGAAAATTTATGTTTTTGCCATGCATATAAGTCTCCGCCATATTTGCCTCAACTGCCCAATATTTGATTTTTATGATGATCCACCATAACTTAGGGTAGACACACAGCAAATATTACCTTTGATTGTCTTGACCCTGACCAGTTGTCATGCAAGTGACAAAAATCACCAATATCTCTTGTAGTTCTGAAGGTGGAGGCCTTCCTAGAACTTACCGGGTCTTAGCAAAAAGGAGCCTATACGTAATATCTTTGCGGTCCAGAGCATAGACCCCACTGGGTGGGGCTGATGGCCAGCTGTCAGGCCCGAGTGACTGACTGACCATTGGCTGGGTCCCTGCAGGTGGTGGTGACATTGATGGAGAATGATGGATGACTCTGACACAGCCCCACCCCACCCACTTAGCCATATGCATGACAGAAGGGCTCCCAGCCTAGAGGTCTCGGCTGACAATGCCTCCAAGTAGGCATTCAGATGTGTGAAAACCACGCATTCAGACCCAGCAGTGATTCAGCCGCAAATATGGAGGCACTTAATGAGTTGCTAATGTGAAGATAATTTTCTTTCTGGCTTTTGAACTGCAAGAATAAAGACAGATAGAGGGCAGCCATATAACTGATAATGACTCTGCTGAAAACAACAAAATCCTAGCTTTCCTGAGATGTAAAAAAGGTGGACTCATCCCTGTTAGAGGTTGATAGGAGTTTATTGATACATCCCTCTGTTATTCTCCTTCTCCTTCCCCTTGCTTCTCACCTCAATTCACCCTGCTTTGCTCTAGAGTGTATTCACCATCCTCACCTAATTCGCTCCATGAGCTGAGTTCTCTCTACGTTTTTGATGGACCTTTCTGTGTCCCTCCCTCCATTCCTCAAGCCTTTCCTTTCTTCCCCACTCCCATCTGCTCTTCTCTGTTCTCTCCTTATTCCTTAATTCCTCTCACCATGCCTCTCTCTCAAACGAGGTTGTTTCCCTTCCTTGATTTCTTGTTCACATTTCATCATCATTTTTGCAAGGATTTCAGGGTATGTGTGTATTTAGAAATAAAAACCAAAGATGTGTAGAATAAAAAGAGCAAGGAAAACTAAGAAAGGATTTTTTCAGACTTAAAAGCCACCTTGGGAATTGAGAGGGGAGAGGATTAGTTAGTTACTCAGGACTGTGCTTTCCGTTGTCTACCGAGAAGGGCTGCAGGTAGCCGGTGGGAGGAGGAGGGCCTCTGGCCACTGACCAGCTAATTGGATGACATGGATGATCGGATCTACTTGCACTGACACCAATATGTTCAGATGGCAAGCCTGCATATAACATAAGCTTTACTAATAAGAACTTATTTTCTGCAAAGTTCTGGCTAAACTAGGGGAGAGTCTGATTTATAAAGCACTTCCACAGAAATAACAAACAATAATAGAACTACAGTCTTCTCTAGGGGTAGCTCCTAGGAAACTATTTTTATTGACTAGAGGATAATGTTAGCAAAAGATAAAAATCTGATTGTAAATATATATACATATGAGTATTTCTGAGAAAGTTGTTTGAGAGCAGTTTACTTTCATAATTTGTGGAAAATGCTCCCTTCAATTTTGCTTACATTATCGATGCAGGTAGTAAATGCTCCTTTTAGAGAAAATAGAAGATTCAACATTATCGCAGGCACAATTTCAATCAATCACAAACTCTAGTTTTGTGAGGCTCATATTAATAAGTCTATATTAGCTTTAAGGAATCTTGGCTACAAACACTTAAGGACCAGAAATATTGGTCAAAATATCTGTAACTCCTTTCTAGCTCTAAGTTATTGAAAAGGAAAGGGGGCATGTGTCACAAATGTATGAGAACCAGCACCACACCTTTGAACTTGCTGATTGTGATCTACTTGACAGCCATGTTTGAATAGTTGCTGACATAACATAGGGCTTAGGCAATATTTTCAGAATAACTGACAAAGCACTACCCACTGGCTGTGTCTTCAGGGACAACCAGAAATCTGGTTTTTTATCTCCCCAGCCCTCTCTCCAGCTCACTCTACCACATCATTGGGATTCTCTGAAAGCACACAAAACACGTAGGGCAGAAAGTCAGTGCCGAATTTGGCCACTAGACAGGGAAGAGGTTAGTAACTTGAAAGAGATTTTGGGGGCCATTAAGGGCTAGTTGTGAAACTCTTTCTTATTGGCAGAAGATGAGGACAGAGGACACAGAAAAGATGTGACATGAATGAAGTGGAACTCAGAGCTCTTCTTGTTTCATTAACCCTAGCCCCCCAGAAAGCTCAATAATGCCCCCACAGATGTCATTCACTATTTCAGGGGCTATTGGCTGCTGAGAGTCTCCCTGGCTTGGTCCACTTGGATCTGCAGTCCGTAGAGGCCATTTTTACAATCCAAGCTATTGGAGAATTGCCAATTGGGGCATCAGCACAGATGCATACATTCAGATGACTGTCAGTAGCAAGCCATGAGTTCAAATATGAGCTCTACTGCTTACTTGCTAGGTTACCTTAGTCAAGTTATTGTGCTTCAGTTTCCTTATCTTTAAAAGGGAGCTAAGATAGATAAAATGATGTGATACTTGAGATCTGCTTTAGAAATCATAAAGTGAGTGTACAGTAGCAATAACTAGGAAAACAAAAATTGACCACAAGCGGACAATCGTTGAGTTGGATTGTTGATATATGAAAGCTTATAATATCATTCTTATGACTTTGAATTTTTCATAATGAAAAGCTTGAAAGTTTTTATAACAAAATGTTTTTTAAGTTAGCAATAATAATTAAACCCAACTCATAAGGTTGTTTTAAGGATTAAATGAGTCAATATATATGAAGCCCTTCAGGCAATGTTTGGTCCATAGTAAACACTATATAGAGGTCAGGGATTAGTATTATTAATGTTGTTATTATCATCTTACATAGGGTGCACCTCTGACACTTAGAGAGCATAGCAGTAACTTGAATTAGATGTGTCAGCTCACCTCCACAATCCCACCCTTTTTCTCTCTATTTCAACAACCCAGCATTATAGGTCAAAGATTTCCAACAGCCTGCAAACTGTTTCCCTGCCTCCTGTCTTGCCCTCCCCGCTTTCAGCACAGACAAATGCCGGAGAGAGCTTGAACAAGCACCAAGAGGTAGGATCTCCAAGGGACTGGCAATGGCTGGAGCTCAGGATGCATCTAGGGGTTTACATCATGCGCTGGATGGGGTAGAGAAACAAAGCCATTCCAGAAGTTAGAGTAATACTCTACAGATGCCACGATGTGAAACTGTACCAGTGAAGGGCAGTGGCAGTGCCAAGGAAAAGAAAAGAAACTCACAGGAGAGGCAGAGACAGAGAAAGAGTGCTACATTCAAGCCAACACTACCTTTTGGAGACAGACAGTGTAAGGGGACGAGAAAAGGCAGAAGTACAGGATGACTTCCAAGTTTCTGGTCTAGCTAAGTGGAATGGTGATGACCTTCAATTAAGTAAGACCACAAGAGTAACACGCAGAAGTGGGGAGGGCCTGGGGGGAATGGATGGGTTTGGTTCTGTAGGGGACAAAAACATTTCCTTGATTCTCTTAGGGTCCTTAGTTGTGTCTGAAAATTAAACTGACAAAGATAGGTTAACAGAAGAAAAGCATACAAACTTATTTAATGCAAGTTTTATGTGACGTGGGAACCTTCATAAGGAAATAAAGACCTGAAGAACAGCTAAACCCAAGTGTTCTTATGCCCTGTTTGATGAAGTGGGGACAGTCTTGGAGGAATATAACAGATTAGGGAGCATGAGGTAAGCACTGGGGGACCCTTAGCAAGGCCTGTTTGTTCCCAGGCTTCTCAGTGTTACCCTTCTTTGGAGATAAGGGTGTTCTTTCCTCCAGGTATAGAGAGGGCGCCTCTCACATGAGGGTCTTATGACCCACTTCAGGGAATGCTCAGACACACCTTTGTGCTTCTGCTGTTTCTCCAACTCCTTCAGCTTAAAATGTTCAATATGCCAAGACACCACACTCTGGTACCCTGAAATCCATTAGTTCTAATGAGCTAAGTTTGTGGTATCTCAGAATATCCATGGAGAATTTCAGGAAGGCTAATAAAAAGAAGAATTTAGTTCATCACTGAGGCCTCCTATTTATGTGTTAAAAATATATACTCTTTTAAAAAGAAAAGCTCACATTAAGAAAGTCCTTCCTGATAACTCAATGCTGAATACAACTGAATCAAGAAAGAAATTTAATTCTAGAAAAAATGCTTATATGTTATAAACTGAATTGTGTGTGCACATCTCTGTTCTGTGTTTCTGTCCCTGTCTTTACCTGTCCCTGTCTCCCTCTCACCACGAGACACACACACACACACACACACACACACACACACACATACACACACACACAGAAACTGTTTGCCCCATTCCTCACCATAAGAGAGAGAGAAGCCATAGCACTGAGGAAGAAGTAGATCACATCCAGCCTCCCGGTTTGATTAATAAGAGACGGAATTGTGATCCTGTTTTCAGGGAGCTTTCCTATCATGGCCGTAATCTCTGGAGAGCTCAAGCCTACAAAGCGATAACATCTGGTGCCCATTATTTCCCCAGATCTGTTGTGATTAGTCCATATGATAAGCCTGGCCAATTGCTATGGGCAAGGGATTGCTACATTTTCCCCATCAGGATACAGGAGCTGTCACTTCTGGTTTGTGGCCCTTGCTAATTTGCCACCACTATTTCCAATATCTGCTAGAATTCCACAAGGAGATCTCAGTGCCTTGCAGGGGCAATAGGGTGTGTGGCTGTAGACAGAAGGCTAGCACGACTAATAAAAAGAAGAGGTTTATCAATTAACTCAAGCAGCGCTGTGTAGACAGTAACTGGCTGTCCACCCTACTTCCGTTGGGCCATGCTGATAATGTAGTCCAGGAAAACTTCAGATTTGCTGAGGACAAAAATAGTGAAGCACCCAAGTTAGGAAAAAAGCCCCATCAGGATAAATACGTTTATTTTATTTATTCTCTTTGCTTTGTAATAAAGTGAATTTGCTGGCTGTCCAAATGTTTTTTTATTCTCACTCCTACACCCTCCCTCACCAGCAATGATATAGAAGGCTAATAGTTGGAGGACATCCAAGTGGCAGAATGGCTTGTCATTTCAGATGGTAGAAGATTTAGGGCCCTAAGAAGGGCAGCTACCCGAGTTGAGAGAAATCATTAGTACCAGAGCTAACTACTGAATTACGTGTTCCCATAAAAACTTTTACACACGTTTTACAAAGGTATTGGGGGCAACTATGGACTGACTGCAAATAGTGAAAAAAAATGCAGTTGATGAAATAATGGTAGTTTTTACACAATACGAATAATAATTGAATAACTTTTTATCTGAAATATAATTTTGTCATTAAATAAGTTCTAAAGATGAAATCTGGAACAACAGTTTACCAAACAGATATGAGAGGACACATTAAGTTAACTCTTTCTGTAAATTCTTTATGGTCTTAGTAATCGCTTAAAGATGATTTGGTTCAAAGACATTTTTAGAAGCATATGCTTGTGTTAATACCTTTGGAAGTAATGTCAGCTAATAATTCAGAATTTGAAGTTAAACAGTAAAATGTAACAACTTGTTATCACTTGGTCAGTAGAGCTTGTAGTTCCTAACTGATCACATGCAAGTGCTGGGACTACTTGTCACAAACAGCTTAAGTTGCAATGGCACTGAAATTTGCATAAACAAAGTAAAACTGTCACTTAATTATGTAAAAAAAACACAGACACCCGAGTGTTTGCTCTACCGCCTAGATATTTTGCTGTTGTACAAACATGGACTTAAGATTTAGAGTGGAAAATGGTTACCTTGGAACTAACATCAAAAATGTTGGGAGCAACAGTACTTAATATGGTAAACGAAGATCGGACTTGTGCAGCTAGAATCACTCTAGGAAATGTAAAGATGGATGAAATAAAATAGTGGTGGAAAGACAGAGGGAAAAATTTGGCCTGAATTATCAAATAATTATGTCTATTTTTTTTTTTCATTAGCAGCAGGAAAAATAAAAGTAAGAAAAATAAAAATGTTGCCCTGGGGCAAAACCAATAAGAGTCCGCCACCCTTACTTTGCTTAAGTCCAGATAGCCTTTTACCTTCATTTTTCAGTAATCCAATTCTAGTCTTGCTCGTACTGCCTAGCACACCTTTAACTAGGGACTGCTGGCCTGACCGTGGTGACCATTCATTCCCCTGGTCCCACTTCTAGGTACTCTCCCTTTCTTCCCTCTCAATCTCTAGCCTTTTTGCAAGGTGCAGAGATCCCCTCCCACACAATGACCAGGTCTAGTAGGTAAGGTCAGGCAACCTTAGTGCAGACCACTTATTCTCTGGACTGTGGAAACTGATTATCTAGGCTCCAACTGGGTTTGGAGGGGCCTGAATGCTATAGATGAGTTGCGTGCAAACAGCATTCCCTCAGTAATGAACTCTTCACTTCACTTTGAATGCTAATAATTTAACCTGGAGGTGCCCTGTAGGCAGGTCACTAAAGGGAATGGGATGAAAAATCTCTCATTAATTAAGGTGGATCTATGAAGACAGATTTTGTCTGGTTCAGATCAAGCCGAAGTCTGGTAAGTCCTGGGCCACAGATTTGTATAATTTAGGCTCCTAAATCTTCCTTCAATCTTGAACCTCTTTCCACTGGTTTTGAATTAGAAATGCATGTATCATTTCTATCAAAGAGGAAGTGTCTACAGAAGTTTTTGCTGTTAACATAGGTAAATTGAGGTATAAAACTGATCTACAGAACTCTGTAAATGATGTAAAAATATTATAATCAAAATGTGACATTTTACTTCCTTTGTGTTTCTTTAAAATTGAAAATAACTGCTTCAACATTTTAGCTTTTCTATGCAGGAATAGTTATATTTATATCTTTTAAAAATAATGCCCTTTCTTCATCCAAGATGGATGATCCTTGCACGAGGTTAAAACCCTAAGAATCAGAGTATTTTACGAGCTTTCATATACATAAAACAGATTCTGGTCATGAGCAAGTTGCAAAAGGAGAAGACAATGCTGATTTCTTGGACACAAATGGATGTCTTATAGAATATTATCAGTAATGTTTTGCTTCACAGAATCCCTTCCTTTTTCTTTCCTAAATTCCTAAAGGAAATAATTAATTTATTTAAATAATTAATTTAGCCAACTTAAACATAGTAAAATAAAAAAATGAAGAAAATCCAGGATTTGTTTTCATAGTGACTCCACATAAGACTACCATTTTTCTAGCAAATATGTTGCCAAATCCTCAATTGCTTCTCCTGGTCCATTGCTCAAGAAAGCAAAAGCTAAACCTCAGAACAAAAACTGAAGAATAAATGTGATTCATGTTATTGATAATACAGTTTCCAGTGTGTGTGTGCATAGTGTTGCTATGATAAAAACACAGCCATCCTGCTGGTTTAAAATATTTTAAATTAATAACCAGATTATTTGTCATAATTTAAAAAAAAATCATGTATACTTGCATGGGTTCAAGTACTTATCCAACTTTGCTAAAATTTTACTTTGCAAACTGAAAGTGGAATTTCTCCTGTTTTTGCATTTAATGCATAATAAGGTAGAGTAAAATCTCCAGCAGTAGGGACATCATCTTCTAGGCCAAGCGCAACCCCAGAGGTTCCACTTGACCAGGCTTACAGAGGAGCCAAAGGAGGTCAGTTCCTCTCCATTGACACTAATGGACCATTTTATGCAAAACTGTTCCTTTTCCGGAAGGGACCATGTCTGACTGGTGGACTGATTCACAAAAATCGCTTCATTAAACGAATACTCTTCATGCATGGCCTTATTCCCTTTAGTGGGGTGGAAACTGTGAGCCACGCTTGAGTACCCAAGGAGGGGGGTTCATCTCCACACCGTGCACACAAACTCAAGTCTGTTCCTGCATTCAGACAATGACATCCTGGGGCTGCACACAGGCTAAGGCAAATCCTGTGACTCCATTTGTCCCTGGAACGCCCACTATCATGCAAGTGAGCACTGCACACAACTTTAGGGAAGCCACTCCCATGGGAGAGCCCTGAGGACCCCCAGTCCAACACCCACCCCAGTTTTATGCTTTTCTCCAATTCTCCATGGAGCTGCAAATGATGCTGTTCATGACAGGCGTGGCCAGTGGGGCCTCGGGTTTCACTCCTTCTGGACAGGCCCGTGAGAGTGCTGTCCCCTGTAAACAGGAGAAACCAACACGAGCTGAATGTGCTCTCCGGTCCTGAGAGAACGCTTGCTCCCAGGAATTCTCTCACAGTCATCAGCAACGTGGCAAGTCCAAGGACAGGGACATGTAAGAGTAGGAAGGAGCTTTTCTTGGCAAAGGAGAAGGCACAGGGCCTATCTAGGTTTGAAAGGCATAATGGAAGGAAGAGGATATGAAACTGAGGTGTTGGGTAGAGTGTGGTGAAAATGTTGGGAGGTTTTGGTACAATGTATCAAACTTTTTGAAGCTTCAGCCAAACAAATGATCTTTACCCCTGCGTCACTCCGTCCTCCGGAAGTTGCCTTGTTTAAAACAAGTCGGGACTCCCAGCTGCAAAATGTCACAGCTTCTCAGTTGTCTGAATGGGGATTCTGTTTCTCTGAGCAGGAAGTCTCTCTCCTATTATTTTTCAACTTCTGCACTGGGTCTGGTAATACTGCATTTCTCTCCCTGTTCAGAGTCTAAACCCTTTGACCTTTCAAAATACTAAAAATGAGTTCTGTACCTTTAAGAGTGCTGTGGCCAGCGGTCTGTGAAAGGTCCGTTTTGCTGTGATTTGCACAGCCCAGGACTGCTCTGAGCTCAGCTGCACCAGGCTAATTTCCATAAGCATCGTGTGGTGTTACAGAAACCACATTTCGCCAAGCTGTCAACTATACAGCTTTCTCTTTGCTAAACAGACTCCCATTAAAACTGTCTGCACAATTTGTCAGTTAAATGAGGTACAAGAGGGATGCTCTATTTGCCCCTAATTAGCTGCACAGACTACCTTTGTCTGTTTGATTAAGCATTCACATTATCAATTTTGTTTAATCTGATTCATTTCACACACCTCCCCCGGGACAAAGCCCATACGGTTAACTAATCTCTGATATCATCTCTCATATCAGGCAGCCATCATCTCCCCCAGCAAACATTCTCCCCACAGGCACCGCGATCAGCAGGCTCCACGGAGGGGAGTTGTTCTGGTGAGGAGCAGAAATTTAGCTCAGGAACTGCAGCTGAACCCTGACATACTTCACTTAAAGCCTAAAGCAGATTTTTCCTCAGTGCCATCTGCCCACCATCCTCCATCCATTCATTTATTCATATTCGCTAATTCATTCATTCAGGCAGTGAACATATTGTCTGCCTACTATGCACCAGGGGCTGTGCTGGAAGCTGGGAGGGGTGCAAAGATGTGTAAGATAAGGTTCTGCTCTCAGATTGCGTATTATCTCAGCCCTGGGAGTGCTGTGGAAAACATCAACCAGCAGGGAAAGCACACTTCCTCCCTGAGGCCCGTTCTGCTAGATCCGTCATGCGCGGCCTATTTGGCTTAGCTACGAAACAACTCTCCAAAGAAAGATTTCGGATAAAAGCATAAAAGCCAGTGGTCACGGCTTCCTGAAGTAATTAATCTCTCCACCCTTGGAAAAAAGAGTTGGCAATGGGGAAGGAAGAGTTTTAAGAATTAGAATTAACAAATCACTACATCATAACTACTTCTGAAATCTCATTGCATCTACGAATAATAACTTCATCAAAGTTATTACTTAGTGAAACCCAAATAGTTACCTTTGACCTGACATCTTCAAGGAGGTTGACAAGAAAAAGCAAATATCAAATGCTAGTAGAGCACAACTGAAAATTTTGAAAGAAAAAGTAGTGGACTTAATTTAGTGGGAAGTATAAAAGTCTTCTGAAAATGGGAGTTCTTGAAAAGTATAGGAGTATTCCAGGTTCAGGAATCCTTGTATTCCTGAAAAACTATCTCAAAACATTATGCTTAAGATTGCAATCTCAGCAACATATTCTATCGGAAAGTTTTGGGTCCTGGCAGGTGATAAGCTCTTGAAATCAAATACGGGAACCTCAGAGTTGGAAGTGGAAGTCCTTGGAGGTGACTGAGTGCAATCTTCTATTTTGTCTGGGCATCTCTTCGATGACATTCCTAGCTCCGGGAATTGGTGAATTCTGCATAAGTAGCCCCACAGTTGGGTTCCACCGTCCTGCATGCTCTCTTACCCTGGTCAGTCAGTTCTGACTAGCAGAAATGCAGTTATTACACTGAGCTGAAATCTGCCCTGGTGAAAGTCTCACCCACTGACAGCAGTGAGTGGGTCCATGCAGGTGACTCGACCTCTTCTTCGTGACTTTGAAGACAGCTTTTATGTTTCTACCCAGACTTCCTTCTCTGACTAAGCACAATACCTTCATTTCTTTTAGCAGTTCTTCATCTGGTGGTTTCTAGTCCTTCTACCTTCTCTCCTGCCTCTCTTCCAAATATTCTTTGGTTGGTTACCCATCTTCTTGAAGTGTGATCCCCAGGACTCAGAATGGTCTCCAAGAATGCCTGGGCTATCAATTGGAGTGGGACTCTGCCCGATTCTAGACCATATGATCCATTTCCACAAATGTAACCTACGATCATGTTGACTCTTTCAACAGTCCAATTGGTCTATGGGTTCATATTGGCCTAAAACTCCTAGGGATTTTTTTCATATATTCTTGTATTCAGGTCTCATCACTCTGAATTTGCCCTGTTACTCAATTTGATGTTAATCCTTGTTACGTATTATCTGGCTAACATCAGTTCATCATTCTAGTCTGTGGGCTGAGATCTGCTTCCACCCTCTCAACTTTGTGTGATTGCCCCTTCTGACAAGGATGGCATCACTGTCTCATCCCAGCTGTTGATTAAAATGCTAAGAAGGACAGGAATAAAAGTGAGTAACAGAAAGTCACTGAAGTTTTTGAAATAATAAAAACAACTGCTAGTAACACATGTAAGCAATTATATGCGTTAGTCACTATACTAAGTACTTTCTATTGTTTTTCTCACTTAGTATTCATAAAACTTTATTTCATATCATTAACATCAGGTTATACATGAGAAAATTGAGCCTAGGAGCCTAAGAAAATGACTTGCCCTATAGAATAAAGTTGATTTTGTGGAGTTAGAATTTCAGCTAAGGACTGACTGATGCCTGAGCCTGACTTGTCAAGCACTTTACTGTACTCACTACTTCGTATCTCTAAGAAAAGAATCAGACCACAGGCAAGGACAATAACAGGAGAGAGTAAAATTTCATAAAATTTGCCATTTAACCCATGTTTATTAGTTTACCACACATCCCCCTCAGGTGTCAAGGGTTCAGTTCATCATATTCCTCTATTTAAGTCACATTATCACTATTGTAGGTCTCCCTTCATGTTTTATTTATTTATTCTTTTAATCCCATTTTCCACTTCCATTCACCTCCACCCATAGGAAACCTCGTTAATGCATTTGATCTGTAACCTTGAACTGGTATATATTCTTGTGGAATATGTAGCATTATTGTTTTGACTGTTATTTATTTGCATAAAATACATTGGGCTATAGTCTCGTTTCTCTTTAAGGCAAATGAATCTTTCACCTTTTACTAAAGATTTCCATGGAGAGAAACACTGGAGAATTGGTTGTAAAATTTTTTGAGGCTTTGCTTGGGGGTGGGGGGAAGCATCTGGCTAGAGACCTTATTCTGCTGCTTATTTTTCTTCCTGAATACTGTGTTTTTAAAATCTATATAGGTTGTTGAGTATATAGGTTGTTGAGCATACATCCAGTTCGTTTCCTCTAACTGCTACATAGTATTTCATGGCGAGCATCTACTAGATCTTATTTGTCCATTCTAGGCCTCCTAGAGTTTTGCTCTGGGCATGTGCCACTTAAAAGTCAGTCAAGGAAGATTTTTAGTGCATGTTCTGGGACTTCACGTCTGCAGGGCCCTCCTCTAAGGTACTGTGGCCCTAAATCCTAGCAACCTTTGGCAACCCTGAATTCTGCTCTCCGTTTCCTTCATCCAGTGAGACTCACTCTCTGCTTTACTCTGTGTCTTGTGCCACAGTTTGGAAAATACTTTTAGGGAGAAACTCAAGGTGAATTGTGGGCTCACTGAAATTGTTTTTTTTTCTCAAAGTTGCTGTCTAGTGCATATAATCTATTTAAATAAATTTTTAAATAATTTGCATTATCCTTAATAAAAAACCTGATTTTCTAATGATAATTGACTATCATCAACTAGTGACTATAGCCAAAATGCAACTGTGTTTAGCATTAGGACACCTACCACAATGAAAGATTAAAGAAGAAATACAATATGATTATTTCCATCGATGCATGAAAAATCATTTGATAAAATTGAATACCTATTCATAATTTTTAAAAAATAGCAAACATTTTTCTAGCTGGTGAAATATTTGAAACATTTAATAAAATCAGCAAAAAGACAATGACGTCTGATGTCACTGTTTCTAATTAACATTGAACCCAAGGTCATAGATAGCATAAGAAAAAATTTAAAAAGTAAGGCAAAGTTTAAATTATCTTAATTCACAGACTTTTATGTGAATAAAACGATGTAACTCATACACAAATTATAAAAATTAACAAGTTAATTTAACATGAGGACTATAAGATCAATATACAAAAATCAACTGTATTTTTATAATCAGCAAAAAATAATTAAAAATACATTTTATAAATAGCAATAAAGTACTTTATAAAGTAGCATATATAAACGATTCTGTTTAAATATTTTATATACATTTTATGCATAAAGATTTGGCCAAATATCTATCAAAATTTTAATCATCGCTTTCTGCAGAATCTTATCTCATATTTTTGCTTTCTTTTAAAAAAATTTTGTACAGCTAATTTTCTAAATAAATACATTTATTTTATATTCAGAACATTAAGAATATTGTATGTAATTTTTAAATTACATGCTTACTTCAACTATTTAGAAGTAAAGAGTAAAATTTGAATATGTACCAAGAGCTTAATGTTAACATCTAATACACCATCACAGCTAATTTGAAAAAACTTGAAAAAGATCTAATTCTAATTAATGAAAATTTATCAGAATGATTACTTACTGTCATAAATCCAAATACTGGTTCATTGATTTAATATTTAATTTTAAACAGCATTTTGAACCTTTTAGAACAATAGAGAATCATCTACTCAGCCAATAAATGTTGGCTAAAAATTTCAATAACTCAAACAAAAATAAACTTGTCATTCCTTGGTTAAAATGATGAAAAGAAAGGACAGAGTTAGCTAAAGGCATAAGCAAGCAATTGTTTAGAAAGTGTGTTTTGAGATCACTTAAAGGTACCAAGTGGAGTTTTAGTCCCATATTTACTCTTTCTTCATTGTTTCTATATCATCTACTTGTATGTTTTAATTTTTAATTTTGGTATTCTAAAATCTCTTATTTCCCAATAAACAAATTGGCTGATTTACATAGAAGATTATCACTAATTCAAAACTCCAATCTCAAGAATCACTAGATTGCTCTTCCTGGTATTAAACTTCATGGAATAAACATAACTTGGAATGCTTCTATGCAGCCAAGAACATCTGGCTTAAATTCCTAATTATAAAACCTTCGATTAGGAAAAAAAAATTGGTGTGGATTCCCAGAAAAATTTAATTTCATATGGGTCCAATTTTCATCCCACTTACAAAAATGAAATAATTACAGGTATAAAATTAAACACAAAATATTTTAGTTATTACAAAAAATATGAGAAGTATGATTAATGTAAATGGATCATTCTACACTTCCTAGCAATGGCTTAGACATCCTTCATTTACATGAATAAGTTTTTTAATAGCTCTCCATGTTTTGCTCTGGGAATCATTCTGACTCATTAGCTTCCTTTATTTGAAGCTATTACGTATCAATACTTATGCTCTGTGGCATTGCCATCAGTTTTATATCAATCTAATTAGTATTCCTATATGTAGTCATGTAAATTAAAGCGTCTCAAAGATGGAAGTTTTGATCTCCTTCGAAGCATTTGGCCAAAGAGTTACCAATAATTAGGGAGAAGTGCAAGAATATAAATTCACCCTGCAAGGAGACGCACAGACTGGGAGGCAGTAATCCCCTCTCCCTTTGTGAGGGAAGTAATCTTGTGGGGGACACTTTACCACGTTGTGTTTAATTCAGGCAGCATGAGGGAGATGGTGGTATTTCTTGACTTATTTTTTATTTTAATCCCATATGACAGGTTAACCAAACCACATTGCCCCTTCCCTAAAGTAAAAGTATGCTTTTTAATTCCACATAACCTATAGTGTGTGTGTGTGTGTGTGTGTGTGTGTGTGTGTGTATTTTTAATTTTTTTTTTTTTGGTCGGTTCCCTGACTAGGAAGCGAACCCAGGCCGCGGGGGTGAGAGGGCCAAAGCCTAGCCACTAGACCACCAGGAACCCCCCCACCCCACCATAGTATATATTTTTAAATGAAATCAACTAAATTATTTCTGGATCTTTCTATTTGTTTTTTATTAGGTACTCATTAGTTTATTCACTCATTTATTAATGGATTATTGAATCATTCATTCATTCATTCTTTTAATGAATAAATATATAATGAATATCTACTAGAGAGAATGTGTTTGGAAATTGTTAAGAACATGCTCCTTTGAGCCAGACAGCTTGAGTTTATTTTCTGCCTCTATCACTTAGTGGCTTTGTGCCTTGATTTCCTAATCTGTAAAATGAGGATAATAATGGGGAAAATAACAGCACCATTATCAGTGAGTTAGTATGTTAAGTGCTTAGCCTGCCATAGCCTATCATTGTCAGCCTGCCATATTGTAAGTATTTAATAAATATTAGCTATTATTACATGTTCTAAATTCTATAGACTCATATAGTACCTAGTACTCAGTACAGGAGTAACTTCAAACTTCAAAAGCTATTCTCATGTATTTCTCAAATAAGTTTCTCCGTATACACCAATATACATAGATTGGTTTTACATGATAGTTTTGTAGTTTTATTTGTTATTCTTTTCTACTAAATTATGAATTTCTTGAAAGTAAGATGTTGTTTGTGTGTATTTTGGGGTTTTTTGTTTGTTTTTTTTAAACTCTTGAGTTAAACCAAAAACGATTTGCTAAGCCACATTGCTCAGGCTGCTGAAAGTTTAGATCCCCTGACAGAGCTGAGCTTCCCTATCATGTAAATGTATGAAGAGGCTAGAGGTATATCCCTGGCCTCAGAAGAAAGCAAGCCACAACATGATATATATGCTATATTGCTACATTTTGTATACTTCATTAAATCCCAGCCAGTAGTGAACCAGGCTATGACAAAATATATAAACGATATGCTAAAATGTTAATTGGGAGACTGCATAGACTGCTCAGTGGGAGAGCAATCCAACTACCAACCAATAGACGATTCAAAAACATCATCTAAGGACTTTATTGTTAGCATATCGCTGGGATTTTTCTCTCTTGTTTCCTATTAATTTCTACCATGATCACATTTGGGGTTTGTGATGACATTTTGATCATTACAGCAAGATCACATTTTAGTATATTTGGCATCAAGCAGGTTCTATTTTGAAAACATTTCTTAATTTGAGGGTAAAATTCAGAAACTTTATGCCACTCAATTGGACACCCAGGAGCATGCTCTGAGTCACAGAGCAAACCAAAACAATTATCTGGGGACATTCTGAGTAGCCAACTAAAACGGAACATGCCGTAATAGTTTGCTCTACTCATTATATTTCTAAAATATAGTCATACTTACCAAGAGTCTCACAATTTGGTCAGTTATACTTCAGAAGGAGTCCATGTGAAAATTTCTAATCTTATTAAAATATTGGTAGAAAGACAATGAGTATCAATGAAAATCATGTTGACCTATTCATCACTATTTTTATAAAATTACTCCGTGATTCTGTCTCAAACATTCAGTAACCCAATTAAAAATAGTGTCAATTCTGGTTGACAAGTTATACTTTTTTGAAGGATAATAGATACCACAGTCCCTAGGCATTAGCAAATATCTAAGCTTTCCAGGGAAGAGCCATTTAGTAGGATATCAGATACCAAATACATTTTATATTTTTATAAGTAATACTCTGATGGGAGAAAAAGGCTAACCTCATTATTTATTTTGATTAATTCATACATAAAGATGTTAGAAAATGATTGAAGAAATATAAAAAAGAAGATGGTCTTTCCAATTATATGCCTTAAGAAGATAACTCTTGCACTTGGGAGGTAGATCAATCAGGGGACCAATTCTAGAGACAATTAGAACAATTAGAAGACTCCTGAAGATTACTTAGGCAAGAAATGTTTGGATCATCATTCAAGGTAGGGTTTGGCAAAGTTTTCTGTAAAGGGCCAGATAATAAATACTTTGGTTTTTGCAGGCCATACAATCTCTGCTGCAACTACTCAACTCGTCTTGGTAGTAAGAAGGGAGCCATAGACAATACATACATGAATTAAGTATGGTATTCTGTGTTTATAGACCTTTAATTTGAATTTCATATAATTTTCATGTGTTATAAAATATTATTCTAAAATAATATGGAGTTATTTGGAACAATATGGAAAAAGTGGATTTTTTTTCAACCATTTAATGTAAAAACCATTCTTAGTTTCTAGGCCATATGAAAATAAACAGTGGGCCAGATTGGCTCATGACCATAGTTCCTCCGATCTTAGATAATAGCAGTGAGACTAAACAAGGGAGAAGAATGAAAGTGATATTTAGATGAAGGATTTATAGGATTTAATGACTCAACATTACAGGCTAAGGGAGCAGGAATGACTTTGGATGAGTCTCATATTCTTGCTTGGTGTTTTAAGTGGTTTGATTCACTGAAGCAGAGACCAGAAATAAGCTAGACAACAAGAGGAAGCTAAAAAGTGAGATTTAGACTTGCTAAATTGATATGTTAATGGGATATTCAAAGGCAAACAAGCATTTGAGGCTCTTCACCTTTTAAACATTGGCAGTGAAGTAAAAGAGAAATGAAGTCTTAGGAAAGAGACTTTAAATTATGCATCATTTTATCAGAATGAGTCACAGGTTCGTAGATATAATCCAGACTTTCTTGAAAATCATTCTAACTTCATTATTGCAAATTGAACATATCCCTGTTTGAGCTGAATAAAATGTTATTAACTAAATCATGGTATTTGAAGGCCAAAACAAGCAATCCTAAATAGCAAATAATGCACCAGCTCATCAACAAAGAGCTAGAGGACAAAGAAGGGGAGAATAAGAGTGGTGTCCAAGGGAGGAAGATAAGACCTGCTGACGGTGGTTGCTTGATACTGAGTAACCAACAGAACCAGGCACAACCAGTGGGTTAAGCAAAAAAGTACCTAAAGCATCTCAACTTAGAACTATCACATCCTCTACCTAACCTGCTGGTCCTTACAGCAAGATCTGTTAATAGCTTTTCATTTGTTCCAAGGGAGAGGTAGAGATCTGTACTTAACAGATCTAAACATCTTTGTATGCCTGGGAAGAACCCAAATTATTTATTTGTAGAAAACAAATCAATACTTACATATACATGAATATTTATAATACATATTATAAACAAATATTTACATATAATTGGTGAAATTGAAAAAATATGTACGTGTATATACAAGGTTGGACAATTACTCTAACTCATCCTAGAAATAGTGCTACATACCTCATTGCTGAATATCATTACAGTCACCTTTGAGGTACTCCCCTTGGGAAGCTGTGCACCAATGCCAGCGCCCAATCCACCCTTCAAAGCAACTTTGGAACTCTTTTTCTGGAATGGCCATCAGAGCTGTCACCATACCCAAAATCAGACAATTAAGTTTGTGAACTGGGCACCATGTACTTACGCTGACAGCACTGTACAAACAACTCGGTAGGGTGTCATAACCTTCAGCAATGAGGTATGTATTACAATAGCACTTTTTCTAGGATGAGTTCCCGAAATTAATTGTCTGACCTCGTATATATCAGTAAATTCAGCTTGCTAGTATTTCATTTATAATTTTACGTCTAAATTTATAAATGAAATGAAACTGTGATATACATAATTTTATCTATTCCATTTGTGCAATAAATTTCATTTATTCCATATAATTTTATATGGATTATAAATCAATATATTTTATTTATTTCTTGATTTTATTTATATTATTAGGTTATATATTAATAATTTTATTATTTATCATATATACACAAAAGAAGGCAAGAAAGGAAATTTTTAAAAATATCAGCAGATAGATAAGATAGTAACTACAAACCCAAATTTATCAATTATTACATTAAATATAATTTGAATAAATATTCCTACTGAAAAACTAAGATTGTCAGACTGTATTGACAAAAGTGAAGTACTTTAACGAAAAAAAGTATTTATGTGAAAATAAAAAAAGCTAAACCAAGTAAACAACAAAATGAGCATTAAGGCAAGAACTTCCCTAGAGGGGAAAACATTTTATAACAATAAAAAGATCAAACTACCAGAAAAGCATCAGGATAATACAATGAAGTATTTACAAATGTACCTTCCAATAGTATAACTTTAAATATACATATAAAATTAAAGAGATGAATAGATAAATTTATAATCATAATGGAAGGCCTAACACACCTTTCATAATAGCTGATAAAACAGAAAAAAATTCAAGACCGTCCAATTTTACTCTCACCTGTAAAGGGCTTAGAAGTCATCACTCCATCCACACAGCAACAACAACAAAAGCTAAAAAACTGAAATTCAACACCTTTTAGATCTATCACAAAACTGAAGTCACAGGGCAAGTTGTTACATGGAAAACTGGAAGAACAGATGATTGTAGAGAATCAGAGCTTACGTAGAGCAGAAGCTGAAACGCATCATCCTTCAAAGTTGTTCTTCAAAGACAGTGGGGAAGGAAAATCTTCTTAGTGGGAAGAATCACAACAGTTTTATCCTGATGTCACTGAAAAATAAGCAATAATATTCCCTTTCTTAGCCACTAAATTATGATTTGGTCTACCATTTGGAACTTGGAAAGAAAAGATGAGATAAGTCACAACAACACTTGAGAAAGGGGTTTGGGAATAGACCTGTCAGAATGAGAGCAGGGTGTGAGTATGTTTGTATGCCATTTGAGTGCTCCCCAATCTACTCCCCCATTAAAGAAGGCTCTCAATAATAAAAGATGCCTTGTCCTGTGGATGTTAGTCAGCCCCTTCTGCAACCATTCCAAACACTGTGTCTCACTGAGGATGACCTGGACAAGAACATGCTGTGTATTAAATTGGCCACCAGCAGCCAACACTTACTCCCATGCCCAGCATGATGTTGCAGGTCTATTAGCCTTGATCTGAGGACAGACTGAATACGCTGGACCCTTTGCATCATGGAGCAGTCACTGATAATCCTCCTGGGAATAGATATTTGGGTGAATATCTATTTTCCTGCTTTTCCCTCAGGAATTCTGTCAGTAATCTGTAGGACTTACTGCCCTTTATATTTTCTTTCTTTTTACCATAACTATGTCTCTCTCAAGGTTACTTCTGAACAAGAAAATAATATTACCAAAAAGAAATGTGGAAAAATGGGCTAATGCTCATGAGACTTACTAACAATGACATGCACCCCACTACTTAGAAGCAACTGGCTTTATGCAATAATGGAACGTCCTAGTGAAGATTCAGTATTAGCACCATCTGTGAAGTAGCACTTAGCAAAGCTGGAGTATTTGCTTTTAGGATGCAGTATATGCTCTGAATGAGTACACAACATACAGTATTATTTTTCACATAGCCAGACTTCGTCAATGGTGGAGAATAAAAATTTTACCAAGGGGCAAAAATGCAAGTGGCTTTCTCATTATTACACATAATGACTCATTTACATTGATAATGATGCACCTTACAAATGATACATGTCTTAGAATTGTTCAAATTCAACAAATAGGGTGTCTTGGCAGTGGCTAACTTCATAATCTAGTAGTAAAACGTGCAGCAAATCAAGATGGGGTTGTGACTGTAATGGGGGAGGAATAAACATCACCCAGAAATACTGGAATCAATCAGTAAATAATGAGACCGACTCTCGCCTTTTTATAGGGAATATAAAGGTGTACTCGTTTTTGAGGGATAGTTGTTATGTTAGGCTGGAGTGTATAGTTGATGCTACTATTGTTTGGAAGACTGACTATAGAAGAAGGATCCATGTGGGTCAATCACCAAGTGGACCGGATTGGACATCGGTCATGTGCGCCCATCTGAAATCGGTCGCCTTTCCAGTCATTGTGAATCCAGTCTTCTTCAGATGAAGCACCAAAACTATATTTTCTAGGCACCTGAGAATAGACAGGCCCCGGTTTTCATCAAGCAGATGCACCCAAGAGGCAGAGGTTGGAGAGGACAAAAGAAAATTTAAACAACTCACAGGGTAAGTGAGAAATGCTATAAGTTACAGTGAGACTCATGTAATTGCCAAAGCCATGCTAAAGAATGTAAATCCAATTTCTTCAAATGTAGGATCATCTCCATGATTCCTTGTTCGGAGTGCACACTGTGGAGGTATATGATGGGCATTGTTTCAAGCTAGAGATTAATGAGATGGGAATGGCAAAAAGTCAGTTAAGACAATAAGCCCAGGGCTCCAGGAATGAAGTTTAAAGCCTTTGTTGGTAGGGTCTGAGGTAAAGCGATGGACTTGAATGTTAAGAGAAAATGGAATGATGAGGTACTTAGGGTAAAAGCACCTGGTTAGTAAGCGAAGAACAATAAAACAAAAGAGATACACATATAGAAACAAACACTGTCCATGGAATACCCTTCCATTTTTTGTCCACTTCTTTGCTGCTATTCCCAGTAGATCCTGAAAGTCATACACCCTAGGACAGGTCAGCCCTGGGAATGAAGAGAAATCCAATGGCAAAATTTTCCCCTCCCACTCTCATTTTAGAATTGCCTGTCTTATTATTCCTTAGGGAAATTTGTGCCCATTGTTTTTTCTTCCTGTTACACATCAAAATCTCAATTGAACAAAATCTCTAGAAGACATACTGCTTGCAGTAGCTGGCTTCAGTTAATCAATTCCTAGAAAGCTCCCCGCCCAAGAATCCATGCCCCCAGCTTTTGTGGTGCTTACACAGAAGCATTGCAGTACAGTTGAAGTACAAAGTTGTTTATGTCGACCGAATGCCTTCCTAGAATAAGGTCAGAACAAAGTACAAAGATTCATCAGTTAATAAATTTCTGCACCGAACTGCTTTTACTCAACTAAAATATGGTCACTTAAAAACAAAACAAAGACACAAAGTCTTTGACACTCCTCTCAGTGAGATAATCCAGAGGAAGTATGGCTGAAAAGCTACATGTAAAGACTATTTTTATAAATCTGCAATAAATTTCTCCTTCATTTACTTCCTAATGTAGAACTGCCTTCCGTCTTTTGGGTGAATGCTTTAAGAATTTGCATCCCTAAGCCCCTCTGTTAAGAAACTAACGACCTGCGAACATAAACTTAAGCTCATTTGAGAGTTCCATACTTAAAGAAGCAGTAAAATGAATACTTGTTTCTGTCAAGAATCATAGAAAGTACCAATCAACTCCTTCTCTCTTGTTCTCACTCCTGTTTTAGCCACTAAGTAAAGCATGTGAGTAAAAGCAGCTACATTCCTGTATTTCATAGTTGTTCAGAACTTCTTTCGTGTTTTGTACATTTTTTAAAAACTAGGAGAGCCACGTTCCCAACAGTGGCTGCCTTCCAAGCTCATGCCACTCTCCGCCCACGGCCAGAGTGGGTGAAGCTACCCGAAGATCTGTGAAGTGGTGGGGATCCTCCTGGGTAGAATGTGGTGCTACAATTATAAGACCATTATCATTAACAATTGGCAGGAAGCTGCTCTCATTTCTCCTGGAGAGATTACAGGGGTTGAAGGACGTGTCCCTTAATCACCACGCTGACCTCACCTGACAGTGGCTCCAGCTACTTGAAAGGGAGCCCACTCCCCAGCTCCCCGAGGTCCGAGCATCTCCTTGCCCAGAGCAGCAGCAACACATTCCAGGGTAAGGAAATACGGTCCCTTTGCCAGACCAAATGGTTATGGCAGTGGGTGGCCATTACCCAAAATACTGCTTCAGGGGGCATTAAATGTGAGAAATGTCATGGAAGGAAAAAGAGATACATTAGGGCAGCTGCAGCCATGAGCTTCATCACTCTATGCACGTAGCCCATAGATGTTGTACTCTGGTATGACATCTACGAGGTCGGACAATTAATTTTGTGGACTCACCCTAGAGAAAGTGCTACATACCTCACTGCTGAGTATCTCTACGGTCACCTTCAAAGGACTCCCCTTGGGAAGCTGTGCACCGACGCCAGCGCCTAGTCCGCCCTTCAAAGCAATTTTGGAATTCCTTTTCTGGAATGGCCATCAGGGCTGTCGTTGTACCTTGCCTAGGTTATGACACTTTACTGAGTTGTTTGTACAGTGCTCCCAATGTAAGTGCACAGTGGCACGTTCACAAATTTCACTGTCAGAATTTGGGGACGACCACAGCTCTGATGGCCATTCCAGAAAAAGAGTTCCAAAATTGCTGTGAAGAGTGGACTAGGCGCTGGCACCGGTGCAGAGCTTCCCAAGGGGAGTCCTTGCGAGGTGACCGTAGTGATGGGGTATGTGGCACTTTTTCTAGGATGAGTTCGTGGAATTAATTGTCCAACCTTGTATGATCCACAAGTGAATTGACATGTATAGTTATACAATATAACCAGCATGTAGTTATTTAGTAAAACAAGAATAACTGTAATTATAGAATGGCTACTGTGTGCTAGGCACTCTACCTACCTTTTCTCATTCAGTCACAACAGCATTTCCATAAACTGTAAGTATTTTCCATTATGTGGACGGGCAAACTGAGGCTGTGAGCGGATTACACAGCTACGACATGGAGTAAGTAGGACTCAACCACTTTCTGGCACAGAAGCTGCTGTTCTCTCCACATCTCTACACCAAATTCATAATACATGCTTAGAATTCAGATTCACCTGCTTTTAAAAAATCAAACAAGAAAATAAGCCATAAGTAGAAGTGTAAGAGCATTAAAAGAAACAAATTTTGCTAGAGTGAGGATTCTAAAAGGGTTGTTTACCAATAAGGAGACAGTGATCAAACACTGAAATAAATACTGGAAAAACCCAAGAGCTGTAGGGGTAAAAACATGCACGAGTAGAGTGCTTACTATCGTGTAAGCACTGCTCAAAGTACTTACAGATTATTAACTTAATTCAACCCCCACAGCGACTCTATTAGAGAGTATTATTAGTAGCCACATCTTACAAATGAAGAAACTGAGGCGTCGAGAGATCAAGTAACATGGCCAAGTTTACACGGTCGGTCATAGCACAGCCAGGTTTTTAAGTCGGTCTCTTCTAGAGCCTAGTCTCTTCATCTCAAATGCATCCAGAGTAGGCGTGCTGGTTCTGCCACTTTCTAGTTTTGTGACCCCAGATAAGTTACTTAACCTTTGTAAGTTGTGCTTTCCTCATCTCCAAAATAAGGATGATGGTACCCAACATAAGAAAGTGCTGGAAGGGTTGCATATTTGATGCTCCGACAGCACCAGCGCCATGCCCGGCGCATAACAGATTTGCAGCAGATGTTAGCTGCTGTCGAATTCCTGCCTAGTTCCCCTCTGGTTTCTCCCCTCCTTTCTCTCTCAGTCTCACTCTTGCCTCTTCCCTCCCCCTCTTTGCTTTGGTTCATGAGTTGCTGCCTTAGGTGTTTCTGAGCTGTGTGCACCCACAAAGGCATTAGGGCAGGCACCCTGTCTTCCAGCTGTGAGTGGTGCTGAGAACAGCGAGGCAGCTGCTCGGACGGACCCTGTGCCACGCTCTGCTCTTCCCCGCCTTCCTCCGAGGCCATGCCACAAACAGCTATTTCAGTCTGAAGTCTGATCGAAGCCCCAGGGGTGGGAAAATATCTGTTGCTCTGAAGACCAAAATTAGCCCAATAGAGAGTTCCAGCAGTCGCTGCAGGAAGTGCTGGTACCAGAACTGGGGTTGCTTTAACACCGTCTATCCGGTGACACCACCATTGTCATAAAGTCTGCTTTTCAATTCGTCTGCATCAGGCCCATAGAACCGGAGCTGAGGAAACATCAGCTGGGCTGGCACAGTCCTTATTTCTTTCATGTCCCCCTTGTCAACAGTTTGAAAGTGAGATGGCTAATTTTGTGCCTGACAAGAAAGGACGGATCATTTTCTCAGATGCTGTTATCAGCAGAGTCAGGGCTGGTACACTCTCCGAGGGAGTCCCTGAACCACAGGTTACTGGCAGGCAGACAAACACTCGCTGACAGCCATTTGTGACCGACTATGAAACACCATCTGCTGTGGTTGGGGGAGGAACAGCTCCAGCAAGTGAGAGCCACCGCAGGACCCTTCCCCGCGTTGACTCGGGACAGCCTTCGGGTAGCCCTAAAGGAAAACCAATTTTGTGTGGATAGTCTGTCTCAACCAGATTGTGTGTGTGTGTGTGTGTGTGTGTGTGTGTGTGTGTGTGTGTACATATGATAGAATATTGAGGTTTTTGTAGAAGTAAAAAAATTTGGATCTACTCTTTTGTTAAAATACAAACATTAAACCACTGAATTCAGCAAAGCAATGCTATGAAATACATACAGTCAGGAACTCAATAAGGTTCTTGGGGGATTTGAGCCAACTTGTGTGTGGATATCACAGGACAATAGTTTCCATGTCTTTGACGTTTTAGTCTGGGATTTTCAAAAATTGTATTATTTTAAAATTTGGGGTGAGAAGAGGGGACAGTTTCTAGAAGGAACTCTACCATTCAAGATGTATGCTAAGGAAAGTGCATGATTGATAATGAGCAATGGATACATTATTCAGAAGAAAAAGATACTTTACCGAGAGGAAAGATTTCGGGTCTTTAGAATACTTAGGAAAAGCGAGTCTTTTTTGCTCATTAACTTTAATAAGGCACACAGCCAAAGGCATATGCCAACCCTCTCCCTCTCTGGTTGGAAGTCTGGGTTTTCATTTTTAAGAGTCTTAATAGTCTTATGTCTCATGATTAAATAATGAGAGCTGCATCGAAGTGTCTGTAGTTTAGCTGATCATGCATTTATCCTTATAGGCCTGGGGAGATTGTAAAACAAAATATTTTAAAGTAAAATATATGAACAAATTAGATGACAGAAGATAGATAGATAGATAGATAGATAGATGGATAGATAGATAGACAGACAGAGATGGTAGAAAAATGCCAGTTTATATTGACTTTCTGCTTGAACTCAGGGGTTTTGGCAGGTGTTACAAAGTTATCTGGTGGGAAATACTTTTACAGATTAAAATATCAGAGTTCTATATTCCAGCTCCCAACTGAAAAGCCAAACCGTTACTTAATTATTCGTGTTAAAACCTATTGGAATGTCCATGCTTACATCCTTTAGAAATTCTTAAGATAGAAGAGATCACAGCTGCGTGTACTTGCATTTTAGTCTCCGAGAACAGGAGTGGAGCTTCCGTTCCAAAGCTGAAATCCAATAACCTCAAGTGGGGAATTCAGATCGTCCCTGAAATCTGTGCCTCGGAGAGTGGGAAGGCCCGGGAGTGTCAGCCCGGGGCCTTTATGTATCCCATTACACCAAAGCGTGGGTATGACCTGCTCATGGGAACAAAACGTAGTGGTGATGGAGGATAGGGAAGAAAGATTTAAATGTGCTTTCACTTATGGCCGTGCAATATGAAAAACAAATCTAAACATTTGTCTGTAGAATCAGGTGATGATTGGCTGTCTCCTGTCTCAAGGGGGGCAGGAAAATGGTCCATGCACCTGCCACCTAATTCAGTTTAAAACCTGACACATTTACCAAGAGTGGGCTGGCATAATGAAGTTCATTCAGGCTGTCAGCGGAGTCAATAACTTATCCCCAACTGCTTTTGTTTCAGCAGCGGCAGTGCCTCTGATCGGCTGAGGTACTTATTCAAGTAAAATTTATTTTCAATTGCCGGCCATAATGCCACTGGCACAAGCCTGGCTTTGACAGAACCTTTTGCTCAAGGCTACACTATTGTTAAAGTTTGTGTCCATTGTCTGGGGTCTTTGATCTGTCAAAGCTGCTTAACAAGCTGGTTAAAAACTGTTTCAGATAACAGGTGTGTCCTTTGAGGGCACAGGGACATTTTTCAGCTCCTTTAAAAGAGTGGTTTGAGGATTGACAAAAATTTACAAGCTGGTTGGTGGTGATATATGTAAAGCATTTTAAAAACAAGAAACTGAGATTTAATGTCTTTATTAGTTCCTTCGATTTCTGCAAGAAGAAATCTTTTTGAATGAGAGATTTAAGAGGCTTGTTGTTGTTGTTTTAACCAAGTCAAGTGTTAAATTGTTTGTATGTAGATTTGTATGGAATTAGGGCTGAAGTTCAACTAGAGAGGCGACTGCAATTCTCAGGCAAAGGCTGCTGTGGTTGAGGGATGGTCCATCAATTACTTCCTGAAAATCCAAATCTTCTTTTAATAACTTCTAGAAAAGGCAACGTGACAACAAAAGGTGATAGGCATGCCATACAGACAGTTGAAAACTTACTTCTTTTCCTAATTCTCCTGCCACGAAAACCAAAATTAGATGCTACAAAGGTTATTTGGAAGGCTATATTATTTCTATTTGTTTCAGAACTATCCTCATATCTTTCCGAGGGTAAATACCTTCAGCTGTTTCTTTTCATAAGTTTATCATAAACTGTCTTACTCCTTCCTCTTCTATGGCAGTAATTTTATTTTGGCTAAAAATCAACGGGGTAGAAAGTGGTGAGGATTGGACCAGGGGCTACATTTGGGTCATTGACACTATTTACCTACAGGAAAGCTGCCTCAAGTTCACCAAATGCTCTTTGGGAAAGAGTAGAAATTAGAGTGAATCTTAAATCTGCTTAGAAACCTTGGTGAAATGCCTTCCACCACATACCTATTTTCTACATATTTTTAAGTTGGGTCAGAAACTGAAAGGTTGAAATTCAAGAAGCCAACAGTAGCTTTTTAGTTCAAAATCATCCCTGAAGAACAGACTCAACCAAGTTTACCTAAAATAAGTATACGCATTAGTTTTCTTCCTAAAGTCAAGTCTGAATGCAGCTGTTATAACTAAAAGAAGTTTCTTTAAAGGTCTCTAAGACAGGAAGTTAAAAAATGAAACAAGTATAAAGTTTTTATTTTAAAAAATATTTTTAAAGATGTTTCTTATTCTCCAAAACAAACCAAAACAAAACAAAATAAAGCATAGTTAGTGTGCTTACTATATGTGAAAAACAAGCCCTTACTATATGTAAGAAAGTCCTTACTACATATGAATGTTTCATGTGTTACAGATACATCTTCAGTGATGGAAAGGGACAGGAGAATCAATGAATCCTTTTGGGAAGTGTGGTTAGTTGTGAAGGGAAAAAAATCATTTTAGGTCTCACCCTACACCAAACTCTAAAATAATTCTCAGATGGAGACACTGTAGTTCACATTTGAGTGGAGTCTGTTTAAATGTAGTCAAGATATTGGCTTCTCTAAGACTCATCCACAAACTGCCGCTTATTCACAAAATGAAGACAATTATTATAGCTAGCACAAGATTGTTTTAGAATTAAATATGATAATTTTTAAAGTAAGTTTGGCCACTGGTTAATACTAGCTATTGTTATTGAGTTACCTTGCTAAAGCTTAGAAGTAATATGAAATAAATTCATGCTTTTTCATAACTATAGGTGACTGCAATTCTCTGTGAACTAAGAAAAGTAACCAAAAGAAATGAAATACAAAAAGATTTCAAGAACAAAAATAAAAATAAAACAAAAAATAGTACATAGCCACAAAAAAGTTGACCACGTCAAAATTAAAGTCAAATAAACTAGAAAAGACCTTTTAAAGACAAGATTTATCACTTTTTACAAAGAACTCTCACAAGTCAATTGGTAAAATACTAAGTTTTCAACAGATAATTTAGTAAAACACATAAACCAACAATTCCCCCAAAAAGAAAATACTTTATTTTCATAATCATAACACCCAGGAACTTTGTCAACATTGTATAGTACAGTATCCCCAGAACCTTGGAAAGAATGTCCCACATAACAGATGCCCCCACAAATCTACATAGTTTAGTGGAAAAATGTTCCTCATTGTTATCAGAGAAATAAAATTTTACCCAATTGTAATTGTGTATTCAAGCTGATATATAATAATGAAACACTGGAGAAAAATTTAATATATAGATGTAGAAGAAAGGCAAGTTTTCATCTTATAAAAGGAAAAAGAAAAAGAAAAAACAAACCTGATTTTTCCCCTTTCAACATTCATTTTAAGGAGAAACAAAAAATTGTCATGACTTAAACATTCTATTTAAACGTCTATAAATTTAAAAGTATAAAACACTGCATGAGCTGATTTGCTATTTTCCTAAGAAATGGATTTAGGGTGAAAGCAATGAGTTGTCAGTCAGGCATTAATAGCAATATATTTTTTTAAAAAAACCTTTTCCTATTCCAAAGCAGGTCAGAATTGTTGCTTGCAGGTGCTCATATCTAGAATATTAAAGTTTCTTTCTCTCCGTCCCTTACTTCAAGTCTATTCCTCCCTACTTGCCCAATACGCCTCACCCAAATGACATAAGTCGTAATGCATACATGCATAAAGCCTTATTGGATCAGACAGGCATATATAATCAGTTCACAGAAAACGAGGTAGAATGATCCCCAAAGAATATGAAATGGTTTATGACTAAAACAGCAGGGGCAACAACACATGCTCTCAGGCACCCATGCCTCTCCTCAAATTCTCCTCATGATCTTCCTTCTAGAATTGCATGGTCAATGGAGCAAGACTGGGCCTACCTAGGAGGCTAAATGATGGTGGGGTGGGTGTACTGGGTGAACTAGTGCTCCCTCCAAAATTCATTTCTACCCAGAACCTGGGAATGTGATGTTATTTGTCAATAGGGTCTCTGCAGATGCAATCAAGTTAAGATGGAGGTCGTACTGGATTAGCACAGGCCCCAAATCCAATGACTGGTGTCCTTGTAGGAAGAGGGAAATTTGGACACAGAAACACACAGAGGGAAAAAGACCACGCGAAGGTGGAAGCAGAGACTGGAGTTATGGTGCCACAAGCCAAGAACACCTGGGGCCGCCAGAAGCTGGAGGGGGCGAGGAAAGTGCCATGGGAGGGAGCGGGCCCTGCCCATGCCTTGGGTGGAGGGATCTAGACGTACAAACTTCCAGTTATGAACTGGATGAGAATTTAATGTGGGGCATGTTGACTGTAGTTAACAATATTGAAAGTTGCTACGAGAGTAGATTTTAAAAGTCCTCATCGCAAGAAAAAAACGTTTTGTAACTATGTATGAGGATAACTAGACTTACTAGGTGATAATTTCACGATGTACACAAATATTGAATCATCATGTTGTGCATCTGAAACTAAAGAAAAAAAAGAAGAACCCTGCTGAAAATGACAGCAACTGAAGGTGAGGACGAGGGTTGGGGGTTTTAGCATTCTCACACATGTTGCATGACTAACAGAAACTTGTCTTCTAGGACTAGATTTCTAAAGTTGGCTGCCCTTCTCAGTAGATCAGCAGCTGTTTATCTTTATCTGCCTTCCACTTGCTCTCAAAGAATCACAGATGATTGGAAAAGGAAAGAGCCTTAATGCCTTCATTTCATAGAGAAGGAAAATTTACTACTGTAGTAGGGATTTAATGACTATAAATTCAAAGAGGTGGGTGAGGAGATTACAGTGCTTCTAGGCAACTGGCCCCTGCTTTTCTCTGCAGCACCCTATCTGGCTTTGCTCCATTCTAACTCCACTGACACAGAGAATTCTACATTCCAGCTGCACTAAAACTTCTTTCAAATTTCTTCTGCTCATTCAATGAACCCCACCCTGTTTTGCTATTTGCTTAATTATTTTCCCCACTGGGCAATAAGCTTCATGAGTGCTGACACCACAGTTTCTTATTTCCTATGGCACCCTAAGAACCTAGTACAGTGTTACCTACTGCATAAGACACTGTATCATAGCTATACACCATATTTTGCTGTGTATAATTGCACTCTTTGCCCAAATTTGTGAGGGAAAAATAAGGCTGCATATTACGCATAGGAAAATTCTGTATCTATATAAATGTTTTTAATTCTTTTCTTTATGCTTATGAGGTAAAAGTGTAACTCTAGAAATGAATAATAATATTCATATGCAATATAATACCTTGGAATACAATAATCATTTGTTTATATAAAAAATGTTATACATAAAATTTCTTGTACCTTGGATCTGTTCTTGTGTTTTGTAATTGTTACATAAAATTTCTTGTACTATAATATATTAAAAATAAATGCTAAAATTCTTTTATAATACAAACAAGTACTTAAATATAAACAAATAAAAATTTGAATTAAAAAATTAAAATGAAAGATTTTGTTTTCCCTGCAAGTTTGGACCAAAAATGTGGGTGTGCATTATACACAGGAGCACATTATACTCAGCAAAATACAGTAATGAAAGAGAATATATAAATGTAATAGAATATAATAATGAGCACTATCTCTACACCTTCCTAATGCGGAAGAAACTTACTTCTCAACCTAAATTAATGAGGTATCGACTTGCTTCAAATAGGGAGCTAGAAAGCTTGAGAATTCCTACCCATGATTAGCAGCATTGAGACTGATGAAATACAGTGAAAAAATAAGACTATTATAATAACTCAAAGAGGCCTTTCTATACATGCATATCTTCTCCTACTAACACTCCACCACCTAAAGAAACAGGTGATAAAAAATTTTGTAATAATATTACTACTGCATTAAAAAAACACATAACATTATTCTGATTGGCATAGAATGTACTCAGTTTGGAAGCAAGTATGATTATCCTATAAAAAAATTTATCTTTCCTGAATTCACTTTACCAGGTATTAAGACAATTCTAGGTCACAGTAATAACTGGCAACAACACAGTAATGCTGCAGTGGCACAAAAATAAACTAATATGCCAATGACACAGAAGAGAGTCCAGAATAAGCCTCAGAATATACAGGAACTTGAGATACGATAAACGTGACACGACGGAGCGACAGGAAATGGATAGATTGTGCAACAGACAGTGTTGGAAAATTAGGGCACTGTGTGTGTGTGTGTGTGTGTGTGTGTGTGTGTGTGCGCTCATAAAAACACCAAATTAAGATATTAGGCTAGAAGAAGACAGTTGTTATATGTAAAACTTCCATTATCTGAACTGTACAAGCAACTATTGAAAAACAAAAAGACGGTGAAATGCGATGGAAATACAGTATGGACTACTCAGCAGAAGTCAAAAGTCAGAAACAAGATTAACCCGCAACAAAAGGAATGGATCTTAAAACATAATGCTCAGTAGGAAAAAGAGTGAGAAACAGAAGAAGGGCTATAACATACTCTACGTATAAATTTAAAATAGGCACACACACCAAGCATCACTGCTTTTCTTTACAAGGATTCCTAGACATCATACATTGTCAAGGATATGTTTGGGGGGAGAGAGGAATGGAAGTAGACAGTGTCCTTGTCCCAAACAATGACAACAATGTGTCAATCATTGAAGAGTGTGTTCGTCTCAGCCCTCTGTTGGGAGACAGCCTGTTGCATTTCTGCACATCTTGTGATTCAAACATTGATAAACTTTGTTCTGGACTTCCTATTCAAGTGTATTTGTAATAAGAACAGCCTTGGAAGATAGAGACAGTATCTCTCTTTGGAAGAGGGGGCAGGTTTATTTGAGTCCAGGATAATTAGGACAAAAGTCAGGCAGGTTTGCTAAAAACTCATTATAAAAAATTAGACTTTCCTAAACTCAAGACTTCTCAGATGTAATACAATCTAGTTCATATGTAGTTATTGACGTCTACATTGTTCTCATGGGAATTAAGGGGTCAGGGGAACCAATGTGAACATAAATTCATGACACTTTCTATGAAGTGAGAAATAAAGTTCTTTGTTTCGGACCCAGGAGTCTTGTGCTCCAACACCTATGCAACTGTGACTGCATACCTTATTAGTTTGCAAGTAAGGTAAAATCTCAGAATTTGTATTTCTAACAAGTGTCCAGGTAATACTGATGCTGCTGACCTCACATTTTGAGAACCACTGATCTAGATCATTCTAGCTGTCTAACCCTACAAAAGTCACTTTCTGTGCCTCAGTTTCCTCATATGCAAAAACAGGAAAAATAGTACCGCTATCACAGGCCTGCAGTGAGAATTAAATGTGTTACTCTGTTGAGTATTTAAAAGCATGATGGGTACATATTAAGCACTTTGTGTTTGCTATAATTATTAATATAAATGTTTCCCCTGTTAACATTAGCTGTTAAATCATATATATAGCATCTCCCACAATACCCCTATCACCTAGAAAGGCATTCCCATAATAACATAGTTTTTGAAAGTTAAAGCACTTCCATTTGAATACCTTTGGTTCTGGAACACACTTCCATGTAGCCTATCTTACTGTAATATAACACAGGCTGAGAGTGAAGATATTGCGGGAGCATTGGGAGCTTCCTAGAAACCAAAACAGGAGGAGCAGAGTGTGTGTGTGTGTGTGTGTGTGTGTGTGTGCAAAAACCAGAGAGGACAGGCTAGAGGACTGTAAATCGCATGCCCCCCAGAGCAATGAAGTGGTGAATGAAAACAGACAAATGGAGTGGAGTGATGAATGGAGAAAGAAAGTAGAGACTGGAAGCAGAGAGGTAGAAGACAGAGAGCAAGACGATGAGATAATTAAGCAAGATAGAAGAATAGAGAAAGGAAGGAAAATTGGAAAGGAAGATAGGAAGAAAATTATCCCTACAGTTTTATTCTTTGTAGTAAGCAAATATTGCCCTTTTTCAAAGCAATGTCTTAACAACTGAGAGTATATATACGTGACAGCAACCAGTAACAGTAACCCTTGATGCGGTGTCATCAGCACGACAGCCTTTGCACTTGAAAGTGGCCACCATGCTTCTTGCCTCACCTGCTCCAGTTAATACACCCATTTCATCTCTCCATCTCTCACTCTAATCTTTCTTTCACACTTAAAGTGTAGAGAAACATTAAATGTTTCCATGAACTGAATTCTAGTTTCATCAAACTCTAGAACAGTGATGTACAACCTTTTGGCAGTACGTCACTTGGAAGAATTGTCTTGGGCCACACATAAAATACGCCAACACTTCTTTTGAGTTCAAAAAAAAGGTCGCAAAAAAAAAATCTCATAATGTTTTAAGAATTTGTGTTGGGCTGCATTCAAAGCCATCCTGGGCTGCAGGATGGATACGCCTGATCTAGAATAATGGTATATATTTTAGATGAACAACCTTCAAATATAATTGCAAGGATGTAAATTATAGAAAAAGAAAAGAACCTATAGTAGTCAAGTAGCTCACCACTCACTATCCCCTTAGAAGAAGTATATATGATGAGAGCACATGGGAATCACAATTTAGAAAAGCAAAGCCCTCCTAACTCTTCCTCCCTCGTCTCCAGTCCTCTTCAGTACTATCAGTGTCAGCCACTTCAAGGTCAAGTTAGCACTGGGTTGAAATTAAAATAGAACTGTTGTTTTAAAAAATTAGTTTGTTCCATTTTAAATATATTTCAAAAAGTTTTGTTAGTGTTTTTCTTGAAGTTACAGCTCCTTTGTAAATTCCTTGTATTGCGATCTAGCGTCTACTGGAAATGTTTCTTAGCATTTTCTATTTAAAATTTGGTCATATCAATAAAGAAAAGTTATTGGCAGTAAGTCAATGTACTGTGTGGCCCTGATGAGATGAAATGTCTCAAAACCTGGAAAACAATACCCTTGGAGAATCAAGTACATAAGGGTAAAAAAATGAGAAAAACTTCCAAATCAAAATGCCCTTCGGGGAGGAGCACTGACACCTGAGTGCAAAGGAGAAAAAGAGAAACTATCACTTCTAAAACTGTACGTTATTCAATCTTGGAGTCTAATTCATTTATAATAGAATTCGAGTAAAAATGGGCAACAAATGAACTCCTCTACTTCCAGTATTCCCCATGGACTGTTCAGCAAGAGGAATGGCTTCTCGTTTTTTGTGTTTGCCTGTTAGCTTACACATATGGTGGGGAAGTCAGGATCATGAGGACATCGTAGACATGCAAAGATGGCCTTTTGCATGGGTTTTGTTGAAAGGAACAACACTATTTTGACTACACAGATCACACTGCCACTCTGTGTCTAGATCCCATGTCTCACAGGACTGGGATGAACAGCTAGCGGTACAGAAAGCCAAAACAAAAGTTTAGAATCGATTAAGGGTCAAGCTGAGCTTAAGTGATGAGTCTCTTTTTTGATTCATTAGATTCTTTTCACTCCCTCAAAGGAGAGATAAATGTGTGTTTGCCACCATTCTATATGAAACACAATTATGGGCACAATTTCATGCCAGTCACCTTTGAGTTAGCCTCCCTATGTCCACGCCTTCATATTGATTAGCTTCTACACCGCATCTAGGGTCCAGTCTACTGTGGCAAGGAAGGCAAAAGTTGGCTTCCATCAATGACACTTACTTTTTAAGCATCATTTCCTCAAGAAGTAATAGTAAATGTGGCAAAACATGTAGCTTGACAGACTTGTTGCTATTGCATAATTCAAAGAACTAATTTTCAAAGCAGATCATATCCACATTTTGATCACGTTCATGATACCCATTTCTATAGATGACATTTCATCCTTCTGCAACGTTTTATTTCAACGGGCCCACAAAGGTCAAATGTATACTGAGGTAAAATGAATATTTCTAAATTAGTGTAGAACATATTTATTTTCTTCCTTTAAAAGGTGTTTTGAAAATTGACTTTTCCTACTTAACTGTTTCTGACGCCAAATTTACTAGATGATTGTTCACTTTTCCTAAGGCTTAAGTAGAGGTTTTAAAGGTTTTTACTTTAGAAATATACTTCATTGCATGACGCAATTGGTACCGTCCCACCAGCATGACGCAGATTTGAAAAAGTCAGAGAATAATATCCTAAATCCATGTCCTCTATTTTTATTCTCTATGCGGTCCTTTTTAACTATGGCACACAAAATTTGTCTTCTAGGTTTTAAATCGTTCATAGAGAAACAACTGGAAAAGATGACCAAACCAAAAAGATACTAAATGATGAACTGTAATTACTACAAAAGAAGACTGGATAAAAGAAGTATAGCCCATCTCAAATAAAAAGAAAAAAAGTCGACCCAGGACGATCAGGGGACAAGAAAGTCAAACAAGCTCTTTTAGTAACTTCTGTGGAAGAACCCCTGGCACCCAGCTTTAGAGATTACCAGGAGCCCCCAAGGAGCTCCCTCTCGTCTTCTCTGAGGATCCAGCAAAGATTCAACAATTGTACGCTGCATCTTTGTGTTCTAGGTAGGATTATTTATCAGGGATTTCGTTTTGTCTGGGTTTTCAATGGCCCAGCCCCAGCTGTACATCTGGGGACAGACACAGCTTCCGTGAACAGGAGCCTCCCTACCCTGCAGCGAGGCAGTAATTAACAGACCATTAAGTCAATTCTGCTTTATTGAGGGGGGATACCGTGCAGGTCATTTCTTTGAAAACTTTTGTTCTTGAAGGAAATTACAGGATTGTTTTATGTTTAGAACACAGCTTGGTGAACTGGAGTGGGGAGGCAAGTTTCTGTAGCTCAGGGGCCCACAGAGACCAGGAGGATAATGACTCTAATCCCATTTTTAAAAGATTTCTCCCAACCTCTGCTGCTGTCTCTTTTTTTTTTAACCCGTTAAAAGAAAAACGATTTGCTCATTTGGTAATAACTAATGGGGACATGAATTACAGAGATGTCCTAGACTGAAGTTTATCTCACTATCAATAAATCCCCCAGCCACCGCGAGGAAGCTAAGTACTGCCCCCATTGCTTCTTTTTATTTTCATATTAATCAAAGGCATCTGCTTCTGCCTCTATCTGCCAGGGTGGATGGGCAGTGAGCTTTCCAGCATTTGAAAGAGCCTCGGGAAGAAAGTACTTGCATCACTTGTCCTTTGTGTGGCCCTTGGAGTTTTTACCGTCGGACTTAGGTGGCCCAGGCTCTGAGGAACCTGAGCGCCGGGGCCGTTTCTGTCTTCGTTCTTAAATGCATTTGAACGTCTTCCTTGTCTCGCTGTTTGCTCCTCATTTTTCTCCGGTGCCCCTCCCGGTGCCCGGCACCTAGGAAGCACTCAGAAAGTGTTCGTGGCGGAAGTGGATGAAGATTAATTACGAGAAGCTCCGGGGGAAGCAAGGCCACGGCTTGCGCGGCTGGGATTGCCCTGGAGCGCTGTTTTGACACTTGGGTTGGAAGGATGGGGTGATTTCCGCCTTCTTTTTCAGGGTAGACGGGAGGGGCCACCGGGAAGGGACGGGGCTCTCCCTAACACGTGCTCGCCCCGACCTGCGTTCCTTCGCGTGGCGTTAAGGACCCCGCCTGGGGCAGAAACGCGTTCTCGGCCCCGCAGCTCCACGGAGCGCACGAAGAGGGGGAGGGCTTCTCCGAGGCCGGCTTCTGGAGTTTTCCAGGCCCAAGGGAGCTGAGGAGGTGCCGAGCGGCTGCATCTTGCACGTACACCGTGTCACAGAATGCGGGCGAACGGCCGGCCCTGATACAGGCAGGGCCAGGCGGAACCTTAAAACTCTGGGGGGCGGGCTGTTACCCCAGTGTCCTCACAGGTCCCACGGGAAACCCGACCCTCCGCTGGCACTCGAACCCCGCGACTCGGCAGCAAACTCCAGGCCCCAGATCTGCGCAGCCCTCCCGCTCCGCTCCCGGAGCTCCAGCCCCAGCGGGCCCAGGCCCCCCGCCGCCCCACTCCTGGGCGTCTTGAGCTTTCTTGCCCCAGTGCCGGCTGCGGGGACAGAGTCCGCACTTGGATGCGGGAACCCGGGACGGGACCGCGGCTTGGATTAGAAGGAGGGACTCCGCCGGGGAGCGTGGCCCCAGTCGGCCGCCGAGAGCGAGGCGGCTGAGTCCTCGGGGAGGTTTCCTAACGAGGAACGCGGCGGGGCGAGGCGCAGCGGCCGGACCACCCGGCTGACGACAGCCCCACATCTTCAGCCAAGTTCACGAAGTGTCGGCCCCGGGCTGTGGTTGGGGGCGCAGGGCACAAGAGTTAAGAGCGCCCCCGAATTTGGATTGGGTGGTTCCTCTTGTTGTTACGGTCCCCCCGCCCGCCCTCGCAGTTTCCGTAAATACTCAGGTATTGTGAGGCTGTCTGCAAAGTTCACGCAGCCTGGGCCAGGCCTCCCTCGGTGACTTGCCACTCTGTGCATCTTCCTTTTGTAGTCGAGGCCCCCGCCTCTCTGTGCCCAGCGAGGAGTCCACGGTGGGACCAGGGGACCGACGCTTCCCCGGGAGCAGCCCCAGCCCGCGTGCGGAGCTGCAGTCTCGGCGCTGCTCCGCTCCGCGTGAGGCCCCGGGGCCGGAGGCGAGTGCCGGGCCAATTTCTGCCGGCGGGACCCGGACCCGGACCCGGTCCCGGCCGGCTCCCCGCTCCAGCCCCCGCAGCGCAGGAGCACGGAGAGAGACCACGCACTCAGCGTCCGGGCGGCCGAACCAAGGGCTCGGGAGGGATCCGGGGGCCCCGGCGAGCGGATTCCCGCCGCTCCGGTGCCGGCCGCCGTCGTGGATCCCGGCACCCCACCCTCTCGGGCCCTCTCGCAGCTCTACGACCTCAGTGTCCCAGGGAGGATGCCACTGAAAAGGGAAACAACTAAAAAGCGAGACCGCAGACCCGAAATGTGGGGCGTCGCCTCCTGCCACGCCTAAGGGACCGGGCACACCGGGGGCTCGGAGCCGTCGCAGGTGTGGCGGGGAGGGAGCACGCATTCTCGTCCAAGTTTGCGGCGAGATAGGACAGACGCTGCCCCGTCCGCGCCACCAGGCTTCCCGAAGTCGCCGCCAGCGCCTTCGGGCTCCTCCGCTCGCTTCGCTTCCTCCGCCTGCGGAGCCCGGACTCCACCGGGCCGCGCTACAAGGAGAGGCCCAAGTCCCCGGAGGCGGAGGTCCCGACGTGTTATGTGCCCAGCTCCCCTTCCCCGGCTCGTGGGGTGGCCTGTAGCCGGGGAACGTGGAGGGAGGACCAGGGGACAGATCTCCAGGGAGGACCCTGCGAGCCACGGACGTTTGCCTTTAGCCCCATCTACGAGGGCTATGGGGGGAAATCCAGTCAAAATGCCTCTATTTTTCAGATTACGTGGCTGGATACTTTCCGGACAGCCTCCGAGGAGAGAGGCGGGGCTCCCGGGGTGTCCCCAGCGTGGCGGAGGCTTGCCTGGCCCCAGGCCTGGCCGCGGCCCCCGAGGGCGGCACGGCGGGACAGAGCGGCCGCCGGGACAGGGGGCCCGAAGTCTCCAGAAGGACCTAGAAAGAGCAGTTAAATCTCGTTAGCTGAGCGACGTGCTCAGAGAACCCCCGCCCCCTTGCAGTTCTGCTACGGGTGCCAGCGGAAGCGACAAGATCTTGCTTGAACCAGCAGCTTGAAAAAAAGTTGGAGGAGACCCAGGCCTCCTGCAGTAGGAGCTAGGGATCCCTGGGCCTCTGGGCTGCGCGGGCCGCCTCTCCCCGACCCCGTTCGCGACACAAGCCCAAGGCCTCGGGGAGGCGAAGACGGTCTCTAGGAACAGTGGTCTGGTGGCCTGCTTTCCCTAAGTGTGACTTTTCCCGGCCCTTAAGTTCCACCGCGGGCGTAAACCGCACTGAGAGGCCTCCAGCGTAGGCTTCTCGGGGTGTCCCCGCCCAGGAGGCTTTCGCTGGCCTATAAAGACATGCTTATTCTGGAATGGAGGAATCACGGTCGTGTTTCTAGATGGGATTTAAAACTGCTTTAAACTTGAGAACTTTGGAGAAAGGGGCAAATTCACGAGGCAAAAAGATGGGCTAGAGACCGCGCTCACATTCGCTGCCACGTAGTCTTGTGTCCGGCATCCGTCACTCGATAATTAAACGGGAAATGAAGTAAGATTCGCCGGCAAAGTCCCATCCCCCAGGACCAGCCAGCACTGCGCAAGGCCCTGCCCGGAGGCTAACGATGCTTGCTCCCACCCGATAAATCCAAGTCCGGAGGGCCTGGCTCCCAAATCACCTTCCTCTCCTAGAGTTTCTGTTCTGTTCTTAAAGCGATCTTCCTTCCAGTGTCTACACCAAAAGGAGTTTTGTGACTCAGAAGAGTTCAGCCAGGTTAGGGCACCCTCAGCGTTGGAAGCTGGGCCTCTCTTTTCCACTTCTGGAGAACTCCAGGTAGAGCTCCCTGGGCTCCAGGTTCTTTTTAGTGCAATTACCCACTGTTAATTGGCGTGGAACTCACAGCTCTTTAAATTCACTACTGGAGGTAACTTTAAAGGACTCCTGTCCGTCCCACTGGCATGAAGTCAAAAGCCACCACTGTCTTGGTGTAAGGAGTGTGGCCCCCAATTTAAGTTCCAGCTCTAGAGAGGGGGTGAAGCCCACCACCACGCCAGGGGTCGGGCCTCCAGTCTTTTCCCAGGATCAGGCTTTTTTTGGAATGAGGACTCAAAGAAGCAAGTGGCTTAGGAACAGTCGTTTTCCTGATTGATGAAACTTCTCCCTCCCCTCCCCTTTCTAAATAATAAACTCACAGGAAAAGGCTGGAGGGCTGCCTTGTGTTGGTTTCAAATAAATCCTCAACAGCTCTTTCCTCACCCAGAGAAATGAATCACCCTTGGGAAACAAACAATTATTCCCCCATTTGTCTGCCTCAAACCAGGGGAGAGAAGCATCCTCAACTGTAGCCCCTCATTTTGGTCTTTCTCCCTAGCAGTGGGGGAGCTGAGGGTGGGCAGGATGTAAAAAGAAATGGAGGAGAATGAGTTAAATAGGACCGGGACCCACAGAGATGCCCTCTCAAAGGAGGGCAGAGCCAGGCCGACGGCGGGAGACCCAGAATCGAAAGGGCAGGTGTTCCCTCGATAGGCGGTTTATGCTGGATGCCGGAGAGACACGGCTTTATTGCCCTGGGTGGAAACCTGGGCCTCCCCGTCTGGAGGAAGAGCTGAGGCCTCAGCCAACAGGGAGGTGATGCTACATCTAATCCAGGGGCAGATTCTGGAGTGTTTCCGGTTTCCTGAGTGGGAAATAGAGACATGTGCTGTTGGGTTATCATCACTAGAACTTGATTTCCTAGTCCTTGTAAACAAAGAATACCTTCTTGCTGGATTACTTTCGTTGACACACACTATTTGGAACTCATGGGATGGGATGGGGGTCAAGAGAGAAAAACAATTGATTAAAATGGCCCCTGTTTTAGCCACCTTTTGTGTAGAAGACTTTTCTCTCTTCAGTGCCCACCCCCCACCCCATAATACTTCCAAATTGTTTGTATTCAACTAATGGGACCTGCAATCTTCTAAGGAAGGAAAGAAGGGCGAATTCTGGTCCGTCTGGGAGACGCTGGGACGTGGGCGGTCGTCGTCTTTGCCCGCTCACCTTACAAAGCGTCTCTGCGGGCCGCTGTCCAGGGAGCAGGCAGGGGGCCGGCTGCTTGATTATTTTCTAGAACCACTCTTCGCTGACTTTAAAAGTATATACTGCATGTTAACCCTTTTTTTTTTTTTAAGGCCACACGGTCAATTTAAAGTGAAAAGAAGTTAACTTACTGCTTCATCCTCATCTGTTGCCAACAGTACAGTCACTACTCCACCTCTCATTTCCTGTCACTTTGGGTTTCTAGATTACTTTTTTAAAGTCTCAATTGCTGACTTTATGAGGGTCTGCTTACTGCAGAGAAACAAGGAGCTCAAAGATCACAAAGCACTACCAACGTAGACAATGCCCCCATTCAAAGGACATGTAGTTCTAATAATTAACACCAATTGATCTGACCTCTTTACCTGTAAATGGCCAGAGAAAACTCTTCACGTATGCCCACCCATCCAAATCTCTCACCCAGGCCCAGACACCTTCCTGGGTCCACATGTTCCCTACCCACTATCCCCATCTTCAGAAATTTTAGGCAAAGGCAAAGCCAGGATTTAAAGGTTCTTTTTTATTTGAAATCTCATCCAGAAACACTGGTTATTAATAAATATATCATAGTTATCAAGAATATATAAAAAATAAAGACAGGTATTGTCTTTGAAGCCCTAACAAAATATTTCAAGCAAATGTTCAGGAAAATAAAAACGGCATCCCTCCCCAAACCATGATACGTCTTCAAAGCTGATGATAGAGAGAGCTGACCCCGCATGCAGAATAAGCAAGGGGGAGGGGGGGAGGCAAGCCAGTGGAAGGAGCCCAGGCTCTGGCAATCGCTGGCCCCTAGAATAGCCCAGGAAGGTTGGGAATGGAGTTTGAATGGGTTGGGGGTGGGAGAAGAGGCAAGCTCATGTGCAGGAGTTTGGGTCTTGGCACTCTGCCCCCTGTTATCATTTCATACAACCACAGACAGATATACGGAGTACTTGGGAGAATTCACTAATAAATCCTTGTTACAAGGAAAATGGCATCATGGCCTGCACAACATGTTTAGACAAGATTCATTTAGAAGCGTTCATGCATTCTTTTGACCTACACTGCGTCTTAAGGAAAACTCACATAAGCGATGTCATACCCTGGACCGGAGTTGAGATTCAAAACTTGTCTCTCTCTCTCTCTCTCTCTCTCTCTCTCTCTCTCTCTCATCTCTACAAAACAAAACAACTGTGGAGAGGATAGTGACAATCAAAATTGCACCAATCTCAAGGAAATATTTACATTTGTTTTGCACAAAAGGGATGGTTGTCTTTTCCAAGGTGAGAACACAGAGCCAGAGAAAGCCAACTCCAAAGTCTCTTTGCAAGTTTTTAACCACACCGATCCTGTCTTTATACAACAAATGCAGTTTTGACAAGAGCATATGGCAGTGAGAAATACTGGCGCGGCCTGGGGAAGAGAAGCATGCATGCAAAACACACGACGTCTGGTCCCAGTCCCCCTTCGCTACCATCTAGAAATTGCCGTTCGTTTGGTCCTTTCCTTTGGAGGGTCAGGTGGGGTCTGAGATCTCCCAGCCCCAGTGGGAGGCCACAGGGCCCGTGCCCGCCCCACCCCACCCCACCCCCGCCGGCCGAGCCCCCGGCCTCCCTCTGCCCTCCCGGCCCGGCACCGCGGCCCCTCCCGCCGCTCGCCCCTCATCCTCGCCAGCCGGGCCGGCCCGCTGCTCACTTGAGCAGGTCCTTAGACTCGGCCGACAGCCGGGCCATGTTGGCGGTGGAGAGAGCGGACAGGTGCGGTGGCGGTGGCATCTGGCAGATGGTGCAGGGGCAGGGCAGTCCAGCCCAGTGCTGAAAGCCGCTGCCCAGCTGCAGCGTGGGTGGCGTGGAGGGCGCCTTGAGCAGTGAGTGGGGAGGCCGAATGGTGCCGATGGCGGGCAGCGAGGCGGCGGACAGCGGTGAGGAGGGGTTGCCGGACGACAGAGCACCGCCCAAGATGGGGTGCACCGGGTGCAAGGCGTTGGTGGCGTGCGCCGGGTGGCCGGCCGAGTGGCCCACGGTCCCGCAGTGGAAGGCCGAGTGGTGGCCCCCGTAGATCTCGCCAACCAGCCTCTTCATCTCCTCCAGGGAGCTGGTGAGCATGAGGATGTAGTTTCTGGCCAGCAGCAGCGTGGCGATCTTGGAGAGCTTGCGCACCGAGGGCCCGTGCGCGTAGGGCATGACCTCGCGCAGCCCGTCCATCGCGAGGTTCAGGTCGTGCATCCGCTTGCGCTCGCGTCCGTTGATCTTCAGCCGCAGCTGCTGCAGGTCCTGCTCCGACAGCTGCTTCTTGATTTTGTACTTGCTACTCTCGCCCGCGGCCTTGGCGCCGGCCCGCGAGAGGCTTTCCCCGGGCAGCTTCTGCACCATGTCGCCCTGCGTGGACGAGACCGAGTTGAGACGGCTCTCCTGGTGGTGGTGGTGGCGGTGGTGGTGGTCCCTCAGGTACATCTCGTCCATGTCCGGAGAGGAAGCTCTGCTGGAGACAGAGCTCGAATCAGAATTCATCGTATTACGGGGGATGCTGCCCGAAGCTGCGGAGGCTTTAGGCGGGAAATGAAAGAAAATCTTCAATTAAAAAATAAAAAATCTGCACGGCCGGGCAACCCACTTCTCAGCGACAAGAAGCAGAAGAGAAGCTGAGCACTGCGTCCCCCGCCTGTCCCCCGCCCCTGTCCCCGAGGAGCCCGTCTCCTGGTCAGTCGTTGGTGTGTGCCAGGACTAACCTCGCGCGGAAACAGAGGGGCTTTTATAGAGCTGCGGCAGAGAAAAGGGACAAAAGAAACCCTCCTATCTGTCCTGCGCCGGTCAGGATGACGTGCCATCATTCAGGGCGGTGCGCTTTGCTGTCCCATTTAGCAAGGATTCCTATTCATATTCATGGTGGGGCCGCCCGGGGACCCCTCTGCTGAGGACCGCGCGGGGCCCCCGGGCAGAAACGCTCTGATTGACGTCGCTCCCGCTCACGCCCTCCTGATTTTTAAAAAAACTTGCCTCCACCCCCAACCCCCTTCCCAGTGTCCCACCTAAGGACCCGGAGGAACGGGGCTAGGCGGCTCGCGGACATCCCTGTGGGTTGGGACACCCTCTCTCTCCTTCCTTTCGGAGCTACTCTAAATTTCTGGCAAAGGTGGGCAAAACAAGTCCCAATGCAACAGTTTCAAGGACAGAGATAGAGCTGCAGGGCAGGTCCACGCAGGTGGGGGGGGGGCACTGCGTGTCCACGTGTGTTGTCTAAGACTTGTCGCCGTTGTCATCAGTTCTCTTTCCCTAAGCGGACGGTGTGCCCACGCCGTTTGTCGGGCCCCTCGGGTGTGCTTTCAAGGGCATGTCCCTATCTAGTGACCTCTTTGCCGCTGACACTGCGGTGGGGATGTGTCTCTTGTGTCCTCTATCTTCTCTTTCGTTTTTAAAAAATAGATTACTGAAAGAATTTCAATTTTGTCGAATTCTCTAACCTCTTAGACCTGGAACTGAGTTAAGAAAAAAAAATCCTCCTGTTACAAGAAGAGCAACTGAGGAAGGGGAGGGGGGGGAGGAGTCCACGGGGCGGGGAGGGGGAGGGGGTTGGAAAGGCTCCCTGCTTCCTGCTCTGACGTCCCCGCGGCCCACGGACCCGGGCGCCGGCGGACGACGGTGGGACAGTCCCAGCCGGTGACGGTAACCCGGCTGAGGGGCCCCCGGCCGCGGGGACTTAGTTCGAGACGGCGTCTGCTCCACCGGGGCTGCTGGGGCCGCCGGCGGGGCCGCCCGATGCCGGTGGGCCGGGGACGTGGGAGCTCAGGGGAGAATAATAAACTCCGTTGGGGTGCTGTGGGGGGCGGTCCGGCAGCGGAGGGGCTGGGGCGCCTTGGGGCCGGCGCGCGTGGGCGATGCGGAGGAGCCTGGAGTTGGGAGCCTCCGCCGGGGCCCAGGTCGGCCGGAGACCCCCCACCCCCGCCCCCCGGCTGTGCTTTTGTCAGTCGGAACTAGCTGAACAGCTCAAGGGTCGGGAATGCAGAATTCCCCAGAAGGGAGCGAGCCTGGACCAGGCTTTAGAGGGACCTGGGCACCCGCTGTCCGCTCTGGGACGGAGAAACCCCAGACAGACGCTAGGTGGTGGGTGAGTTTCTGGGTAGAAAGAACCGAAAGAATCTCGTCACGCCCGGCAGTTAGAGCCTCAGACCGCACCGCGGAGTAATGGAAGTTTCTAGGATTCGCAGGAAGAGGCCTCACTTCCCACGGACGCGAGTGGAGCGGCCATCAGAAGAGATGGATGCCCCGGCCCGGAGCTCCACGCGGCCGTACCTTGTGGTCACTCCGCGAAAGCCGCTCCGGCAGTACCGGTCGGATGGGGCAGCGGACGCAGCATTGGAACTGATGCTTTTGCTACACCAAACTTTAATTCTCTGTAAACAAACAAACAAAAAAGCCAACAGTGCCTCTTCAGGGCCAGGACCTCTGTGACCTTGAAGTTAGGACACAAGCCTCTTATCCTTCCATGTGCCCACTTGCGTGGAGAGAAAGTTTCCTAAAACGGAGAAACCAACGGACTCTACGGGGTGTGCAAAGGCCGATGTCCGAACTCATCCGTTCTTAACTCACCAGACTCGCCTGTCCAGCTCAGTGCCACCCCTGAGCTGCTGATGCGAAACAGGGTTCCAGAACACATGCAGATAGTCCGACACTGTCCCTTATGACGGAGGGGGACTAGTGGGCGCGAGGGGGGCTGCGGGGAGGGTCGGGGGAGGCGTGGCCCGGACCTCAGCCCTCAGCGACTCAGCCTTCCGCCGCGCAGCGGCGGCGGGAGGGGCGCGCAGGGGTGCTCCACGGGAGGAAAAAGCGGCCTCCGGACCCCAAGTGCGGAGGCCCGGCCCCCCCGGTGCTCCTGAGTCTCCCCCCTGACCCCTGGGCATCGATGTCTGTCTTTCTCACGCCCACGCTGAGACTGCTGCTCCTCCGTTTTGATTTCGAGAAGTAGCAAGTTCTAGAGCAGAAAGGTTGCAAATGGAAGAGTAAACAAAACCGTGCTGATGAAAGGTATTTATCTTTTTAAAACTCCCAATTCTCTCAGTGGACAATACGAAATAAGGTGCGAAATTCCCCCACATCGAGACGGTTGCAGGAGTCAAAAAGGGTGTGTGTGTGTGTGGGGGGGGCAGTTTCGCAATACAGGCTGGACGATCACTTGCGGGACCGGGGGCCAGGGTACTGGGGATGCGAGCCAGAAGCCTCCGTTCCCCCGCGCCGCCCTTCCGCTGAGACGGGGCGGGACGCAGGCGGGTGGGACTCCGCGCGGGGCCGGGAAGGGGCGCCGCGGCCTGCGCTAGCACCGACCCGAGTCCCTCGCCCACAAAGTGCTTTTTAAAAGCTCCGGTGACGCGGCGGCGCTTGAAGGGGCAGACGTGCCGCGTCCAGGCCGGGAAGCCTCGGGCGCAGTCTGGGACTCGGCGTGCTCTCTCCTCCCTGGTCACCATCTGCTCTAGGGAAGGGCCGCTGTGGCAGTGTGGGCTGGAGCAAGGTCCGGGGCGCAGTCAGGCTCGAACTTTTAGGGGGGGTTTTTGGGAGCCCCACTCTCCTCGGAGGCTTGCTCCCTACCCCTAGCTCTCGGAGGGATGAACGAGGGGGCGAGTGGGTAGAGGAGCCACAATTTTGCTCGCCACACAGTGGGTTGATACTTGCCAAGACCCAAAAGGCGCAGTCGCTCCCCGGGCAGCGCCTGCGGCGACTCTCATGCTCCTGCTTTGCAGAGTCGATTTCCACCCTGAGGGGTCACCCGCGACCCCTGCTCAGCCTCTCCAGATAAGCCCCAAATCCGAGAAGGAATCAGGCTCGGAGCTCAGGGGGGCGAGCTGACGGACTTCTTCAGAGGGCGCCTCTTCCATCGCCCGCCAGGGTGTGTGCGAGGAGGGGAGAGGCAGGGAGCTGGCGTTGGGCCGGGGCTGCCGCAGCCCAAAGGGACCTCAGACAGAGAGGAGACGCGCCATGACCTTGGCCCTGGCCGGGGGCCCATTCAGAGGGCTCAGGCAGGCAAGGAGCCGGAGCAAGCCACCCAGTGGCGGAGCCGTGCTCTCTCGGGCCACACCCCGCACCGTCGCGGGAAGAGGGAGGGTGTGGGCGGCAGCACAGAGGCTGGGGGTCGTTCTGTGGCAACAGGTGTGTCCCGAGGCCGGCGGGCTGCTTCCCGCCCAGCAGTCTTGGCTCGGGGTTTCTAACCTTTGCAGCAGATCGGCGCCAGGACCCGGTTGGAAGAGCAGCCCAGCCTTGCCCGTGTGTGCTCGGGGCACAGGCTCGGATCTGCAGCCCGGGACTGGACAGACGCAGCCTCAGTTCCCAAGGGCCGCGGGTCCCAGAGGCTTCTGTGCTTTTCCGGCCATTCACCTCCGTCCCCACTGCCCCCCATCACCAGGGATCGTCTCTTACCCGGTGCACGGTGCTTGCAGCTCGGTGCCTGGCGCCCACCGCTCCTGTGCAGCTCCACAGTACCAGCGACCAAGTTCCTCTCCAGCAACTGCTGGCTTTGCCTGAGACCAAGGCAATTTGGGCTCAGGAGCGACCCCCACCCTTACCCCAACCCACCTCCTAAGAGTCCAGAGGCAAACGTCGGCTGGCTGACCTAATGGGCGGCTACTGTGAGGAGCTGGTCAATCAGCAATGTCTCTCGTCGAGCCTCAAACTTGACCCGCAGAAACTTTGGCCGACACCTAACGGCCGGAGGAGGCCCGTGGGCGTCACCTTTTAACCCAATACCCCGTACAAAACAAAAAAGATAAAAGGGAAACCCAAATATCTTGTAAGATATTCTGTCGTGTGCAAACGGAGAAATAGACTAAAAACTAGATGACCATGGAGGAACTTTTGAAAAAGTAGTTTCTGTCTCTATCTGAGTAAAATCATCGCTTCACAACAATAGCAGTGGGGGCCGGGTCCATCAAAGCTGTTAGGTTGATCAAAGAAGCCGTTACTAAAAGAAAAGAAAAAGAACAAGTTTTAAAAAATTAAATGTCAACATAAATCTCAGCCAAGCAGGAATGGTCTCCTCTCCCGCAGCAGCGCATCCCTAATGATGGAGTTTTGGGGAGGGACCGAACCCCGAGATCTCGCAGCAGATACGCCAACATGGAAATCCCAGCAATTAAATAGGTGCTAGAAGAGCCCCAGAGGGTGGATCTGGGCCTACTGACCACAGTGTTTCAGTTTCATCCAGAAAAAAATAGAAGTTGAAGGGCAGCAGAATTTTATGAGGCCATTGTAACTGCTTTTCCCAATGGTAGGTGTGAGATGGGAGGATGCAAATAAGTCCCAGAGTAACATAAATGATGAGGTGCTAATTACGTGAATGTATATATAAGAAGTTAATACACTGGCAGAAGTAGAAGTTCAATTTTAATGATGCACAAGCAGCAAATCTGGTTAGAACTTACAGATTCATTACGACTATTTAAACATTGACGAAAGTCAAAGGAGATAGGAACTTCTGAGCTTCATTTATAGGATGTTGCTCAATTAGTGAGCATACTTCAGTGCTTTCTTTTCCTCCATTCTGACATCTGCTCAATCGCAAAAACCTCTACTGAGTGTTCCTCCTAAGTTTATAAATTGAAAAAAATTTGTTTTCCTGAAGATTAGAATGTTTAGGTTGATTTAAATATCACTGGTGATCAATCATGTAAACCAATGCGTTATATTAAAATTTGCATACTTACACACACATTCTTGGCATGTGCCCTGACATTGTGGATTTGAGGGGCCATTAATACCAAACTTTAAGAACCACTAAGTAGATGATTTCTGATTAGTATTTTATTGCTAATAATTTACTTCTATGATTTTATAATTAAAGCCACTGTATATAATTTGATATCTTAATATAAAATAGCACAGAATATTAAATTCTGCTTGTGGTTTTTGGAAGTTATTGTATCATCTCCTTGGTATATTTTATTAGATAGTTAAACACATATTGCTGTACTATTTACTAAAGTGCTTAATTTAGGTTTATTTTAGAAATAAGTATTTATTTTAGAGATAAATATCTTATGTAGCATATATTATTTTCATATTCTGTTCAGTAATATTCAGGTACACAAAGTATATAAATAAAGGGATTAGACTGGAAGAACCTATGTATAGAGCAACAGAGGATTAAAAAGATGTTAACACTTGTGTCATCAATTTATTATGCTGCTTTTTTGTTACAGGTATCTATCATGTTTGTATGTGTATATTTGCATAAAGTTAAATGCATGAAAATGTTTATTTGAAGCCTGAGTCCTAAATAAAAAGGAATGTTATTTTTCAGATGAAAATAAAGACAAGGAAAAGCATATCATACACCTTCTCATACATACAGTTGAATTTGAAACGTCATATTGACTTTTAACAAGTATATATTTAGACATTATTTTGAGAAGATGGTAATTAAGGAATCTACTACTGAATCTTGAAAAGTCAAAATGGCAGTTTTCGAAAATCAACATTTCCATGGCTGATTTCATGCAGAATCTGTGGTATGGACCAGGTGAGTTCTGCTTCATCATTTCTGGAAACAAATGGAAATGTACTATGTGGTCCTTTATCATTAGTCTGTTGTCTTCTCCTATGTATAAGCATGTTTTATTTTGTTTGCACAACACCAACAGTCTGAATGTAAAGTTTATAAAGCCAAACTGTCACCATTTACAATATTGGCTAAATTTTCATCTTCATCATTACATCGTATTAAAATATATAATAAAATTGATGCAATTATCCAGGCAATTTAAGCTTGGAGTCCTGTTTTTCTTTGATTTTTGAGGGGGAATGGAGGGTGAAGGGAAGCAGATGAGAAACAACTATCACTCAAAATTTCTAGGTATGCAGCAGTCTATATTTTATGTGCAGACCACTTTGAGTCTCCTGTTTAACAACCAAAATGATATTCTCAACAGTACTATCAAGAACTGGTTGTAAAACAGCCTCATATATGTGGAATGTTAATTTTTATAACATAAAATCATAGTGGAAATTAATATCTTTTCATAACACATTAGTTAAGATATTCATAAAAGAAACTTGATTAATTTTCCAAACCCTCATTTTTTTCCTAGTCATTTTATCTTATAATCCTTGGTAAGAAGAAACAGCAGAATAGTAGACTAATTATATTCACAGAAGTATTTCAATTAGATACTTTATGACTTTGTTTTTCCTCCTTTGTATTATAGGAAGTATGATAAACATGAGTAGGTTTTCAGAAACAACAAGAAAACCTTTGCAATGAGGAGGAAAAGAAAGAGGAAGGCATAGAAAACACTGCGTGCGTGTCCTCAGTTTCTAACACATAAGCTTAATCCCACCCTTATGTGTATTTTATGGAGTCATTTGTATGAAAGTGCTCACAAAATATGTTTATTTTATAAATGTATGGAATTCGTAGTGTTGATTGGAATATCACATTTTACCATGTAGCCCATTTGTGGCTGTTTTCTAGAGCGAGTTGGCTGATGCTGTCTCGGTGGCCGGTGGACTCTGTGACACTCTTAGGCACCATTTGTACTCTGCACCCTGCAGTATGTTACCCCAGCCGAACAGCCTGACATAAAGCTGTGAGGGTGGACACTGAGTAACCCCTCGGGGACGGTACTTCTGAGCACTGGGATGGTTCAGACAGTGCTGCAGAGGTGAAGTGAAGAACTATCAGACTGAAACCTTGTGAAGAAATAGACTTTTTAAAGTTAATACTATAATTATCTTAGTGCTGCTGAACAGAGTTCCCAAACAAGTTCTTAAATTCTTCCTAGTGCGAAGAAGAAAAAAACCCCAACTTGCACCTTTATATTGAGGGATAACTCCAGTGTCTCCATCACTACCCATAATGCAATATATAATGCAATTACTTAAATAAGAATACAAGATTAGAAATCCAGTTAGAAAAAAACATTTTTATTTCATTGGCATGATTTTATAGACTCACTTTAAAATTCTTATAGAGTAAAAATTTTTTCTCTGACAAAAGCTTTTTTATATGACTTACTTGTATAAAAAGAAATCAAAAGTAATTATGTATACAATTTTCCAATACACATGCTATAATTGCCCTATCTCTTCATTTTTATCAAAGTTTTGCCTTCTGTGAAAATAAAGCAGGGGATAATAGCTCTTTGCTCCCATTAGATTTATTAATTAAAGTAATTACATTAAATGGAAAAGCATGCCTTTGAGGAATGTAAAGTTAAGACAGGGAAGAGACACTCATTAGAAAAATATTGCTAAAAGATATATGTGGCAGGAAAAATGTTGGCCAAGAGTCTATTACTGACACTACTTACAAGTTTTCAGTAGCTGCAAAAACTAAAAACTGATGGGAACATGCAGCTTGGAGTTGAAAGATTTTTGAGACAGGACTAGAATAACAAGCAATAGTTCCTCTCAGTGTTTGTGATATCCCTCACGTCTCTGTGTGATAAAGCCCTCCATAACAAAGGGAATGAGAAGGAACATCGCCAAGAATACAAATACACAAAAGATGCTGTGTAGGTTTCTTTAATAAGTTGTCATCTCTGGCCAAAGCTTGCAAATACCCTTGGGATTATAGGAGAGATGAACTCTTGGAGAGATGCAACTCCAATAAGAGTTTTCTGGATAACTTAAGTTGTAAACATAGAGATTCCACTTCCCTATTGATGAGAGTGCCTTCTTTATGATATGAAGACAGACCAGAGGCAGATATGACATAAGAAAGACTGCACAACCCATCACATCTTTTGGATGGAATTTGCTACTTAACCAACTATGCACACTTTTTCTGAAGTTTTGTCCTGTTATCTGCACAATAATACTCACGACATATGCCATTGTAAGTAAGGATTAAATAACACTGTTTTGCAAACTTCTTAAAATCACGCTTTTGAAAAAAAAATGTTCTCACCCTGCCTTCTGTATATATTACCAGCCCACAGTATTTGTTCAGTTTTCTTCGTTTATAGTTTGTCTTGTAAAAATATTATCCTGGTATTCTTTTAAAATGTCCTTACCTCTACTCTCACTATTTAGGCGGGGACCCATCTTTTCCTAGTCCCCCCACCCCATGGCGAGTACAGAATTAGTGATATGAAGTATACCAAATGCCTCTCAGAAGCTTGAGTAAGTACATGGGAAGTGTTGTGACTTTTAGAAATAAAACTGAGGTATAGAATCCAGTATTTGGGTGCCTATTAGAAATAAAGATTCGTTGGGAGAAACATGAGTTGAATTTAGTTTTTTGTTTGTTTGTTTTTGTCCTTAGGGAAAGCCCTGCAAACCAGTGGGCTTACTGAAATTCTGAGTCCCCAACAAAACTTTACACACCTGGTCTTCCTATTGTTCTCCAGATCACTCACCTATCCCTGTCACCCACAGCGTGGGGACTCTTTGGGTCTGTTGGATTAGGACTGGCCTCATATGGAGAAGCAGCTATGTGACACTTGCACTTTGAAATTTGATAACCTTGCCAAAGTTTGTCCAAGTAGCCAACTCTTATGGCTGGCACTGACTCAGCCCTACTCTGGTCGGACTAGAGTCTTACCACTGATACCTTGGGAAAAAAAAAGAATACACACAGGGTATTTGTATTCATTCATTCATTCATTCAGCATTTCTTGAATGCCTCCTATGTATCAGCACAATTAGAGGTTCTAGGGAAACAAAGTCAAATAAAACCTGGCCCCCTGCACTTACAGTGTTATAATCTAGGTGTTAAAAAAATAAGAAAGCCAGTAATTTCCCAAAGGACACTATGAATGTGACTTTTAGGCTTCTGTTATTAATATTGGCCTTTTTTTTTAGTAGATTAGGTGTTTGTAGTAGAGGCACAGAAAACAGACCTTGAGAATATGAGGTATGTCTTCATGTCTTAATCTGATTTCTTTTTGTGCAGGACATTTATTTGGAATATGATCTCACAGTGCAGGAGTGTGTGTGTGTGTGGGGGGGGGTGTGTGTGAGGAGAGCGAAAGAGAGGAGGAGAAATGGCCAATGAAAAGGTGCTTTATCATGTCGATCACTTAATAAACTGGGACTTGATTTCTCTGGGTCCTTCTAGTGAGTAGACAGCACACAACTTTGGCATGTTCACCCAAGGGATAAAACAGGGAAGTAGTCATTGTTTCTAGTCCTCTTCTTGCATTGTTGTGGGCTGCGCATGGGCCACTAAACACCTCCACAATTCTGGGCTACACACATGGGAGTAACAAGGGAGTCCCCACAGGTGTGTCATTGTGTCAGAGAAACAAGCAAGAGAGATGCAGTGCAATGGAGGCCAGCAAGGGCTAGAGTGAAAAGGTGGGTCACGAATAAGAGAAAGAGAGCACGAAAAAGGTGTGCTGATTTTCCCAATGGAGAAAGGTAATGCAGAATACAGATGGGTAAGGGACATCTCTGAGGTAATGAAGAAAACTAATGTCCATATTCACAGACATGGATGACATTTATCACAATGCAAAACCTTCAAGTCATAATGCCTTGTATTTCTCCTACTGTATGTTCTTGACTATTGGACATTTTAAAAAATTAAAAAAAACTATTTTAAACCTCTTTTTAAAAGGGTTAAACTAAAACAGAAAAAGAAGGGCATGTAGTAAAATGGCTGTGCAAAGCCTCTCCTGTCACATTCGGGCAATCATCTCATCAGAACTGTTAGGTGGGAGTCAGGGATCATTAATTACGTCTGCATCCTAGCAATGCAGAACCTGGGTATAAAGTGCCTTGCCAGTCATGAATTCCTTGAATGTTTACAATCTCAATACGTAAACTTTAAAATGTTGTATGAGGTGAAACAATTACTTTTGCAAACTCATCCTAGGAAAAGTGCTACATACCTCATTGCTGAATATCACTACGGTCACCTTCGAAGGACTCCCCTTGGGAAGCTGTGCACCAAAGCCAGCGCCTAGTCCACCTTCAAAGCAATTTTGGAACTCTTCTTCTGGAATGGTCATCAGAGCTGTGGTTGTCCCCAAAATCTGACAATTAAGTTCACGAATTGCTACCATGTGCTTATGTTGGAAGCACTGTACAAACAACTCAGTAAGGTGCCATAACCTTGCAACAGCTCTGATGGCCATTCCAGAAAAAGAGTTCCAAAATTGCTTTGAAGGGTGGACTAGGCACTGGTGTTGGTGCATAGCTTGATGTCAGTGTATAGCTTCCAAGAGGAATACTTTGAAGGTGACCGTAGTGATATTCAGCAATGAGGTATGTAGCACTTTTTCTAGGATGAGTTCATGAAATTAACTGTCTGATGTCATATCTTGTTATTCATAAATATGGTATAACTCACCATTAATTTCATCTTTTAAAATATGTTCAATGAAGTTTTATAACTTTTCCAGTAAAAGTCTCACATATCTTTAGTTAGCATCAATTCTCCTCAAATTGATCCATCATTTCAGTAAAGTTTAAAGAAAATCTTACAATAGAATTTAATGAGCTAGTGCTAAAATTGTGTGTGTGTGTGTGTGTGTGTGTGTGTGTGTGTGTGTAATAGTAGTCAAGAAGGGTGAAGAAGGGTGCAGATAAAATAATTGCACTATTTGATACCAATGCTTATTTTAAAGCTAAAAAAATAATGTCATCTTTGACATGAGCCTACTTAATATCTTAATATGGGAATCATGGGTTTTTACCAGTTTTTGACAATTATCTCTTAACTGAGATTGGGAAAGACTGAGTAAGAAGATATGTTAGATGTGAAGTGTGAGAGGCCTATTCAAATGAAAATATGAAGTAGGTAGTTGTATATATGCATCTGCCATTCAGAGAAAGACATGAGATTAGGTAAGAGCACCCAGGGGTTTAATACAGATAAAGATGAGAATATTCCAAGAATAAAGCTTTGGTACACTTCCTGGAAAGAAGGAAGAAAAGGAGGAAGCATGAATGAGACTGAGAAGGAGCACCCACTAGGGCAGGAGGAAAGCCCCTAGACGGTGGGGTCCTGGAAACCAAATGGAAACAGCATTTTCAAGAGGCAGCAGTTATCAGCAGTGTCCAAGTCTCCTGATAGGCTAGTGAGAGCAAGGCTGAGATTTCACCATGTGGATTTGTCAACTGGGAAGTCACTGACAACCTAGACTAGAGCAGTTTGGATGGTATAGTGGGGCCAGTAGTCAGAGTGCAGTAAGTTCGAGAAAAAAGCCAAGGAAGAAAATAAAGAATGTAACTATAAAAACTCTTGTCAGATAGTTTTGCTAAAAAGAGAAGAAAAAAAATGGTGCAATTATTGGAGCGATATTTCTTTTTTTAAGATGAGAAAGACTATAGCATGCTTATGTGTGTCTGGGAAGGATCCAGCAGTGAGAAGAGCTGAGGAAGCAGAGGAGAGAGAGGACAATTGCTGGATTTACGCCCTTCAATAGTGACAAGGGGTGGACACTACACACAAGTGGAGAGGACAGGCCTTAAATAGGAACACAGAAATGATGACAAGAAAGAAGACAGAATAAACAGACCCAGATGCAGGAAGGTAGATGGAAGTGGGGGTGGGTGCTTCTGGAAAATTCCTTCTCTTAACCCTTTATCTTCAGTCAAAGGAAGAGCAAGGTCATAGACGGAAGTGAGAATTGGGGAGTAGGATACTGGGGATTTGAAAAAACAAAGATACAAACCAGTCTTTCAGGCGAATGGAAGTGGGTGGATTAAGGAGTGGAGAGTGGTGCCCGCATCACCCGGGCACAGGTACACCGTGAGAACGGGCCAGGGGTCGCCCACACTGCGGGCACCGCTAGTCAGTCGGCCACTAAGCCTAGGAGGGACTCAGGGGCGCCTGACCTACCACAGACATGACCAGCGGCCTGTCCAAGTCACTCCTCACTGTCTTCCTTGTCGACAGAGGTCTAATTTTTATATTTGACAACGTGAAGATGACTCAAGATTAGTCTCAATCATGGTAATCTATTTCCATTTTGTCAGATGCTCACTTTTTCTACTAGTGATAGAGGTGACCACATGGTCCAGCTCTGGCCAATGAGAATAGAGAAAGCCAGCTAGAAACTTCTGGAAAAGCTGTTTTCTTCTCTGACGAAAAAGAAGCTATTTCCTTCTCTGACAAAAAGAAGCCGTTTCCTTCTTTGACAAAAGGAAATCTATTTTCTGCTTCTGCAGAATGAAAATGGCTAGAATTGTGGCTGCCACTTTGTGACCATGAGGTTGCAGGAGAATGAAAAGTCAACCTATTGGTAGAGCAGAAGAGAACCAAAGAGTGAACACTGATTGAGCCACTAGACCAGGCCTAGATCAACTTCCCTACAATCTTCTTATTGAGTCTACTAAATGTCTTACATTGCTAAAGCCACTTGGGTATTCTATTTGCAGCCATATGCATTTTAACTGATATACTTAGTTCCAAGATGATAACCAACATTTTTTTATTTTACACTATAATACACACAGTGTATGGCTATAGAAAGATGAAGTTCAGTTCTTGGTTTCTCCCAAAATAAAGTCAATAAATTTTAAAATATTACTATGATTCCAAAAAAGTTGAAAGCAGGAACTCAAAGATAACCCATGTTCATAGAATTATTCATAAAAAGCCAAAGAATGGAAGCAATCAAAATACCATTGTTGGATGAATGGATAAGTAAAATGTGGTAGATACATACAATGGCATATTATTCAGTCTTAAAAAGAAAGGACATTCTGACACATGCGACAATATGAATGAAACTTGTGGACATTAAACTAAGTGACATAAGTGAGTCACAAAAAGACAAGTACTATATGATTCCACCCATATGAGGTGGGTAGAGTAGTCAGATTCATGGAAACAGAAAGTAGAATGGTGGTTATCAGGTGCCCGGGGAAGGGGGAGAATAGGAGTTGTTATTTAATAGGTATAGAGTTTCAGTTTTGTAAGATGAAAAAGTTCTGAAGATTGCTTGCACAATGATGTGAATATACGTAACACTGCTAACTGTATACTCCAAAATGGCCAAGATGGTAAATTCTATGTCATGTGTATTTTAACCACAGTAAAAAGTAAAAATAAAAAATAATACTGAGAAATAAGGATAACACAAAGAAAACCATAAAACTTATTGAGAAATACAGTATCCATGAAAATCACACATACTATAATGAGATGTTTGTTTAAATCAACTTTTCAGCAGAAGTTTTTTTTTTTGTTAAGTGATTGAATTGTGTGAAGTAACTGGAGTACTTCGAGACGCAAGTAAAAGTGTTAATGAGTCAATCAGAAGGTATTGACCAGCAAATTGGGCCACAGACACACCAGGAGGAGGTTTTTACAAATATATTATATTTGATTCACACATAAATTAATTTTTTCAAAACAGAACTGTTTAGGAAACAGTGTGGAGAGAAAATAGAGTTATGAAGTTTTTATCCATTAGGTGACTCGTCGATAGTGTGATCAACAAACAACATGTCTTTTTGAAATACACTGATTCTTACTTTATAACCAAAGGTACTTAATATTTGTTGAACACCTACCATGTGCTAGGATCTGCACACATAGTATTTTTAATCTTGGAAACAGCCTTTAAGGTATATATTATCATCCCTATTTAGAGATGGGAAAACTGAGGCTCAATAAGGTTACAAAGCATATCCTAGGACACATAGTAAGTAAGTGGGGCCCCAGGATTGAACTCAGCATTGTCTGGCTCCAAAATCTGTACTTTGTCCACAATCCATTCTGAATGATTATCGTCAAAGTCTGATGACAAGGAGCAGGGAATCTGGACTTATAATCCCACCCAGTGGTAGTGTATCTCTCCCCACCCCAACTAGAGTGGTTTCCAGAGATCCGCAAATACAGGAGATTTAAATAAGATACATAATATCCAAAATATCTAGGACACATTGAAAATGACTCATTATACCAAAAACCTCAACTTTAGTAAGAAAAGGGTCAACAGACACCAACACCAAGATGACACTGATGTTGAAACATCTGAAAAGGACTTTAAAGCAGCCAGGATAAAAATACTTTAACAAGCAATTACAAACACCCTTGAAACAAATGAAAACATAGACTATCTCAGCAAAGACATAGGCGATATAAAGAAGAATCAAATATACATTTTATAAGTGAGAGATACAATAAGCAAAATAAAAATCTCATTTGATGGGCTCAAGAGAAGAAAGGCAGTAAGAGGAAGAAGCAGTGAATCTGAAGATAAAAACAATTTAATTTAGCCAATCTGAACAATAAAGAGAAAATAAGCTGAAACAAAAACTGATTACAGACAGAGAGATGTAATTTGGGAATACACAAGCTTTTTGGTATTCAAGACTATGTCTTACAGAGATGGTGCCGCATTTAAAATATCTGCTCTAAATAATTTCTGCTTCCAAGCTGTTGCAGTTCATTTGTTTGAAGGTAACTTTTGTCCAATAAAGATGTGTCTATTCTTTGGCAGAGATAACATAAATGGCCTTCTTTAAAAATGATTATGAACAGAAACAAGGAATATTTTAGCTCAAAAATACCTTAAAGAAGTATGTAAAAGCAGTTTAGAAACTAAACAGCGTGAAGAATGCAAATAGTATTTTAGTCTCACCCCTTTATTTTATACATGAGAAATTTATGGGCCCAAACAAACAAACAAACAAACAAAAACCATGTGACTCACTTAAGGTGAGTATCTAATTACTGACAAATTTGGGATCCCAGGATCCAATAACAACTAGTGTAAATTCTTTTCCAATAAAAAATGACTTAGAAAGAGACTTATCCATAAGAGATATGATTTTTTAGCATCATCTTTTCTTTGAAAGTAGTATTCCAGAGTTTATGAGAAGTTAATCTTTTAAAAAATCCCCAGCATTGGGAAAGATATCAAAATACTACCAAAATACATCAAAATAGAACCTTATGATGAAGATTCCCTGTTGCTAAGTGAAATACGAAATATGATATACTCTCTAGAACAAAATCTTTCTCATACATTAGCCAATGGCAGTTATGGAATTAGCAGTGATACAACACAACTTAACAAATGGTAGCTGTTTTCGACGGCTATTTCACTCCTTGTAAAGAGAGCAGGCCTTCAGGAATAGGAGACTGAGGTGGGAGATAATGGGTTGCTCCAGGGCCTGAAAACAGAAGTGGCTGACGAGAAAAATAGTTCACTTACATGTGTGGGGAGGGGTGTCTGCTTCTGTCTCCACAGCAAGTATAAGAAACAACTTCATTATGGCAACAACTGTTTTTAAGATTTCAAGTGTAATTCTACTATTTTCCTTCACTTCCCTTATTACCCCCTCCCACACCAACCAATGCAAACCAATCAAACCTCTGCTGTACGTCACTGCTGTGTAGCTCGCCGAGTGTCACTGCCACACCTGTGTGAACAGAGTTAGGAGTATTTTCCCAGGGAGATCCTCAAGGAATACCTGTGTATGAAACAGTACATCGCAACTGGGGAAGGAAGTTGCCGTGAACACACGCTCTGGCCCTGTGGGGTGTTACTGGAGCACCAGCAACCCCCCAAATGCAGAGGTTGGTGCTTTCAGAGCCTGGGAGCACTGCTGTTTGCTTGCCCAGATTTGAGGCCACGGTGTGCAGGACTGGATTAGAGCGAGAGGAATCTGTTTATCCCCTCTGCTTTAAACACCAATCAAAAGCACTGTTCCTCCTTGAAGGTGCTGAAATGCAAAGCCAGCTCCCGTCCCTTTTCTCTCTCTTGGTGGCATTTGAAAGTGTAAAGCTTTGAATACCAATTCCTTGAACTGGACATATGTGAATCTCTTCTAATCCTACTAATCCTGCCCCCAAGTGCTTCTTTGTATGTGGTGGCAGCACACATAGATCTAAGTAAAAGTGGCCATAATCCTGGAAATGTGGAAAAATGTCCCAGTGTGAGAGATGTGAGAGAGGGAGCTCCCTGCCAGAGGGACCTGCTGAAGAAACTATTGTGTCAGTTCAAGGAAGAGAGGGGATATGAAGGAGCCGGCTCACCTTTCCTGAGCTCCTGGGAGGAGAGCAAACCCACTCAGCAGGGGTCCTTTCTTGCAAACAGCCTTCACGCACTTGAGCAAACTCGCAGAGCTGAGACAGTTTCTAAAGGCTGAGAAATCCAACCAGCGGCTGCTTTCAGTGGCTTGAGCCCAGCAGGCCAGGCCTGCCGACATGCAGACTTCATTGTGCCCAGAATTTCCTTTAAAACAGCCGGCGTGTTTACAGATTTCTGAGCTAGTGCTCCTGCGGCAACCGGACAGGGGCAGGAAGTTTTGTTCAAAATTCAAGAGATAAAACCATCTTACGAGACACCACCTTGTCAAGCCCTTTCAAAAAGAAGCAGGAGCCAAGACCACTTGTAAGGCTCCTCTGCCTGCGACTGTCGGCAAGGAACACAGCAGCTTGGAAACTTCGGAAAGGAAGTGTGGCTGATTAACAATAGAAGTATTTCATTTTTTCAAAAACAAATTGCAGTGTTCAATTTTACAAACCTTGTGGGAAGGATGATGTAGATGTAGCTACCTCCACTAGAAGGAGAAGGCACCGTAGTTATATTATTATAAATACATTTTATTTATCTGAATGCCTCCAGTTTTCAATCCAAATGAGCTTAATATATTATAAAAGAACCCTCAATACAATACCCTCTCTAGGTGTTTACAACAATTTAAAGTTGTATCAGGAGACACAAGTCACACGTCTTGATTTCTTCTATTTTGTTAGGTTCATTGTTGTTGTTGTTCATTTGTTATTTTTGAAAATTACCGCCATTAAAAACTACACGGACAGTTTTAGGCAGACAGTATTTTCAAGCCCCAGGACTCGGTAAGGAAATGGTCTTTCTACAGTTAATATGAAAAGGGAAAGTAGTGCCATAAGTAAATGAAATAAGAGTGTTGTGAGAAATACAAATGAGACAGAGGGTCCCACATGCAATCACTTGTGAGAAGCCCCATGTCACCAAGCCAAGGCTGGACTTCATCACAGTTTCATCTCCCTCCAAAGTGGAATCTTAAAGCAGTCAATCAGAAACTGCCTCATCAGCAACACATAGAGAATCTGCCAGACAGACTCCTGCCATCCTTCCCAAATGAGAAACGAGTCACCTTGCAATAACCTACCAGGTTTTTCTGCCAGTCTGACGTCCTGGTTCCCGCTGCCTGCTGCCTACAGAAGTCTTTAATTGTGTACAGCTCCTCGGAGCGCCTTTCTGTCCGGTAAGTTGGATGCTACCTGATCCATATCAATTTTTGCTCAAATAAACTGTGAGAGATTTTCACATGCCTTAGTTTATCTTTCACCAGTATAGAATACCATGTAAGCTACCTATACATCCTTGTAAATAAGCAACCACAGAGAAGCCCAACTTCTTGTTTTGTGCACCAAGGCTCCTGTGATGCCAGATTTGGCCCTGTACATGTGCAGGCCTGGAAGGGGAGGGACCCGACTGCAGGGATCAATAACATCCCCTGACCCTGGATCAGTGAGGGCAGGGACCCAGTGGCTACACGTGCTCTTCGGTTCCCTGGCAGACAATTCTGAGGTGCCTTCTATCCAGCTCTTCAGGGGGTCCTGGATGGACAAAGTCCCCGTGATCCACAGTGGTCATCAACTGGACAAGGTACCTTGTACCGGTTTCCCTTCACTCTATTGTATTCTTTTCATTCCCCATTCCCATTTCCTGGTTCTACTTCCTCAAATGCACCAACTGTGCATAAACTTTTATCTGCATGCAATCTCTTATCTCAGGCTCTGCTTTCTGGAACAATCCTGGCTAAGGTATCCCCCCTCAACGAATGCAATCAGACTGTATTATGGTAGTATGGTAGTTGGAACTAGGGAGGTGATAGTACCTTCCTTCATAAACTGCTCAGTCCCCGTATATGACTCTGTGTTTGGTATCCACGCGACATCTGAAGAAGGCATTGAGGGGTGGGACTGGCCCAGGGAGAAGTGGCCAGAAAGGGAAGGCACTGAAAGCTGTTTCAAGAAACCCAGCAGGTTGAGTCTGCAGAATAGTAGGTGCCAGGGACCATAATTCGCATATACCATTAAACAGTAGAAGAATTTTTCTATGATCAATTGTGTAGAAGCAACAGAGAGGGAATTTTTAAAGAATTTTTTTAAACAATTACAAACTTTAAGAAAAGGAGGAGACTGCTTTGCCACGTAGCATGTTTTTCCCCCAAATCAGAATGAAGCAAACACCTCCTGGCAGGGAGGGCACGAAGGGTGACACCAAGGAGAGGGGAGTAAACAAACTCAGGGGGAAGTACATAGGAGCTGTCGTTTTGGAATCTGACTTGGCAGTTGTTAATCTGTCCTGGGTTCTAACATTCTGTCACACGAATTACACGAAATTTGTAACACTGCAGGAAATTCTAACCATGAAATGAAACAAGAAAAATGAAATTAACTTCTGAACGAGCTAAATTCGCACTTACAACAAATACCGGAAGTGGCAAGAATGGGCAAACACAATTTACTAAGCATCCATGAGGTTACTTGCCACGGACCAGACTATGACCAAGACTCAGCTGACTGCACTGGGTGGAATTCTGAATAGAATTCCAGAATGCAGAAGGGGCCACTTGGAGAATTACAGGAACTTTCTGAAACCACGTCGCCGACTTTTCCTCATGCTGGCAGGACTGCATGGGAATAGGTGAGGAAAGGAATTCAGCCCTACAACACTGCCTGTAACATCCCCGGGGACAACCGCTTACTAAGCTCAAGTTTACTCTGCCTTTATGTTAAATGCGATTAACGCTATTTAAACAACATTCTACTGTAAAACATTGTTTAATTAGGCATAGTGTAGCCTTGCAAAAATGTAATCAGCAGGAAAGTGATACTTATTCTTTTATTATCACCTTAACTGTGGATTCCAGTGTGTTAAAACCTAAACAGTGTTGCCGAGATGTCTAATGAATTTCAAGATCAAACAAGATCTTGCTAATTACTACATTAATGAGGACAAGCTCACAAGCAGAATTATGTTCATCATGACATGTTTCAAAGCATCTTGAAGCAAAGTAAGATCCCAATTTGGGGCTCTACTACTATATACTTGGCACTTCTTCCTTCAGAATACATCAAGGGAGTACACTTCGTGTGTTGCTCTTCATTAATAATGTAACATCTAGGCAACACGGTCCTTTAGCCAATCAAAAAATTCATTACAAATTACCTAAAGCGGAAGAACTCAGTTCATCATTACCCACGGCAAGTGGCAGTAGAAGAACAATTCTAAAGGAGGAAAAATGTGACACCAAATGAAGGAAATGGAATTAAAAGCCAACGGGCATTTGGTCCCCTCATCCACGCTCCTTCCCGGGAGACAAGAAAATGAGCTCTCGGCGAACCTGGAGCCCCGTTTTCCTTGTTCACTTTCCTACATTTTCTTTTGATTGCCACTGAAAAGTGGGGGAACACTGACCCTCATTCCAGAAGCTTAGTCGTTTTCTTTCTCTTCCCTTAAGCAAAAAACTCACCCAACAGTCTGGAATGGTTTAACACCCCTTGTTGGTGTTATTCGGGTATTTCTCAGAAATGCTAATGAATGATTCGCTCTGGCACTTTAGACAAACACAATCTGGTGGTGTTATTGGGGCATTATTCACACTTGCTAATGATTGACTCTCTTTGGCTTTTATGTGCCTGAGCCCAACCCTCCAAGTGGCAGGGGGCGGGGCTGGAAAGCAAGTAACCAGCTCCCTGTAGGTGAAACGTGCAAGCTGATCAGCTGGCGCTTCCACGCCACCGACTCAACACGGCACTGAATCGAACAAAACAAACTCCGGCCACGTCTGTGAGCGCCACCAGCGTGATGACGTGCAAGCACTGACCGGGCGTTCACTGTGTGGAGCGCTGTGTTACATATGTTATCAGGCAAGGTAAATAGATACAGGCCTTGACCTTTTGAGGTTTTGTAACTGCAAAGGACACGGGCAGCGGAGATAATCACAGGAATGATTACACACAAATAGGTCTTGTTCAAGGGCTCAGCAGAGGAGGTAAGGAGAAATAACTGTTAACATCCATGAGCACCTGAAGGCAGTTTCTACCTCTGAGGTTTTTTGTTTTTGTTTTTGTTTCTTTAAAGGAAAAATACAACAAACAAGCCTATTTCTTCCACCTGATGTTTTCTAGATGAAAAAAACTTGGGCTTTATCAATTGTATTTGGTTAATTCCAGAGAACGTAGGCTCTGAGATCACAATTTTATCTAGATACTCATAAGCTCAGAACTCAGTGATTCTAAGTTTACCTAAGGGTGAAGTTGTTTTGCTTTAAAGTTTGCATTTTCCTGAACTTTTTACTTTCCCCCCCTCCCCACCCCACTCTATCCCTTGATGTTACTTTTCTGAGAAGAAACCTTTGGGGGCATGGGGGGCTCCCAGACCTTACACCTCAGTGGTGGTACTTTTGTGCTTTCGGCATTTGTTGTCAGGAAATTATTCTGAGTCATTCTGAGTTATCCATGATGGGGGTGGGAGCAGAGGGCTCAGTGTTCTCATATGTAACAGGACCAGCGGGGGGTTAATCCCCTCTACAAACATTATATCCTCCCCTGACCCCCGTAGGCATTTGGAATCAAGGGTAAGAAGTTTCTTTTCAAGCTTTCCTTTCCTTCTTTGTTTGTGTTGCTCGGAATGGAGGCTAACCGCGGCTTTGCCATGAAGGGAGGGGTTCGGGTCTGGCCCAAGGGGAAGATGACCAGAGATTCTAGCAGGTTTCACGACTGGCTCTCCCTAAACGACATGTGAGTACCCATCATGTGTAGCCTGAAGTCTGGGATGCTTAATCTTTCTGTCCTCTTTTTGTTTGTTTGTTTGTTTGTTTTTTAAGACATTGGCCTAAATAAGATTGATATCTGGCTTAACTATTAAATTACATTAATTAAAATATTAAATAAATAATAGTCTGGTAGGTAACTTGTAGACATAGTTTCTCCATGCTGGGCATATTAGAAGGTTAAATTATTTAATCTTTTCTAAAATTTTATCACAGATAGTGCTTTTATTGGGACAGTGAGGGTGAAGGCTTTACAGTATTTTGAGTTTAATAAACCTTGTTTCCAGTGGAATGACTATCATCAATTATTCCAAAGCAGACCAGTACATTCGAGCTGCCACTCATTTTTCCAAAACTTATCACGACACTTTCAAGTGAAAAACAAAAGATGCTTTATCCCCAACACCATCTGCTTTTCACCACATTAGTATAATTTACTTCAGATACTGTTTGGGCATTCAAATAAATTAAACTTTGTAGTAATTCATTTATTGTTTGCAAACCATAAACTGGCTGTTGACAGCAACTTTTGTGGCACTGGATATGTTAAGTAGATATATATAAAATTAGGCGATAATACCTTGTTTAAACTGTAGTATAAATCTATATAGATTTCAATGTCTTTGTGTGCCCTTATAGTCAATTGGATATACGGTTAAAACACAGAGAATCGATTATGATGGATGTCAACAGCTCTCATCAACTTGGTTTCAGCGGAAGAAAATGTCGCTCAGGAAGTTTCAGCAGGTAATCTGGTGCAGAGAAAGAAAAGTGCTCACCCTCTCACAAATGAAATTTAGACTAAACTATTCCAGAATCAAATAGAGCACCAACCCTTAAAACTTGACCCTTACAAACCTCTGCCAATACTGGTGTTAAAAAAAAAAAAATTCATCGCTTCTCAGACTTTTGGCTAAGATCAAGTGTAAAAAAAAAAAAATTCAGAGCAAATAACAAACAATACTTCATTCTTTCAGAATATTCTTCGGAGATTTCTTTTCCTAAGGAAAAGACCACCAGTACTGGGCATTTGTATAATGCTCCCCATGTCCTTTAGGAGTTCTGTTAATCTCGTGTTCTAGGTGAAACAGCAGAGATCTGGAGAAGGGTGTTCACCGAGGTTTTCACAGCTGGTGGAGAGGACACACAGCATCACTACCCGGTTACTTAGTTATGATAAAAGGGAGGTTGCTGATTTTTCCACAGGTCACAGTTTTGCATAGAGGCATTTGTCGTGAAGTAAAGCCACTTAAGACACGTAAGGAAAGAGCAGGGATACTGAAGGGGCTATGGAATACCAAATGGCACCCCAATGAAACAGTCTGTCTAGTTACAGAAGAAATGCAAGCATGGTCCACCCTTAAGCTTTACCATGGAATCAGATAAACACACTGACTCGTGTGTATTATTTTTTGATTATTGGTTCACTTCAAAACAGAAATACTTAAACTGGGAAAACTCAGTTGATTATTGAGTGGACCAGCACACAAGACATTACAGCTCTTCCAGTACCATTTAATACTCCTAGTATCTAATGCTTGTTGAGATGCTGTCTGTCCAGGTCAAAAGAGTGAAAATGGGAACTCTTAATGATCGCAACTACTAGAAATAACAGTTGAATTCTTGTTTCAAGAAGAGTTCCCTCCATATTTTCCACCTGAAAACATGTTCATTTGACTAGACTGTTGCAAAGCAGAGTTACAGGATTTAGCCTTAGAAAAGTATTTAATTTTCAAAGACTGTTGGTTATTCAGGAACTTTTAGGAGATGATTGTGAATGTTCTGAAATAATCCAGACTCAAAGCTGTTTCAAAGAAAACTGGTGCACACAGGCTGAGATAAGAAACCTCACAGAGTCCAGGAAAGTACTAGTTCAAATGCATTCCTTCTTTGCAGTTCTGCCTACTGTTGCGTGTATACAGGGTACTTCCCAAGAGGCTCTAAGGTGATTTTGTCATCTCATCTCTGGAGTTATCAGATTCCTGATCTGGTCACAGTAAATTCAGAGGGAATAGTTATGCAAGGCCAAGCATCGAGGAGAAAGTGTTGGGGACAGTGTGGATTTGCAACAGAACACTAATACCGCAATAGAAATACTGCAATAGAATAACAACATAACCCCCAGCCACTGGTCTATACTAGGAATCTGCCTGTACTTGTCTTAAAATCCATCCGGCTTGTCTTTTTAAATCACATAGATGTCACCATGTTTTTTCCTCTTTTTTTTCTTTTTTGGCTCTTTCCCAGACTGCCCTGCAGCCCTGTCCCTACCCACCTTTGACATTTTTGAGTGTTAGGTTCACTCCCTCCCAATGAGCTCCAACAATATGAACGGTGAAGAAGGTAGATGGTTGTTGTGTGGGAGTGTTTCTAACTCCCCCCCGCCCTGTTTTTTTTTCTTTTGGTTGTTGCCATTCCTTTTCCACAAAGCAACAGAAGAGGGAGAAGAGAAAACAAAAACAAAAAAGACTGAGATGTAAGCTGGCTAGATAAGCCCAGGACAGGTTTTATTGGCGGCCCTGAATGAGGGCATAGGATCTAAAGGCAGCCCTGCTTCAGATGCGGTTGGTGGGAGACCTGGTGTTTCATTCATTACACATTAACGGTGTGGACTGAGTAGAAGGCAGTAGATAACACATGCAGATGTTTCTGCAGCCCAGTAGAAAGAGAACCACTCTTGATCCCGTCAAAAGAACATTTTGAACCCCAGGGGCTTCAGGGGAGCCAAAGGAAGAGTTTTGTGGTTGGGTGCTATAGTGTGGCCTTTTAATCATTAAACCCTTTTATAGTGGTAAAATGAACTTTCATTGTCATGGCCACACCAATAAGGCCGTCCAACCTGGTGACAAGGGAGTGGTTTGCTGTGGGGAAAGGCACTAAAAGAAAGGGACAAGCAGGCAGCCCTGTGGGATTCAAAAGGCAAGAGCAGCAGTGTGTCACAGAGAAAGCGCAGGTTAGTTGTTGAAACTGCTTTCCCCAGCGACACCCTCTTACAAGCTGAGCAAGCACAACGAATGTGAGGAATTTACAGGTGGCTAGTTCCCATCTTTTGTTTCCAGTTTTACTGGCTCAGTTTAATTTTCATTGTTCTTTAAGTGAAGGTTACAAGAAAGTTGATTGCCAATGCCATTTTATTCTTAATCACTCGTCTCCAGCTATGGCAGAGCCAGGCTCGGCACTGTCAGAAGGGTGGAGCTGGACGTCCCCTCTCCTGCAGTTAGCCTAATGAGCCAATCTGTGCCAGTCTGTGCCAGGAGGTGAGACCGACACAAGGAGCCCCACTCTTAGAAAGAACCCTGCGTGTGGCTGACCTCACAATTATAGGCTCTCAGCCTGGTTTTGACCTGAACATTTCCCGCGACTCTACAGTTTCGCCTTTCTTTTCTCTTAAGTTTTCTATTAAAGAAACACTAGATCTTCTAATATAGTTTCTTTTCTTTCATCTTCCCCACATGAAATCCCCCATGCATTGAACACTAACTCCCTATTGCCCTCTCCCCACCGTTACACTTCGTCTTCATGAATATGACTATTCTAGGTACCTCATACGGGTGGAATCACATATTTGTCCCTTTGTCACTGACTTATCTATCTTTCAGGTTTATTCATGCTGTAGCATGTGGCAGAAATTTCTTTCCTTACAAGGCTGAAAAATATTCTGTCTGTATATACCACATTTAGTTTATCCATTCACCCACTGATGGACGCTTGGGTTGCTGCTACCTTTTGGCTACTGTGAATAAGGTTGCTATAGACATGGGTGTGCAAATGTCTCTCCAACTCCCTGTTTTCCATTCTTTTGGGTATAAATCCAGAAGAGAATTGCTGAATAACATGGCAATTCTATGTTTAAATTTTGAGGAACTACACCTCTCTTTTCCTTAGCAACCACCCCATCTTACATTCCCACCAGTAATGCACAAATGTTCCAATGTCTCCATATCCTAGTTATTTTGTTTGTTTGGTTTTTGATGATATCCAACCTTATGGGTGTGAACGGGTATCTCATTGTAATTTTAATATGCACTTCCCTAATGATGAGTGATGTTAAGCATCTTTTCATATGCTTATTGATCATTTGCATAGTTTCTTGGAGAAATGTCTATTCAAGTCCTGTGCCCATTTTTGAATTAGATGGTTGGGTTTTTTAAAAATTTTATTATTGAGTTGTAGGAATTCTTTATATATTCTGGATATTAACTCCTTATTAGATACATGATTTGCAAATAATTTCTCCCATTCTGTGAGCTGTTTTTTCACTCTGTGAATACTATTCTTTGATGCAAAAAGTTTTTAATTTTGTTGGAAGTCCAACTTACCCATTTTTTCTTTTGTTGCCTGAGATTTTGGTGTCATATCTTGGTGGTAAGCAATCACTGCCAAATCCAATGTCATGAAGGTTTTCTCCGATGTTTTCTTCTAAATTTACAATTTTAGCTCTTACAATTAAGTCTTTGATTTATTTCTAGTTAATTTTTGTATATAGTGTAAGCTAAGGATCCAACTTTGTGTTTTTTTTGTTTTTTTTTTTTGTTTTGCCTGTGAATATCCGGTTTTTCCAACATCATTGGTGGAAATGACTGTCCTTTGAATGGTCTTGGTACCTTACTGAAAATGATTTGTGGGGGTTTATTTCTGGGCTCTCTATTCTATTCTATTGATCTATATGTCTGTCTTTATGCTAGTATCACATGGTTTTGATTACCATAGCTTTGTAGTAAGTGTTGAAATCAAGAAGTATGAGACCTCCAACTTTGTTCTTCATTTTCAAGAAATGTTGTGACCGCTGAAAATCCCTTAAGGTTCTATATGAATTTTAAGATAGATTTTTCTATTTCCGCAAAAAACATCATTGGGATTTTCAGAGAGATTGCAGTGAATCTGTGCATTGCTTTGGGTAGTGCTGACATCTTAACATTAAGTCTTAAGATTGACATCTTAATATTAAGTCTTCCATTCCATGAACACAGGATATCTTTCCATTTATTGGTGCCTTCATTTTCTTTCAGCAATGTTTTGTGTTGATAGATTTTATTGTACAAGGGTCACCTCCTTGGTTAAGTTTATTCTTAAATATTGTATCAATTTTGATGGTATTGTAAATGAAATTTTTTTCTCAAATGTCTTCTCAGATTGCTTAACTAATGTAGGTTTTAATCAAAACATATATAACTTCTACCAAATTTCCACCCAAATCTCATTCTAAAGACACTGGTACATTGAACAGTGCATAAAGAGGCTGAACAAAACCCAATCTCCAGCCCCTACACTCCCTGTGATTTTAATCATACAGAAAGCTACTAATGAAAATGCACAATCCCACTGGGTTTTTTAAAAATTATGACGACATTGAGATGTTTTTATATCAGGAAGTAGTTCATATTTATAGTACCTAACTGGTTACATATGTAACATTAATCTTGAAAATGAAACATTCTGAAGGCAGGAAATTTCCAAGTTTTGAAAGAGAAGTGATTTACCTACCCAAACGTTTCTGTGAATGATAATAGTCTTGCAAGTAAGTGTAGAAATGTAAAGTTCACCTATTACATACTTTCATTTAAGAGGTCTTAGTAAAATAAATGGCATGTTTTTTCCCTAAGGTTGTTTGTTTGTTTGTTTTGTGTCATATAATCAATGTAGGTTTTACACCCGTGACCAAGATGTAAGAATATTTATTTATCCAATAGTTCCTCTCTCCCAAGAAAATCAGAGCATTTTATGATAATCAGAATAAGTATGTGTGTGTGTATTTTGTAGAGACATTTCCCCCTATTTTGTAGATAGTGACATGACCACGTTATACCAACTCTGACTAAATTTAATTAAAGATTGAATAAAAATTGGAAAAAAGTCAGTCAAGTATTCTTTTTGTTTATTTGTTGATAATATTTATATTTGTAACCTCACCTTTTTTCCTCTATGAGCTAACATGCTTTCAAGAAAATTTGTATAATAATTCTTCCTTAAAAGAGGGTATGGAGACAGATTTTTAACAATACTAGGTGCTAAATAATTTAAAATTTTTAATTAGATATTCATTGTCCTAAAGATACAATCTTTTTTACTTGACAGTAAATAAGTAAATAAATAAAGACAATAACTGAAAAAGAGATTAGTCTTTCTGGTTATCTAAGAATTAAGTCCCATAGTCACAGAATAACATAATCCAATTCTTTTTCTTCTATGTTTTAACTTGAAAAAAGTATGTATTAAAGCAAAAAGTCTGGCTCCACATTAGTCCATAGTGTGTAAGTATTTAGAGAATGTACTCACATTTAATGAAAGCATGAATACTTTCTGGATGCCCTAGTGAGTGAAATAAATTATTCTTTCACTGCAGTAAACTGTATCTTTTAAATTATATGAAGAAAGAGATTGCAATAACTGGTTAGCATGCTAAAGGACTGATGAAATCATTAGGAAAATTAATTTCACAATTGACATACTTTTGCACATATATATGTACTGAATTTTAAAAACAAATAAAGATAATGTATCTTTTTTAAATCTACATTTTATATGAAATCCAACATTAAAATGTGAAAATGTATCTTAGTTTTCTACATATGTATTCTTTTAATGTTAGTGATGCTAATAGAATTCACTGAGGCCCAGAGATTTATGTCAATGCAGCTGCAATTATAGGAAAAATTCAAATTAATCAATGCAGACAATTAAAGAGAAATTATTTATGTATAATACCACAATCCATGAGATGGTCATCAACCTTATACCATCTCAAAAGAAGCCAGAGATACAGATGGAGTTATCCCAGAAAGACTGTGGAGGACTCTCTTGTCTACTGGTGTCGATCTGCATGACTCACACGGAAGCTGCGGAAGGTTTTTGAGAATGGTTTACCAGTGGGAACACTGCGAGTTCAAATGGAACGGGACAAAATGAAAGAATGATGATTCTGGGGCAGGTCCATGGGCCCAGGGGTGCAGAGGCTGCACCTGTGGGCGTAGAGGATGATCTCTGGCCCAGGGGGTTATGCTCAGGCCTTACGACCTAATGGAGTTTGCCTTGCTGGGTTTCAAAATTGCTTGGGACTAGTGCCCACCTTCTTCCTCTGATTCTCTCTCAGGTAAGCCCATCCCACCATTTCATTCTGGAGGCAGATTACTTGTTTACCGGTTTCACAGGTCACAGATGGGCGAGGAAAGCTACCCCAGAATGGATCAAAGCAGGACTCTCACTTATATCCAATTTAGATGATTAGATCTAGGGCTTTTGAGGGGATGATATTCAGATGAAATTTTCAGCTTGAGTTGACGCTCTAATGGGTTGACTTTAATGGATTTAAGGATGGTATAAATGCATTATTCTTAGGGGTTGGACATGAATCTTTGGGGGTCAGAGGGCAGAGGCTGAACAGTGAGCACCCAAAGATGGTATCAGGTCCTAATCTCAGGAACCTATACATTTTTTCTTATAAGGAAACAAGGTTTTAGCCAACATAATTAAGTTAAGGATCTTGACACAGAAAGATTATCCTGGATTATCCGGGTAGTCCCTCCAATCACAAGTGTCTTTATAAGAGAAAAGCAGAGGGAGATTAAACTCAGAAAAGAAAAAGGCAATTTGATCATAGAGAGGGGCTGGAATGATGCAACCACATTGTCCCCTTCAAAAATCAGACAGATCATAGCAAATGATGGTAGACGACTTTGGGTTTGTAGCCTGAATTGTACCTGCCAATCCAATATGAAGTTTTTACAGTAATAGGTCAATAGAGCTTACTGATCTGCTGAATGCATTATTTTTTATTCTATCAAGAGGGAGGATCAAAAGAAATTGTCTCCTTCCTGGCAATGACAGCAGTATACATATATTCACTCTTTTATGCCAGGGCTATGTTAATTCTCCTGCTTGCTATCATGATATAATCTTTAAGGACCCAGATACTTCACAGTCTACAAAATATCGTAATTGTCCATTATATTGATGACATACTGCAAGTTGAACCTGTTAAGAAAGAAGTGACTAATATTATTCATATATTAGTGAAGTGTTATAGGAGGGAAAAACATTCCAGCAAAGATTCAAGGATTGGACACATGACATAATATTTAGTGGTCCAGGGATCTTGGAGATGCTAGGACAATTGTGCTAAGATAAAGTATTAGCTGTTGTACCTCAAAGCTCTTACCACTAAAAAAAGAGGCATTGTACTTACTTATTTGATATACATCTTTAAAATTTAAAGGCAGGAAATTCCATTTTGGGAATATAGTTAGCTCACATTAAATTTCCTCATAATAAAGTTGCTTCTTGTAGAAAAAAAATCTAACACTACCTAATGGTGGAGAGAATGTAGGATAGTAATCTCCCATATATTGCTGATGAGAGTATAAATCACTAGGCAATTTGGAAAGCTATTTGCCATTATTTTGTATAACTGAAATTTACATATCTTTTGACTTTGCATTTCCTCTTTTAGTAAGATATGTACACCTGGAAATAGGTAGAAAATGTTTTTATCACTATTCATAATAGCAAAGCAAAGAGATTATGTAAATTAATTGTGGCATATTCATACAATGTGATATCATATATGGAAAATGAATAAATTACAACATTGAGGCACTCTTGATAATCTTAGCAAGATCATATTGAATGAAAGAGTAGGTTTCCAGAAATGACCTAGAGCAGTGGTTCTCAACCTGTGGGTCGCGACCCCTTTGAGGGTCGAATGACCCTTTCACAGGGGTCACCTAAGACCATCGGAAAACACATATCAGATGTTTACATTACGGTTCATAACAGTAGCAAAGTTACAGTTATGAAGTAGCAACAAAAATAATTTTATGGGGGTCACCACAACATGAGGAACTGTATTAAAGGGTCACGGCATTAGGAAGGTTGAGAACCACTGACCTAGAGTATTATAAAGTTAACAAAAATAAGCAGTATAGTTTTAGGAATACATATAGATGTGATAAGATTATCAAAAATCACTCAACAAGATTCAGGACAGTGGTTGACAAGAGTTGAGGGAGACAGGAGAATGAGATGGAGACCTACGTTGGTAACAGAAATTTGGACAAAATTCTAGTTTCCACTCTTGCTGGTAGGTTTTCAGTGTTCATTGTATTATTAAATACAAGTAAACAAATATATAAATGAAAGAGAGCTTTGCAAGGGCCAATGATGAGAACGTGTCATGAAGCAAACACTGCAAATACTCCAGTTTTCTAAAAACTAAAGTCACTTCTCTGGATTAAGTTATTGTGTCTATAGAAACTTCCATTAAACACTAAGTATCAACCTGAGGACTCATTAAGCCATTGTCCTTCTTGTAACACAGAAGTGTATGGACGTTTACATATTCTTGCACAGAGTAAGATACTGAGATTGAGATACTAGACCAGTGAAGTCTGATGAGGAAGAAGGATACAAAGCTTGTGAAGAACCCGTGAGAAAGTGAAGGAAAGAGAGGAGGGGTTTTGAGTGAGAGGAAGGAGATTTTTAAAAAGCATGTAGTATTTATTACCTTTCCTTTGTTTATAATACTGTTCAAAACTACCCTTGTCCCAACGCCTTTGGGTTTTAGTTAATTATTTACTCCCTGAATACAGGAGTTTGAAATCTAAACAAAGCACAGTTATGATTCCAAGGTTTAATGTGAATTATCTTGAGCAAATACTAGGAAACTAAAGTTGACTTACAACTGTGGAAAAGCAGATGAAATAATATATCCTGCAGTGAAAATATTACTGAGTTTGTTGATAATTTTTCTCTTTTTTGCCTTTGAAAGATGAGGGAAAATATTTACGCATTTGTCTCCTGAACTTTAATTTAAATAATTAGTCCTAAAATCCATTAAAAAATTCTTTTGGGACAAATTTGGTTTTCATTGCATGTCTCCACAAAATTAATATTCTATCCTTGATGTCACAGACTTTCTTTTGAGTACTTTTCTCTTTCCTTGTCATTTATTATTCAAAGTTGGGTAACAGATTACTTACCAATAAGTAGATTTTACCAATGAATTCTGGAGAGTAAAATATCATAAAACACACAAAAATAAAGATTTTGTTTTCCCCTACATATACTAAACAAAAGGTTCTAAGAGCTACATATGACTTCAAAATAACAAAAAACAAACACACAAAATAAAACAAACAAAAACACTCCATCTAAATACGCTGTGTTGAAACCATATTCACTTTAACAAAGTACAAATGCCAATGTAGGTCAAGACATAGTGTGTTTACGCTTGGGTCAGGTTTATAACAGTCATGATTTTATGATGCCTTTGAGAATTTGGCTTTTCTTTGCAGCGAGACTGTGCATCAAGAATAGTGGTCCTCTTGGACCGGCAGGAATGCAAACAAAAACATGAAATCCCTTCACTTTACTGCACTTTATTCTCTTGTCACAGTTAAAGCAATATTTATTTTCCTCCGCCCTGCTTCTTACAGGCCGATAGTAAATCAAAAAAGTAAACTCTCAGGTTCATTGTGTAAGGGGCTTACTTCTAGCCTTCTACAGTTGCCACAGTAACTAATTAGAAATTTGCATCTCTAAGAGAATTATTTAATGCTGATGTGTAAGCCCTTTTATTCTTTGGAGCTTGGCCTTTTGCTAGGAAGCTTCTGGTCGACGTTGGGCCTCGAGGTCATACTGTACAAGCTCTGAACGTAGGTGGCCCTGGTTTCCCCTATTTATCTGGATGATTCATGCCCAGTGAAGAAAAAATGTCTTGCCAGGTCTTTGTTGAATGGTGGGCATCTGAAAGGCGACACTTGATTCATTTAGGCGCCGTTTGTTTTAACCTGTAGCTGCTTCCCCGTTGCTCATTAGCTAACTCTTGTGTAATTGAGTCATGCATGTTAAACTAGTATGGTTGAGTTCCGCCAACCAACCTACCGAGGGGAATCCCTCATGAGCCTTGTCGTGAGGCCTGACAAAGCCGCTGAAATGCAACTCGTCTTGCAGACCTGGACAGTGTGTGGTAGTAATGCAAGCACGAACGGGTTTCCTGAAGAGCTGCTTCTTTTCTAAGGCGTAAACCTGCTGTTCCCCCAGTGTAGAAAGAAGAGAAAAGCCTACTTGTGGTGCAAAGACAGAGATAAAAGGGAAGGGGCTGGGGACTTCAGCAACTTGTCCCGAACCCAAGAAGGGGCTGACTGCTTTCAGAGCCGCCACTCCGTGCTGCCGGCCCGTGTGGAAGACACGGTCTGGGTCACAAGGGAAGAGAAATGGGTTTGGTGCTTCGCGATCCCCAAGCAACTACTCCTACCAAAGAGGGGGGCCCCGGAGTTCACTGCAGCCAAAGGACAAAACAAATTTACAACCCAAGACAACGACCAAGCTTGCGGTCAAGGGCAGATTCAGCATGCTCAGGTTCAACACAGCGTTATTTGCAATAGGTAACCGGTGGAAGAAGCCCGAGAGCTTACTGAATGG
>PVJL010002051.1:83815-219467 GCA_004026885.1 Lyroderma lyra | reverse complement strand
TATACAACAAGCTGACAATGCACTGTAGAATTGTATGCCTGAAACCTATGTAATCCTTGCTAACAGATGTCACCCCAATAAGTCTAACAATAAAAATGAATTAAAAAAAATAATAAATAAAATGTGGAGTGTTAAGATGTTTTTTCAGTTACCCAGGAAGCAACAAGGAGCATATCAACCATAAATGAGGATAAGCCGAAGGAGAGAGAATTTTAGACCAGGGTTCTGAACCACTAGCATGATCATTAGCCTATTTTCCATCTATTCTGCTGGAGTGAAAACGCCAGAATTTTAAGGATACTTACGGATGGCAGTGACCAACACTGACAGTGACAATCCCAGAAAAGAAATCCAGGTATCTGTTTCCCTCATAATCGAATAGCCACTGCATGTGACCCTGGTGAAGCAACAGAGGCTCCGGAAAATACAACACAGGCACAGGAGAAAGAAGTTGCTTGTGGACCTCCAGGACACGGTTGTAGGCAAGGGACTGTGGACAGACAACACGTCAGTATTAAAAGTCTTCCTTTTCCTTATTTCCCCATTTCCAGCAAGTCACTGTGGGAGTGCCTCACCCCTCTAACGGCTGAGCGTGAGGCCACTGTCCTGTGCCCACAAGTGGGTGTATTTGCTCAATGTCTTACTCGCAGGACATCAAGGCCCTTCCTTTCTAGTTGGAGGAATTATTCATGTGGCCTTTTGACCTCTTTCTAGATCAAACATGAAGAAGGGGGCTGACATTTTTTACTTGTCAATGGAAAGCCCTGGCCTTGAGTTGATTTTTGCTGTGAAAAACAAAACAGCTTTAGAAGTAAATGTCTGAACTAATGTCAGGGTTTTTTCCCCTGGCAGTGTTTTGTTGTTGTTGTTGTTTGTTTGGTTTTTTGAGAATAAAATAGTAAAGTGCTGATGGTGTTCATGTCTTTAATTATCAAACCTTTCTTCTATATTTCTCTTTTCTGTGGGTCCCTCCTGACTATCTATTGATTCTATAATATTTCTACCCTATGAATATTAGTGTAGAGTAAAATAATTTGGAGAAAGAGAAAAATATTTATTACCCTCAGAGCAAAATTACAATTTTACATTTTTTTGGTGGAGAACTCAGCCAAGTCAGATCACGCGGTGCCATAGGAGACAGTCAAAATCAGAACAGTGACTTTTCAAGTTAATGTGTGCCATTGCATTTTGTGATTTATGTGTTTAGGTACGTGTATATCTATATCTCTACTTTTGTGATACATTCATTATCTCTCTCCTGCATTCTCTGCCTCTCTCTGTCTCTCTCTATCTCTGCATCTGTCTCTGTCTCTGTCTCTGTCTCACACACATGCACACCAATTCCTGCGATAACACTGAGTGAAGTAAGAGGGTTCAGATGCTCCCAATGACGTGAAGGATAGACTGCCTGGGATGGGATGGCTCAGTGGCAGGAAGGTAGGCAAGCAGAATGGCAGGGCCATTTGTGGGTCCTTCTTGAGGACACAGTTCATTCAGCCCTTTTGAGAACAACCACCCCTTTTAGGTTTTTCTAAAGCTCTGACTCTTACCTGGTATCTTTCGGGTGTGAAGTCACATGGAGGCATTTTGGGTTTTGTATGAAGACCAAGCCTGGTTACAGATGTCCGGAAAGCACCTGCTAAAAGTGAATTAAACATCACACAGGCCCATTTGTAAAAATCACTTACGGTTATGTGAATCAAGGTCCTTAGGCAATTTTATTTCTTTCTTTAAAAATCATAATTTAAATCATGCTTTGATTTGGATTTAAAAACTGAGGTATCTCAACCATGCATTTTCTGGAGGAATAAAAGAGAGTTCCATTCCTCATGTATCTACTTAGCAGAGAAATGGAGAGTATTGGAGGCCTCTGATTGTGTTCATTTGTGTCTCTTTTCTCCTGAGTGAATCTAGCCAAGGGTCTGTCCATCTCATTAATCTTTTCAAAGAAACAGCTCTTTGTTATTTTAATATTTTCTATTGTCTTTTTGTTCTCTATTTCATTTAATTCTGCTTCAATTTTTATTATTTCCTTCCTTCTGCTGACTTTGGGTTTCATTTGTTCTTATTTTTCTAGTTCTTTAAGATGTAATGTCAGGTTGTTTATTCAGGATGTTTCTTTTTTTCTTGAGATAGGCCTATAATGACATAAATTTCCCTCTTCTCTTTATACTGCTTTTACAGTACCCCAATAATTTTGATATAATGTATGTTCATTCTCATTTGTCTCTAAGTATCTCTTGAGCTCTTCTTTTATTTCTTCTTTGACCTAATCATTTTTTGATAGCACGTTGTTTAATCTTCACATATTTGTGGTCTTCCCCATTTTATTTTTGCAGTTGATCTCTAATTTCAAAGCACTGTTGTCAGAGAATGTGCTTAATCCTCTTAAACTTGCTGAGGCTGGCCTTGTGTCCCAACATATGATACATCCTTGAGAATGCCCCATGTGCACTAGAAGAGAATGTATGGTTTGGTGTTCTAAGGTGAAAGGCTCTGTAAATGTCATTTATGTCCCTCTGGTTTAATGTCTCATTTAAGGCTATATTTCCGTATTGATTTTTTGTTTGAATGATCTATCCATAGTTGCTAATGGTGTATTTAGGCCCCCTACTATCCTCGTGTTATTGTCAGTTTCTCCCTTTATTTCCGGTAGTAGTTGCTTTACAGATTTTGGCGCTCCCTGACTGGGAGCATATATATTGATAAACGTTATGTCTTTTTGATGTATTGTCCCCTTCATCATTATGAAATGTCCATCTTTGTCTCTTGTTACCATTTGTATTTTGAAGTCTGTTTCATCAACTGTAAGTATGGCTACACCTACTTTTCGCTGGATGCCACTTGCTTGGAGTAAGTATTATTTTCCACCCTTTCACTTGGAGTTTCTGTGGGTCCTTGCAGCTGAGATATGTCTCTTGGAGGCAGCATACGGTTGGGTTTTATTTTTTGACCCAATCGACTACTCTGTGCCTTTTTATTGGTGATTCAGACCATTTACCTTTAGGGCGATTATTGATGTGTGAGGATTTCCTGTAGCTATTTTATCTTTTGTTTTCTGGTTGCTCAGTGTCTCCATTGTTTCTTTGCCTTCGTGTTTCCATTATCTTAGTTTGGTGGTGTTCTATGATTTTCCTCCTCTATGTCCTCTTTTTCTATGTTATGTGTCCCAGTTCTGGATTTTTTTGAGTGGTTACCATTAAGTCTATATGAAAGAAATTTTTATGTCTACAGCGGTCCTTTTTCTTCAGCCTCTTCACTCCATTCCCCTTTGCAAATTCAGAACTTCCCCATCACCTTTCATGTTTTTGTTGTCACACATTATCTCTATTTAAGCTGTGAGTTAATTTCTGAATTGCACCAGCAATTTGTCTTCTTCTTTTTTTTAAAAAATACTTTTATCTGCTTTACCCTTCACGTTGTGTTTAAGTGTATAGTGCCCTCTTCTGTGTAGAGGTTGTCATTTCCTGCTTCTGTCTGTCTGCTAGTCGCCTCACTCCTAGTTTTGTATCCTTTGTCCTTTAGTTTCAGGTAGAATAACTTCCTTCAGTATTTCCTGTAATGCAGGCCTTATGGTGGAACATTCCCTCCAATTCTGTATGTCTGGAAAGGTCTTTCTTTATTCCTCCTTCATATCTGAAGGGTAACTTTACTGGCTATATTATCCTTGCCCGGTAATTTCTCTTTCAATAGTTTAAATATTTGATTTTGATTCCACTTCCTCCTGGCTTGTAGAGTTGCTGCTGAAAAATCCGATGATAAGGTAATGAGCTTTGCTTTGTAGGTTACCATCTTCTTTTTCTTCTTTTGCATTAATTTTTAGCAGGTTCAATATCATGTGCCTTGGAGAATGCCTGTTAGGACTGAGGCAATTAGGCATTCTTTTTGCTTCTTGGATTTGTAGGATCTATTTCTTTCCACAGGTTTGGATAGTTCTCATCAACCATTTGATTGAATAGGCTCTCTGTGCCCATCTCCCTTGCTTCTCCTTCTGGTATACCCATTAATCTTCCATTCCTCTTTCTGATGGAGTCAGATAGTTCTTGTGGAGCTCCTTCATTTCTTTTAACTCTCAAGTCTCTCTCTTCTATCTGCATCATTTCCAGATTTCTATCTTTGCTAGTACCAATTCCTTTCTTCATCTGGTCAGTTCTATTTCCTAAGCTTGCTATTTTATTGTTCATCTCTTTTATTGGGTTCTTCAGCTCTAGAATTTCTATTTGGTTCTTTTTCAAACTTTTAATCTCTTTGGTAAAGTATTTGTTTATTTTATAATATTTCTGAGTTTAGTAAACTATCTGAGTTTTCTTGCATCTTGTCGTGTTTTTACAAAAACTGCAATCTTGAATTCTCTGTCATTTAAGTCACATATTTACATGTCTTTAAGTTTGTTTTCTAGAGATTTTTTTGAGCTGCCTTGTTACCTTGGTGATTTACAGTAATTGATGAATTATTTCTCTTCTTGGTCACTTATAGGAATGAATCTGCAGCAGGTTGATATGAACAGGTCTTTGTTTTGTTTGATAGCAGGTAGTGCTGGAGTGTTTTATTTTTTCTTGTCCTGTTTCAGCTTCTCACAGTGGAGTATTTCCTAGAGAGGTGGGTGTCTCCTCTGGAACCGGGTTGCTTTGGTCTCAGGGCATCACCCCTCTGGGAGAATATGGTAGGTGATGAGGTTCTGCAGCCCTGAGATCTGCCCCCTGCTGTGCACCTCAGCAGCCCTAGGTGCCCCTGCTAGGATCAGCCACAGCGGGGTGGGGAGAGGGGGTGTGCTGGGAGAGGCTGCTGCTATGTTTGCATCTTTGTTCTCCAAGTAATGGTGACTGCCAGATTATAACTGCCTTGCCTCTATATCTTCTCCCTTGTCACTGGGATTAGCTGCAATGTGCGTCTGTCACTCAGAAACTGTTCGTTCTGTTTTCAGGGCTGTAGAGGTGGTTGAGTAGTGCTCTGATGTGGTCTGAAACTGGCTACTATATATGTTGGTTCTGAGGACTCCTGGAAGAGGTCTCTTGCAGATCAAGTTCAGCTGCTACCAGTGCTCTTCTCAGGGCCACTTGGTATTAGCTACAGAGTGATCTGCAGATTGTTGCCAATTGTGCCAGGTTTGGAGGTGCCTAGGAGAGGCTAAGCTGTGAACTTAGGCCAGTTTCCATTAGTGCCAGGCTTGGAGCTGCTTAACAAGAGGTACGAGGCATGCCAGGTCAGGTGCTGCTTGTTTGGGGTTTGTGAAACTTTGACAGATTTTAGGAAAGTATGCAGCATGAGAGAAGACAGGCCATTTGTATGGAAAAGAAACTGAAAATGGCTTGGGTGGGTTCACAGTTTGGGTTAATAAGGCCTCAGGGAATCACCAGGGCAGGGTAAATGGTGTTAGCAAGGTTGGAGATTCAGACACGATTCCTGCCTATATGTGAAGGTTATGTGGGAGCAGCACTCAACAAAGGGACAATGACTTCTGCCAACACTTCTGCCTAGGAAAAAGTTGCCCCTCCAGCCTTTGCCCTGAAACCAGACAATTCAGTTCCTCTCAGAGCGAGTGAGTCTGTCAGTGAATAAGTTTGTGTGTGGGCCCTTTAAGAAGAGATCACCTAGTACTCCAGCTGCACTCTTGTCTCACTCCACTGGGTTTCACAGCCAGAAGTTGTGGGACTTCTCTTCCCAACACTGGAATCCTGGGCTGGAGAGCCTGGTCCACACAAGGCTGGGATCCCTCACTCCTCAGGGAGGACCTCCACAGCTGAGATATTCCTCCCAATTTTTAACACATGTGGATGTGGGACCGGCCCATATTCCGTGTCTCCAACTCTCCTACCAGCCTCCATGTAGATTCTTCTGCATATCCTTAGTTATAGAACTTCTGTTTAGCTGGACAGGTGATTTTCAATGATGTTGTTCTTTAGTTGTAATTTTGATGTGGCCATGGGAGGAGGCCAGCGCAGCATTTACATACTCCACCGTATTTATCAGAACTCCTGGTGCTCAAATACATTGGATTAGATGTATATTTTGCACACAGTAGGTTCTTAAGAAGGGTGTATTCAGTGAGTGTGTGTTTGGATAAGCAAACACAAGCAGGCATATATCTAGATGGATAGATAGGAAAGTAGAAATAAAACCCCAAAGGCTTTTGAAAGGCCAGGTAAAGAATATGACATTCATGTTTACATGGCAGGGGTTTGCAAGATTACTTCTCTGTAGTTTCCTTAGTGGATCTATGTTAAGGAGACCCCAATGATAAAGACCTCTAGGCACCAAGCCTCCCCTGCCATTTCTAAGACACCTGCTACTGTCACCAGCCCAGCTCCATGACATTGGTGGTTAAGGAGAGAAAGCGGGAGGGGTCTGCAGGGAGCGCATTGTTATCTGTCAGCAACTGGTGCTTTCAGGATAGTGTCCTCCTTATTGAGCATAAAACTGGGTAAAATTCTAGCCCAGTCTCAGAAAATGGTGGAATCATCTGACTTAGGAGTCCGACAGACAGGGCTCTGAATCCCACGGTGTTCCTTCTGTGTTTCTGCCTTTGACCAAATTGCTTAATTATTCTTTATTCTTCTGTCCCCTTTTCTGTGAAATGGAATACTAGTACTCATGAACAAGTTCGGTTAAAGTTTTAAAAAAAAGGTCATTGAAGGCATCAGACATGTACGAAGTCTCAAAGAATCTCAATTGTCGGGGGAGTGAAAAGCAAATCAGAGATGAGGAAAAAGCAAAGAGGAGAACGTGCAGGTACACCGGATCCGGAGGCAGAAAGCAGAGCGTTTCCTGTTCCTGACTGGCGCCTGCGAGGCGTGGGGTGATGCTCCGGCGCGTCACCGTGCAGGCAGCTGCCGGTGCCCGTGTTTGCACGGGGGACAGTGGTGAGGAGGCGGTGGGATTCCAGGGAAGCGAGACGGCGTGCGAGTGACCGGTGGGGCACAATGCACAGGCCGGCTGCCCCGTCTCCTCACGCTCTGTGTGCGCTGCAGGGAGGACAGTCTGCGTGGAAGAGGCGGGCTCAGGGTCGGGTTCTACTTTCCTGGGTGTCGCTGGGTAAGTGCCTGCACCTCTCTGAGTCTCAGTCTCCTGGTAGTAACTGGGGAGGTGGTCCCACCTCCTGCGGGTACGGCGGGAATTTGTGAGGATGACTTATGTCTTGTCAAGTCGTCATCCTTCAATAGCTATACATTGCGCTTAATATTTTACTTTGCATGGCTTTTCTTTTATTTCTTCTTTGTATTGCAGCTAAGGTATTACGTTGTTTCTTTACTTTGAAAATGTGCAGAGTCAGGTTTTATTATCCATGAACTTCATTTCAAAACAAAAGGGGCATTAGAAAATACGGGACCTGGGGGAGGGCCCGGGATCCGACAGGGTCAGCGCCGCTGTGCTAGATGACCATTCTCTAAGACCCCATCCGGGTCTGACATTCCAGAATGTCAGGCAACAGTTTCCAGCCCTTCCCGGTCACTGACCCTCTACTGACCCTCATCCCCCTGGTTTCCACTCACCGCTCAGAGCAGGGCACTTCCTGGGGGTCCTGGCAGAGGGAGTCGTCAGGCGCCAAGTTCTTGGCAAATGTCTCCAGGCCAGAGACATGTCTCCTGGTCGGGAAGCAAATCCCCAGGGCGGCAGGTGGGAGGAAGAGCTCCGGCTGCTCCCCCACGGGCTGGACTTTGAGATTAGGATGGAAGGGGAGGAGCTCCAGGGGGAACCGTGGGGAGGGTTTGCTGCCACCGCTTCGCCAAGCTGCTCAGCTGCCAACAGTGCCCCAAGGAAGGAGGAAGCCAAGGAGAAGGAGGGAAGGGAAGGAAGGAGAAGGGGAAGAGGAAGAAGGCAGGAGGCAAAGTGGAGTCTTCTGGACCGGTTTTGCGAGTTATTGCTCCGCCGGGTCTCATCACGGTGGGTTACTGTCTGCCGGAGGCGGTGATGGGTGTGGGGGAGGCGGGAGATCGAGAAGCAGGGGTGGGGATGAGAAGGAGAACGCATGACGTGATGGATAAAGAGATCGGTGTTAGTACTGGGGGGCCTTGGCGGAAGAGAAGGGGGATGAATGGGAAAGGAGGGTACTCCAAGGAAAAGGAGAGGGGCACCAAAGAGTTAGAGAAGGCTCTGGACGGCTGTGTATCCCCTTGGGCATCTGAATGAGGCCAGAAGCTGAGAGCTGAGGAGTCAGGGTGCTTGATTTTCATACATTTTTATTTCTTAAATTCCCAGTTGTCATTCCTGTTTGCCTTCCCCTAATCACCCCAAGTAGCTATTTAGTCTATTTAATATATATATCTTCTGTTAGGTTATATTTGTGTAAACACGTGTATTGCTAGGGCTGCTTTTTAATTTAAGTAAATATGTGTCCTGTCTTTGCACTCAGAGCCATGAGTCTAAGACCCACCCGGTGGCTCTGAGCATCTCTTCCAGGTCTCTAACTGCTGCCGGTGGGAGTCAACGTACCTTTGTGTGGCAGTGCCGAAGGGGTACAGCGACAAGGCAATTGGAGCTGGGGGTGCAGGGGGTATGGGTGAGCACTGTACCAAGGGGACAGTTAGCTTGGTCACATTGTCCACCAACATCTGGGAAAGAACTTTTTACCCCAAATGCCCACAGGAGGCAAGTGTACCAGGTAAGCCCAGAAAGTGTCCTAAATTGGATGTAAATTGTCCCCTTTTGCGTGGGCTTCCAGCTCATTCCACTTGTTGGGGGCTGTGGGGAGTAGTTACATGAGCTGGCTGGTCACCTGCTGTGGGAATGACACATGTCAGTGAGGCCAGTGATGACACAGCCTCCTACTGGTTGTCCAAGCTGTCACGCCGCTGACTGAGGTGACAAAAGAATGGAGTTCCTGACGTTTGGCATGTGTTCTTCAGCTCCACTGGGCTGTGGTCCACTTTGCCCTTGTGAACACTGCAGGCTGCCAGCTCCTTTGACTTGAGATTTCCCTTGGTCTGTGAGTTCAGAGATTGTGAGGGTGAGAGACACCCAATGACACCAGGGACTGCCTGGGGTGGAGATGCAAAGTGAGAGGTTGTGTCTTTTTATTTAAAAGGAGAAACTTCATCCTGATTACTATAACAATATATACTTTTTGTGAAAACCAACTCAAGCCTAGAAAAGCATAATTAAGACAGTAAAATCACAATAAATCTGACCATTACATTTTAGTAAAGACTCTTTCAGAGTTCTTTCTACATGCATATATGCATGCCATTTTACAAATTGCCTATTGTCAACAGTAGAGCTTTTCATGCAGACTATAAATCTGAGTCATCTTTCCTTTTTCATAGTATGTTTTGTTTGATCTTGGAAAGTTCTTGGCTATTACTACTTCAAATATTTTCTGTTTTTTCTTCTGTCATTTCAGTCACACATATGTTATACTTTTTGAAATTGTCCTCCTGTGCTTGGAGATTCTATTAGGTTCCCAACCCCCCTCTTCTTTCTCACTGCATTTGAGTTTTGGCAGTGTTTCCATTACCCATCTCCGGGCTCACTGAGTCTTCCCTCAGCTGTGTCTAGGCTACTTGGTGAGCCTCAAAGACATTCTTCATTTCTATTATAGTGGTTTTGATTTCTAGCATTTTCTTTGGACTCATTCTTTCTTTGGCCTCAGAGTTTACATCTCTGTGTTTACATGACCTGTTTGGTATTCTGCAATGCCTACATTTTCCATCAGAGCCCTAAACATTAATCATAGTTACTTTAAATTGCTTGAGGATTCTATTATCTGCATCACTTCAGAGTCTGGTTCTGATGGTTGCTTTGTCTCTTCAGACCGTGCTTTCCCCCCTCATTTTAGAATCCCTGATAGATGGCTAATGCTGAGATAAGTAAGCTTCTAGTGTGAGGTTTTATATCAATCTGGTTGAGAGTTGGATGATTTAAATGTTTGCTGCAGCAGTAGGTGCCAGAGGATTCAAATTCCTCTTGTGTCCTTGTTTTTGTGTCCTCAGTTGTCTTAGGGCTTTCCTAAGAACTTCTTCCTAAGTGGCGTCATCTGGGAGCTCTTTCAGCTGTAATCCATTTTATTTTCTTGGGGCCCTAATAGCTCATGATTAGCTCTAGGTCTTGTAGGGAGCCTGTGTCTCTGGACTGGGTGACCTTTGCAAGTGTTTCTCCAGTAGCGTAACTTAAAAAAAAAAAATCCCACCCTCAGTTTTTCCAAACTATTTCCTTATCCTGAAGCCCTTATCCTGTTGAATTTGTTCTTATTTTTCTTCCTTTCCTCCTATACATGAGACAGGAAGACCAGAGGGGCCCCTGGCAGGTAATGTTTTTCACACAGCTGCACAGCTGTTATGGGGCCCTAGCAAAGTCATTTCTCCCAAAAAACAGCTCCTTGTTAAAGTGAAGGCTTGAGCATAGTTTACAATGATTACTCTTCCCCTTCCCCAGCCCAAGAGACGAAGGGCTCTTCACCATGAAAACCTGGTGATGCTCCTCTAGGTAAGGCCCATAAAAGTTTGGGGTTCTCTGAAGACTGGGGCCACCAGGGAGTTTCTCATTCTCACACTGTCCACACTGGTCCTCTAGCAGTTTGTCAAAATGACTGTGTGAGTGTTCCTACCACTTATGGCTCTGGTGGCTTTAGCTCCAGGTCAAGCAGGTCTTGTTTGTGACTCTGAGGATTTGCCTATATCTCTAGATTTCAGAATGACACCTTTACCCTGTCACCCCATTTTTCTCGTAGGTTCAAGAAAAGCCATTGATTTCAGTTTGTGCAGCTTCTTCTTGCACAAATGGGAGTGAAAACTTCTAAGCTCTTTGCATGTTGAAGACAGAGCTGGAAGTCTGCATGTTTGTAACTTATTAGTCCTTATTGATGGACAGCTGTAGTTTCTCCAGCATCCTAGGAGACAGCATCTTGTGCACTGTGCCAGTTACATTTTCTTTGGATAAAGTCCCTGAGGAGGGATTTCTAAGTCAAAATGCAGATGCACTTTAATTGCAATCCAGTAAGATGGGATTAACTTATAATTCAACTAACATTGCACAAAACTGTTTTCCAAGATGTTGGGTCTTTTGACTTGAGTTACTAAGGTAGCCACTGAATCTGAAAACTGGGGTGGGGAAGGAACTTAGGTTTAGGATCCCTCCAGATCATCACCCTTCATCTAGGGGGCACCTGAAATGTCAATCTAAGATTGTACTCTAAGATTCACAGATAGCATTCCTATTAAACAGATACTACCTGTTAGTGACAAGGGGTTTTAAGAGACTTGTACTCTGGATCTGTTTCTTCTCACCTCTTCAAGCAGATCAGGTGTCGTTTTCTCCATTTTACATAAAAGCAGAGAAGGTGAGACTACCCAGCTTACAACATGGTAACTAGAAGGAGTGGGACATCAAGCTCTTGCTGTCTCTCCTTCCCAGATAATGAGTTACTTTGAAGATACAGAATAGATTTCATCAGGTAAGGAAATGTCAGAATTTGTCTTTTAAAAATATTAATTGACAAACGAGGTATCACGAAAATTCTCTTGTCATGTTAATGATTATGGGGGAGGTTTTATTTTTTGTCTTTTTTTTTTTTACACAGGTTCATCAATGATTTATCAGTGAAGTCATAAGTGTAACAAAACTTTGCCTTTTGCCCCCAGTCCATCTGTCAATAACAGAGCAGGGTCTTGTAAGAGTTACTGAGAATAAATAATGGTTTTATCAAAGTGATCCTTTCCCTTTACTCATTCATTTAGAAGTCATGGAATGGAAGGAAATGGGAATATTTTGCAGGGACTTCAGATGAACCTTAATTTACATGAAGCCTCATGTTACAGGCATTGCCTTGCACAATGAATGGACCACGAAGGACGGTGTGTGCAGGGTGTTCAGACTGAGGTCCGAGGTGCAGAGATGACAGGTATATTAGGAGAAAATAACTGCATGGAGATGTGGCTCAGATACTGTAACCCTGTCGTTAGTTTTATGCACTACTAATTTCTTTGAAAAATGGTGCAAAGTCTTTTCATTTATTTATTACAACAAACTCTTTGGACAAGGCTCACCTGGAGTTAGTAGACTTAATGTTGTTCAAAAGTCATTCTGGAGAGACCTGGGGGCACATGGGTTAGCTCTGCGTCCCCCTGGACTGCAGTCCTCAGGAGGGAGGAACCACATCCCTAATGCTTACTGTATCCGAGCAGAGTGCCTGGCGCACAGTGCTCATCGAATGTTGTTCAGTGATGGGTATGGTTGAATGACTGACAGTTAACTGAGGACGGTTTGTATTTAAAAGGATGGAGATGAACGTCCAAGCTGGTCTCTCTTTGGTAGAATGTATGGCAGAAATAGTTTTGTGCACAGACCCCTCTCATAGCAGTTGGACTTCTTCCGTTGTTCATTCCCTCGAACTTCACAACCAAAGCACATTGTCTCTTCCCGTTGCAGCAGGATGAGATTCCTTAGGAATTGGCTCTCTGTGTCTGGGGTTGTTCCCATATGGGGAAAGAACGGCCCCTAAACTTGGGCCCTCGGATACAGCAAATTCTGACTAGCACTTTTAATTCTATCTTGTTCCTATAATAATTATTACAGAACTGGCTGACCTAAATAGCAAATTGCAAAGACATTTAGATTGCAAAAGAAAAATGAAGAAAAGGTGCACCAGATGAGAAAAATGTAACTGGTTTATCATCTAAAGGAAGCATTTTCAAATAGGCTGAGAAAGCAAGATCTAACTACAGTAGTCCCCCCCTCATTCCAGGGGGATGAATTCCTTCCAAGACCCCCAGTGGATGCCTGAAACCGTGGATAGTATTGAACGTTACACAAGTATTTGCTATGTTTTTTCTATACATATATACCCATGATAAAGTTTAATTTATAAATTAGGCACAGTAAGAGATTAATGACAACTATGAAATAGAGCAATGATAGCAATTATAAAAATTATGTGAATGTGTTCTCTCTCTCCCCCCACTCTGATAACTGATCTGATAAGTTAGACCATGATTAAGTGATGAACAAATGGGCAGTAGATTCATTGTGAATATGGTGGACAAAGGGACGAGCCACCTCTCGGGCGTGATGGAGAGGGATAGTGTGAGATTTGGTGCACAATATAAAGCACATGAATTGTTTATTTCTGGAATTTTACATTTAATATTTTCAGACTGCAGTTGAGTGCATGTAATTGAAACTGTAGAAATTGGAACTGCAGATAAGGGAGGACTATTTATATTTATGCTATTTATAGGAGACACTTAAAACACAATGACATAGAGAAATTGAAAGTAAAGGAATGGAAAGAGACTCACTAGAGAATTACAACTGGAAATAAAGAGAGTGTAGCAATATTAGTATCAGAAAAAAAGATTTTAAGATAAAGAGAATCATTAAGGATAACGGGATCATATTTACAAAGAAAGGGATGATTCATTAGGAAGATTGAACACTTAAATCTACATATACCTAAGAATATAGCCTCAAAATATATAAAGCAAAAATTAATAGAATTACAAGGAGAAAGAAGAATTTCTATAACTTTAGGAGAAGATTTTAATTTACTTACAAATCACCTCACAAAATTACGTCTCAAGCAGCAACAAAGATGAATCTCATAAATGCAAAAATCTTAAATAAAATTTTAGCAAATTGAATGCAGCAAAGTTTGCAAAACTTCATCATAACCAAACAGAATTCATCCCTAGAATTTGATGGTAATTGAATACAATTTTTTCTCTAAATTAATTCTCTGTAATAATTTACATATTAACTGAATAACAGATAAAAGCCATATTATTATATCATAGATGAAGAAAAAAAATTTGAGAGCTTTTACTACCATTTCAAGATAAAAAAATTATTAGCAAACTAGGAATAGAAAGAAATTTCCTTAACATCTCTTAAGGTATCTGCAAAAACCTACAGGAAAGGTATATTTAATGGTGAAATTCTAGAAGCATTCTCCTTCAAGCCTGGAACAAACAAGACTGTCTACTTCTCTGCTTCTATTCAACATTGTACTGGAAATTCAACCCCAAGAGGTAGCTCAAGTAAAAGAAGTAAGAAGTATGGGACCAGAAAACAAGAACCAAAGTTGTTACATTTTAATGACATAATTGTAAAAATGGAAAATCCAAGGAAACCTACAAATGACCAGGAGCAATAATTGAGTTCAATAAAGTTTTAGGATATAGGATCAATATTTTTAAAAAAATCAATCATTTCTATGTACAAGCAACAACTCCTTAGAATAAGATCATTTTTAAAAAGATACCACAGCGACACAAATTATATGGTGCCTGGGAATGAATGTAATAAAATGAAGAATAGCATAAAGCTTTATTAAAGATTAAATAAAGTGATATACCATGTTCATAATTAGGAAAACACAACATTATAAAGATGTAGCTTCCCTCAGATGAACACATAAATTCAATAAACAATGACTTAATTCCCAGCACCAATTTTTACGAACGTTGATAGGCTTATCTCAAAATTCAGATGATGAACAAATGGCCAAAAGAAGAAGGTGTGGAGGTCTGGGAGTTCGTGCATCCGAGAGCAGGCCTGCATAACACGAGAGCAGGAAAACTGGAGGCCATCAGGGCAGCAGTGGATCAACAGACCATTGACCTGGACTAGAAGCCTAGACAACTGCCTGCAGGCACTTGCAGAGCCTTGGAAGGTGGTAAAGATGGCATAAAGGAAGGGCAGGTAAAGGACGGGTTCTTCAGATACAGAATAGAGTCCTTAGGACAACGAAAATTCAAACAGCAACAATATATCATTTTATGGTCATCAAACTGTTAAAAATTAAAATATCTGATAATACCAGGTAACGATTAGGGAGGGAATGGACACTCCTGCATGGGGTATGCACTTTGGTAAACGGCTTTGGAGAACAATTCATCAACATTGAGCAGGTGTGGAGACGTGTTCCATCTGCTCCAACAATCCCACCTCTTCATGTACATGCTGGAGAAAGCTTTGCAAATACTCAAACAGGGGGCGTTGCATAAGCATGCTCTTTGCAGAGTCATTTATAATAGTGGAAATGAAGAGTTGATCTATCTAGGGGTTAACAAATAATTTGTATATAAAAATACAACTGCACACAGCAGATGAAACAAATAAACTGGAGCTACTTGACTCGTAAAAGCTCTAATGCTGAAGGAAAAGAAACAAAGGTACATAATAATAAGTGCTGTTATCTATGTAAAATCCACAAACACTCACAATAATTATATATATATAGTTTGTGGATACATATATGTGAGGTAAATGCATTTTTTAAATGCCAGGAAAGATAAACAACAGCGACATGATTATGACTGCCGAGAAGGAGAATTTGCTTGCTGAGGGATGTAAACTTCTCCATCGATCACATTTCGTTTATTTAAAAATAAAGATATTAACTCGAGAGTGAAATGGATGGTAAAATGTTAATATTTGTGAAATTTGTTGGTAAATGGAGCTTTGTTATTTCATTCTCTGTAATTTTCAAGTGTGTATGAAGTATTTTATGTAATAAATAAAAGATTAAATCGCAGCTGGAGTTTTAAGTGCAGATGGAAGATCATTCTAAGTAAGAAGTGAAAAGAGAAAGTGTGACTCCTTGGCACTGAGTTTTAGGTTTAAGCAGCATTTGTGAAAGTGAATTGGACATCATTTTTGGAAAAGTCTTCTTTTGATTGTTCCTGGTTGTTCCCAGAAGGTCCAGGGAAGTTCTGGGTACTCCAACCATGTTTGGATTTTTAAGGCTCGGGGCTGGCAAATACATAAAGACTTGGGGAAAGAGAAGATGTAGAATTTAGCTGGCTGGAAAGCAAGATGTCAGTTTGATTTAGAATTAGTAAGCAGATAAAATTAGGGAATGTGTTGAAAGATGAGCACAGAAAATGTGCGCCTGAAAAAAACTCTCTTGGATGAGTGTTCTAAGGCCAGTATTTTAGCATATGTCTTTGTATTTTATTTCCAGAGAAGCTTACAATGTTGTTCTTTCCTTCTTTTAAAAGATATGCCCAGTAAGTTTGTTGAAGCAAAGAAAAGATTTCTTAAAGTTGCATTTTTCCTTAAGAAATACTTGTTTCATATGTACATTAAAAAAAACCCCTCCAAAAATGATTGCTCAGGAAATAATTTATTGATTCAGTTTTCAATAAGCATTGCTACCTTTGCAAAAGCAGTTCAAAGGATTGAAAAACGCATCATGAGGTTACATGATTCGGTAACAATATTAATATTGAACATGTGAAGTAAAACTACTAGCAAATGTCATTGAAGCTCATCTTGTAATTTTTAATACCATGGAGTGAAGGTGTGTCACCCCCCCAAAATGTACCTATGACGTTTGCAAATGCTTTCAAACACATACAGTAATAAAAATTCCCGAGGTCCCTTTTCTTATACCAGTGTTCAGCTGACATCCACATGGCATTTTACTTGATGTCCCTTAGCCTTTTCTTTAAAAAATATTTTATCGCATTCATAAAAATATCTGTGCTTCAGGTCAGTTTGTAAGCATACATTTTAATGGAAACCTGATCATAAGATGAGAAAAATGCTTATCAGGACATTAACATGGGCACCAGGGCATAAGGGGTGGTGGGGGGGAGGTAGTAGATAGAATTCCAGGTTAACATATATTTGACAGTATCAAGGACAGGTTCAGTTTCATCTGCATGGTTTGGAGAAACGCTCAGAGGTAAATGGGCAAGAATCTGCTTTTATGGCCAGTAAGGTCCCTGCTGGGGGCTCTTTAATAGCCCCAAGTCCTCTCCTCCCTTCCTGTCTCACTCTCCTCCCTACCTCCCAGATTTCAGTGTTTCTACTAAATGGAAGTCTTATCTCCCAGCCCCTAAAATAATATGGGAGGTTTACATTTCTAAAGCTTGATTAGTTAGCCACGGGAGGTCAGTGAGGTTAAAATCACAAATGCGATCCTAGCAAGATGTAGCGATACAAAATTTCTGTTTTCTTTCCGAAAAGCACATGCAATGAGTTTGGCAAGCTAGCTGCATATACTCCTCCAGCTCCTCATACATCATGTGAGTGCAGTGTCTAGTGACTGACACTCCAAAATTGGAAGCTTGGAAGTAAAAGTGTGTCCAAGGAGGAAAGGCGGCGGGCACCCACGTAAGCAGAGGAGGCAGTGTTTCTTGCAGGGAAGCCAGTTTTAAAACGTGATCCGTGAGAAATTCCTCCTTGCCTGTGAGACAGGGCATTCAAGAATGAAGAGGCAGAGAAGAATTTGTAAAGCAAGACCCCACACCATTTCATCATTTTGTAACACAGACATGACCAGTAGGTGAAGATTTCTAATCTAGATCCATTAAAAGCAAAAGGTGATCATTTTACACTTAATTCGATGGGTTTGGTCAAAAACTATGGTGTTAGTATGGATGACTCATACTATTGAAAAGGATTTCTTTACTATTTTTTAATGGTTTGGTCTTTTATTTCACAATATTTAAATGAGCTTCTCTGATTTGATCCCCGTGTTCATGGTTCCTTTTCACTTTTCTTTTAGCAGCTTTTCATGTGAAAGGGATAGGTAAAGGAGGGTAATTATGGGTGCAATTGTGGAAGGGTGAAGGTACAGGAGCAAAAATGTTTTGGTCCAATTTATACCAACAATTTCTGGATTACAGATCCTTTTGCAGCAAAAGTTCTTCAAGAAAATTGCTTTAGCAGCACACGTGTTATTCTGCTCATGTCATATTAAAAAAGAGAGAGAGAGAGAGAGGGTAGGCAACAGAAACAAACATTTATTGAGCCAGGCACTGAGCTGGAAATTCTCAACACGAACAGAAATATAATGACCATATTACACTGGGATGTCTACGATTTTGTTTGGCAAGCATTGTTTTGGTATGCAGTAGACATGAAGATGTTATGAGAACAGCAGTTGGCATAGTCTCCCATACTTGACAAAGATTTAACTGTCTACATTGTCCCCTCAAAATAAAAGGAGACAAATGAATACATTCATGGAAAACAAAAAGCACATTGTGCGATAACCAAAGCTGTACAGAATTAAAAATGCAAGATAAATCGGGTGACTATAGTCTTTTATAATTTTTTAGGACTAAAAAGAAAAAAATCAGAATTACAATAAGTACATGTAGAAATGAGTTTTAGAAATCAAAACAAGATTATATCTGACATATGATCAACTTTTCCCATACCATAATATACTTGATGGCTAAAATCAAATGAGGAAAAGACTTATTTCAAATTGTGAGAGGTACCATCATCATGACTTTGGGCAACTCCCTTGAGGTGACTTACAGTTAGGAAAGAAATCTGCACTCTGGTTGTGTTGGTTTTTCATTGGTGACTTATGATATACTATTTCTGGTCCTTATTCCTCATCCAGTTTTTATTAAATGTAAAAATGGTTATTGAGACAACCTTGCATAAACCTGCAAAATGGTGAATTAGTTGTAGGTATAAAAAAAATCCAGCAACTTATTGTAACAATCACTTCTGATTCCACACTTAATGATGAAGCATTTTGCTTGGACTTTCCTAGGGAAGAGAAAAAGCAGAGGTAGTGGCAGCTTTGAAAATATGGAACCTTTCGCTATTACACAGGCTTTACTTCAATATGGCTTTGCAGAAGACACAAATCACCCAGCAGGTTGGTTCTAGATTGCTTTGGTTTCCACATGAGACTCTTAAGTTTTTTAAATGAATGATCAAACACAAAAGCAAGCCTCATGATGCAAATAACATTCAAGAAGTATCAGAGGTTACGTGATGCAAAGCTGAGGGAGTTGACTTTTAAACAACTGTTGGTTGTACTTTAAACACATAACCCCCCAGATCAACTGTACAATGGCACATTGTCCTACTGGACAAAGAATAGGAAGAATTAGTACACTCATAGTTCTAACTGAGTTATATGATTACATATTTCCCATAGTTTTGTTTTACAGATATAGACACAATCATATGGAAACTACATACACATAGATGTAAGCCATTAAATCATTATTTCATTTGTCTTACATAATGAGTTTCACAATGTGAGGATTATATATTTCAATGTGCCATATAGTTTTTGAACCACAGAAAGCAATATAACACAATAATATAACAGTTACTTTAGAGCCAGGAATATCACATGGCAAATACAACACATATGCTACTGAAAAAATAGTGAAAGCATGAGCTGCAACATCTTTCATTCTAAAAGCAAGCAGCTTTCAAGAAAGGACATTAGGGCAAGAAGGGGAGGTAATTACTTAGAAAAATTCAAAATCACTTCATCAGAAATTTTATGAAACAAATTATTTCTCAGAGTACCTCTGCCATGTCATTTTTCAATTTCAGATACCATAACAAAAAATTTCTTTCTTTTAGGACTTGTGAAATTTGCATGGAAAAACTCAGACTGTATTTTGAAGTTTATTCAGGTGAAACATAATTTGACCACAAATTACAAGAGGCTATTTTTGGCATTACTACTTCAGTAGCCAAAGTTTTGAGAGTGAATTGTTTTCTCCTTTTTAATCAGAAGCGAGTAAAAATGAACTCACACACACTAAGGCTATCTAAGGATCTCTCTGTTCATTGACCACAACACCATAAATGGGATATGTTTTCCCACTTTACACATTTCACTTCAAAGCAATGAATCAAAGGGATTGATGTGGGCACAACAGTGGTGGGCGTATGGTGTTGTGAGTTATGTACATCTCTCAAAACACTGAATGGATTAAAGATTCACCATGTCCAATAAAATTTGGGTTTACCAAGCTACTCTTAGCCTTTTGTGGAATCCTGGGATGCCCAAACCTCTGGAAATGTCCTATCTTCTATTTTTCTTTCATTGAAATAGATACCAGGAGTGTCTCAAACCAAAAACTCACTCTCCTGAAAAGCCCAAGTCTAGGAAAGAGCTACCATTTGATTTCCAGGTGGCGTATGTGCTAATGGTGGAACACATCTAGGCCTTAATTATAAACAGAACTCCTGGTTAGAGAACAAGCTCTCAAGCAATTGTTTGGGATTTTTTAGTGTAAGACCTCCCTCCAAGACCAACTCATTAAGTGCTTTGAATTAATTAATTAATTACTTAATCGGACTAGAATCACTAAGTATGTAAATCTTTAAATGAGGTTGTAACCCTCAACCTGGGCCTTCATATCTGTGCGGCGGAGTTAGCATCTGACTCAGTCTTCTGCAGGGTCATGGTCATTGTTTAGGAATAATTTAGTTTCCTGAAGTTCCTATGGTTGCTACAGCACGTGGTTAACTCTTAGGAAAAATCTAGGCCCTGGAGTGCAAGTGTGGACAGCGAACAAAAGGAGGAGCAAGGGTGTTGAGTGAAATCAATCTGACTTGGAGGAATGGGTCTCTGGTGTTCTCTCCACCACTCCTACATGCCCACGGTTTACTACTTCAGGCTAAGGGCACATCAGCAATGATTTCCAGTGTGCACTTGGGCCTTTGACCAGAGACCCTGGGTGTGACTTACTTCCTGGAAATTGAATGTCCAGCCCACTACCCTTGCAATGGCACTATGTACTTGAGCTGACAAGGCAGAAAAAGAAATTTGTTTACTGAAGTGCACAAAACTTTTATCACTGGGAAATCTATGTTAGCAACACTGGGAGTCATTCACATTTTCCTGTATCAGTGCCAAGTGCCATGGCATGGGCATTGTCCTTTTCCAGCCCAGGTGTCCACATCAAAGCCATTCAGAAGTGCATCAGCGTGCTTTTAAATTGAGTCTCCAGTCTCGGGGTGGCAGGCTGATCCCAAAATCCTATCCTGAGTCAAATTCTTATCAGACAAAGTAAGTTACACTATTCACATCAGCTCTGTGGTAATGCAATTAAATAATAAATTTAAAAATCAGCTACATTTGCTAATTGGACCTTAGACCATTTCATCATTCTCTTTTTGGCTTCTGCATTCAGTTACACATAAAAGTAAATTTTACTTTCCAATCAATACACTATTCTTGTAAAAAGGAAACTTTTTAAAAAAATATGAAAGTAAAGAAAGGCACTTTGTAAAATGTGTACAAATCAGTTTCTCGTCTTCTCTAAGGAGACAGGGAAGTTACCAAAGGCAGGGGCAAGTCTTTCCGCAAGTGGTGGGCAGTGCTGGGCTTTGAGGAAGAGCCAGATTTCCTCCGGGCTGCTCGTGAACTCAGGATTCCCCATTTCAGCTGGGTCACTGCAGGACAAGGAGTCACACTCCTTGATCTTGTACAGATGCTAAGGGGTTGGCCCACTTTGGACCAAACCAGTGAAAGCAAGCTTTTAGTACATAGGCGCTTAGAAGAATGAAGGATGTGTGAAATGTTAGGGACACAGCTGACAATGACTTGTGTTCATACCGAGGTGCCACTGACCCATTTGTAAAAACTGAGCACAGAACATTTTGCAGTTTAGGTCATTAGCTTCCATAAATTACCCATTGGCTATCTCATTTCCATGTGTTTTGTAATTTGAATAATTAGGTGTTTATCAAAATATGACTTTTTGTAACTCAGAGCATAAAGCTCTTTAAACCAACTGTGCAATGTTGGTTCATAATACAAGAGGGAAAAACAAAAATACTAGAATCAGCAACCAGATGTAAGAAAAGAGGTTTGGAGCTGTTGGACTCAGCAAGGAATAAGCATGGCTTGATTCAGTAAAAGATTATTTTTCTAAAAATTAGAGCCACATTCAATGTCTTTAAAAAAAAAACCTCATGCCTCTTCTCTCTACACATATATTTGTGCATAATCTTAAACTCTGATTCTGTATCTGCATAATTTATAAAAAGCATGTGCAATATGTTAGGTCCAACTGGAACTGATGATTTAAAGGTGGAAATATAGTAAGCACAACACTGAAGAGTATGATGACAGGCAGTTATTTATTAGCTTAATTAAGATACAGGTGTTGTTTAAATTATCTTGGCTGGAAAATATTCAGTGAGTCACAGAATCAAGGGGGCGGCATTTAAAAGGACATTAGAGATTATTTGGCCCAACATTTCCTTTAGAGGAAATCGAGGCCCAGAGAGAATTGACCTAAGGTGATATAGTTAGGGCTAGAGCCTGGGGCTCTTGACCCCTAATCTGCATCCATCCACTTGACTAGCTGTCTCCTTGATAGAAAATATTCGAGACCCTAAAATAAAACTTAATCCAAATATACAGAGTTCATTGACTATAGAATTATAGTCTTGACTTTACATAAGGAGTAGCTAATTGGTGTTTTTTAGGGATTTAGTTCAAGTTGAATCTTTAGCCATAACATTTCTTTCATATATGCCAAAAGCAGCTTATTTTTCAATTTTCAAACTATCAGAGTGATTGATAGACATCTTGGGGGAGGATGGACTATTCTGGAAGGGCAGAGAATCTTTCCACTGCTGCTCAGGGTGGACTATGTCTCAGACCCTCTTGGAAGTTGTGTGTATTTTTGCAGGTCATTCTCCAGCAGAATGTGGATCTTTTACCACCAACATATTAAAAAAAAATGCCTTCTCCTTAACATACAATGTTTGGTGCAAGTCAAACAGACTTGACCCGTGTTTTCCAAGAGCAGCGTTTCCAGGCACTAAACTACCCTCTAGTGGAAGTGACTTTCTTGGGCAGTGCTTCTCAAACTTCATTGTGCACACGAATCATATGAAGATTCTGACTCTGTCTGGGGGCTGAGATCCTGCATTTCCTAGCAGCACCAGGAGATGCCGATACAGCTCGTCCTCAGACCAGGCAAGAATCTAGGGGATTGAATGAACGTGGACAACTTTCCCAAATAGTTCCCTTACTCTTAAGGTGTTGGTATATTGGGAGAATAGAGCCTCAGATCTATTACTTTTGCAATTTTGGGAGCCCTGGCAATGAGCTCACTTTCAAATCTTAGGCTACTTCTGAGTCTAACTCTTGTCAACATGGGTTTATTGGGGTGGAATACTGAACCCACAGAGGTGAGCATGAATCTCTATGTCCAGCTAGTGCATGGACATAAAGAATGGCTTTGTCATCAGGTGAAATGAAAACAAAGGGAGGCAGCTCCACGAGTCGTGGATGCTCCCTTAGACGGAGATCCAGGCTCTTGACCGCTCCTGGGGAGCCTGCCCTTGGAACTGACGTGGAGAGTCTGACTACCATAGCCTGCCCTTTGTAGCCGTTCCACCACTCCACAGATGCCAGGTTTCTTAGAAGTTGTATTTGGACACTTCTGACGCAAGTGTTGTCTCTGCCTGTGCCAAGATTTTGCAAATCGATCTACTCCAGAGATACTAACTCCTGGCTTTGCTTAAAATTTCTTTGCTGTCCAAGATTGCTCCGGAAAACAAAGCAAAACAAAAACACCCTCTCTAAAACAGTCTGTAAGATGTCACCACTTCCTAGGGGCCTCATGAGTCTTCACTCAGAGAAGCGCAAAAGCCCCAGAGTAGCCCTGAATTGCAGGAGAAATCATTTTTGGTCTGAGGAGAGCCCTAAAACGCTAGGTTGGTGGTGGTCGTTTAATGTATCCTGGAGATGAAAGAATCCGGTAAACTACACTGTGTTGGAGATTGAATATCGTCATCCACTTACTCCTCAGTGGGGTTTGGGTTGGTATGGCACTTCACTCTACAAACAGGGATTGCATATACTACTATGTATTGTAAATATATAGCCTCATAGCAGAAAATACTGTACCCACTGAATACGTAAACAGCTGTATAGGGAGGATAGAAAATAGTTTTTATTTTATCTAAGTGATAGAAAAATAGTCTTCAAAAATACATTGTCAAATGTATGGGTTTGTATTAAAGTAGAATTTGTATGTACAATAAGGCAGTATCTCCATTAGCATCTTGCTGTGATTGTCTTTTAAATTAAAGTTAGTCTTTTGGGATTTCTGTTTTCGTTAAGAGAAGTCTAGGGTGTGTAACCAATTATCTGTCAGGCTGAAGTGAAGCAGGAGAACATTTTAGAAGAACTTACCATGTGAAATTCATTTGTCTCCTGGGGAAGAAACTCCACTTTCCAAAATTATATTCTCTTTAGAGGCCTTAGAATGAAATACGATTTTTAGGGGGAGGAATCCATACTTAACAAATTCAAACTATTTTAAGGAAAACGTTGGAGACATCAGTTTTGCTTGCGTTTCAGCAACGTTATCATCACTAAAACAGGAGCATATGGAAACTGGTCAGCTTCTCCAGAATGCCTTCTTTTACAAACATATCTGGTTAGTCCTCAAACAACGAAAGCGTGCCAAGGTTAATAGCTGGTTTTGAGAAGGGGTTTTCACGGTATTGTTCTCATATCTACCATTTTCCTGTGGTAAAATATTTTAATTATTTCATTTCCTTCTGTCACACAGCAAACCACGAAAGCCTTTTCCACTACCCCTCAGGAGAACGAAGCAATGTGCTTTTATTTCATCGAACACATGATTTTATACCTACTAGCAAAAAGTGAATCTACAAATCACAGTTAGGAAACAAAATGATTTGTTCTGGAATCATCTGTTGGAGAAAGAGGCAACTGCTTGAAAATGGAGCATGAAACGGAGTGAACTGTGAGTTTTAGTAGTGTCATTCTAACCCCATTCTCGAACATTCTCTAGCAGAGTGCATTTCATGTACTCCGTAGTGTTACCTGAAAGAAGAAAATCACATTTTAACTGATCATTCCATTCACGTAGCCGCTCACTGAAAGGAGTGCTTAAAACACGTGGGGTCCAGGTAGTCCAACCCGCCCAGCTGGAGCTTGCAGCCGCTTGGCGTCGCAGTCAAGGGGCCCACATCTGCTTGATTCTGTTGGAGGGACAGTGGCGCCTCCTTGGCCGGTTCCTCAAAAAACACCAGGTTTTGCGCGTGCGGCTCCTGCACCAGCACCAGGACGCTGTTATCCATCACCCTGGACACCTTAGCGTACTCCTTACTGGTTTCAGGGGTGCCAGCCTCCTCTCTCTGGTTGCTGTCCTCTTTCTGTTTGGGGAACAGTGAGAGTGCCCCATCTTTATTGATCTTGTGAATCTCCACGTAATCCAAGAGTTTAGCAGAGACGAAGGGGGTTTTCTCCTGGGGCAGCAGCCATGCAGGGCCTGGGTCAGTCTCAGAATGGAGGCTTTTCACCTCCCTCTGCTCAGCTGCCTTTCCCTCCCCTCCAGTGTCAGTGGTTTTCGAAGCAAGTCTGTCTGTTTTGTCCCACAAAGTGCCTGATGCACCTGCTGTGCCCATGACCAGCTTACACACATCACCAATGTTGTGGTAAGAAAATTTGGGGTTGTGCTGCCTGGGGGGTTGCAGTAAAGGCCATGTTGATTTGGGTCCATTGGCATGGAAATCGGGGGTTTTGCCTTCTAAGCTTGTGCTCTGGGGGTCCCAGGGGTGGGTATCATTTGTGTCAGGATTCTCTGGCTCCTCAATGCCCGCAAAAGTGTGGAATGTGGAGGGATGTGCCCAGAGTTCCTCCCACTTTTCAGACAAAAGGGAGGGGCTGTCACAGCTGCCCTGGCCAGAGTCGCTGTCGGGATCCAGGTGTGTGGGTTTCCCCCCTTGACCCAGGTGTTCTTTGGAATAGGCTGGCATCAATTGCTGGTCCTCACTGTCAACGACTTCTAAAAACTCTACCAATAAGTCCTCATAGTCAGAAGAGGGAGGAAAGTCTTGGCAGCCCAGGGCACTCAGCAGTTCTTCAGACTTGCCCTTCTGTTACAACAGGGAGAGACAGCTGTTAGCTTCAGAACAGTCCCAGTTAGCATCACAGCCCAGCCCCCGGGCAGGTGGGATGTGGCAGCAGCCTAGCCCAACTTCCCCAGCCTCAGACGTTTGTGCACCAAGTCACCTCTGATCACCTCCTGGACCACTGTTCATCGAATATTTTTCTTTAAGTCGTTTCATGACTTTAACTTAGTCTCTCTCTACGTAATAAGGATCACGAGTTTAACGGGCAAGTAGTATATGCACAGGTAATAAAAGTGTAATTATAAAATAGGAAAAGTTTGTGGGAGATCTAGGGGCACAGCGCTCAGACATGCATTAGGCACCTCGGGACTCATGGCTCTCAGCCCGCTCGCTGACCTCCCAACCTTCTTTGCTGCTTTCTGTAGTCTGCGAGTAGTTAGGTGGCTTCTCATCTCGTCCTTCTCCTCTCGGCAACTCCTCTTGCTACTTCTCCCTTCCTTCCCCGCCTTTTCCTCATATCCTACCTTTTCCTCTTCTTCCGCTCCACTTCCTCTCCCTCTTCTCTTCCCCCCACTTCCTGCTAATACGTATTTTCTTCCTTTCCTGCCATTTCCTCTTCCTCTTCCTTCTCATCTCGACACTTCTCCCTCTCTCTTCTTCTTCCTCTTGCCTCCTCTTACTTTGCACGCTTTTTCCTGATCCTCTGACTTAGATCAGGTACTGGTGCCTAAATCTTGGTTTTATCACTTCTGAAAGGGTATTGACTTTGGATAAGCGACTCAATGGCTCTCAGTTTCTCCAGTTGCAAAATGGGAATCATCGTGCCATATGAGTGGGTTCTTATAAAGACTAGAGATAAGGTGATTGAGAAAGCAAAAGCATGTTTTCTTTATATTATCATTAGGTCAAATAGACAGTAGGTAATTAGTTAGCTGAGATGTGCATGCTGGTTCTATAAAGGTCAGTGTTAGAGACTAGACAGTGAGGTAAGAGCACTGAACTAGGAGCTCAGATTCCAAGGTACTGGTCCCTGCTCTGACATTTTTGCCAAGTGAATGCAGTCAACCTAATTCTCTGGGACTCACCTCTCATATTCTTGTGCCATTAGCCTCTCAGTGGCTGGGTCAAGGGATTATAATGTGCAGGTAATGCTTTTATATATGAGTATATCAGTGTTAAGCTTAAGGTCAAATTGAAACCATATATTTCAGCCTGCAGAAAAATTTATGATGTTCTAACCCCTCTTTTCATTCAAATCACATAAGTTTACTTCCCCGTTGAATCAGCTTAAATGGGCCTGGTAAACACCAGCCCCACTGCACTGATCCAGTCTCAACTGAGTATAAAAATGCAGCAAAAATTGCAATAGGACATTGTGTTCCTATGGCCTTATGCAAAGAACATTCAAGTGAAAGCTTCCACCAAAGTATGATAGAGGGGATCGTGGTAGGTCCCTCTTCTGTATTAAACAAAATACTTACCCTCTTTCTAAATTGATAGTTTGTATAAAATGTCTATGTCTGTGCTTCTGACCTGACTGGTAAACCTTGCATTATTATGTGTTTTCGTATTTCCTTGGCTTCCTTTCTTTTCCCTCCGACGTCTAGTGTTTGATAGTAAATGCTCTCAGGCCTCACACATCTTTCTGTGAACACACATGCTAAAGAGGAGGGACAGCTGGGAAAGATGACTGCTCTGGCCAGGCTAAATGGATGGGGATTTCATGTGCAAAAGTAAATGTAATGATTACAAATCAGTGACTCATGATACCTTTGGCACTTACCTCCAACAGATGAGTATCGAAGCCTTTTATTTTGGGCCCAGGAACCGGCGGAAGGATACAGGTGACCATGCTAAAAAATAATTGGTGAGGTAGGATAAGTGAGTCATTTCCGAAAGGCTTGTACTGTCTCTAAATAGCTGCTACAGGGACTATGATAGCTAGGCGTTCTGGGGCCACACGAAAGTGACAATCAATGGTGAAGACAATTAATACCTGTAGAGACCAACATCAAAATGAGCTCTGAATAACTGGGGGCGGGGGAGGGGGCATGTGTGCTGATTTTTAAATTAGTGGGTTATTTGGACCCTTTGCTTCTCTTATTTTAGCTGCTCTTGACAGGTTTTTACTATATACCAGCTGTGTGCCTCAGTTTAACAGAAAAAACACCAGTTGCCAATGAATTCATTCTGTGACTTTTGCTAGCACTGACAACATATTTTTTTAAATGGGTGAACACACTTCTCCTTGCTAATGGCTAAAATGATGGACTTATCTGTGGAGTTCCATCATCTCTGTATTGCTGTCTTTTGTTTCTGTCATTTTGTTTGTTTGTTTGCTTTTAACCATTATCCCTGATTGGGAAGAAAGATGATAGACAGTGAAGTACCTATAACCTTTCAAAGCCAGTGCCCAGACCATAACCAAACAGATGACAGCAGAAATAACAGCCACAAAGATCCACACAGTAGCATCTTTCATGATGAAATCTAAAAAGCAAACAGCCAGAAAGCTTTGATCACATACAACATCATTAAATACAAATGAACAAATAAAACTAATGAATGAAACTGTTGAACATAAGTGTTTTCCCCTTACCTATACTTCTTTTGATTTGAACAGTGGTCTAAACCGAGTAGCATTCATGATGGATTTATTTTTCCAATATTATTAAATTTTAATATGTTGCATATTTTTTTGGACTCTATACTTTTCAAATCATTTCACAAGATATTTTATTTGATACTTATAGAAGAAATTCAAGGTCACATGATCAGTTGTAGTAATAATAATAAAAGCTAACACTTAACTAACTTCTTACTAAAAACCATCAATGGTATTAAGCTCTTTACATACATTGCCTTGTTTATAAAGATGAGATTCATGGAGTGATTTACCCATTGGCATGTAACTATTAATATGAAGTTGCAGTCTGGGATTTGAATCCAGTCCTTCTGCCTCCAGGTTCTGTGCTTTTATTTAGAAAGAGCCAGGGCTGGACAAGATGCATGTAGGTCTTTTCAGTATGCCAAGCCAGTGCAAGCCCTGATTCTTGTCATAAGCTCTAGCTTTGCCATCTGGTTGGGGGCAAGATTTCACTGAACTTCTGTTTCCTCCTAATGGTAATTACATTGTTTCTGAATGCCTGAAGGTTGGGAGCACCAAACAAGGTAAAGACTTTATAAGCCATTAAGTACTTTAGAAATGCAAGCTGAATTATTCTGTCATGGAATACAAGCCGCCATGTTTAATGTCAGTTAGAATTGAGTGCCTCTTACATACTGTGACTTGACATGTAATCGGCATCAGAGACTGAAAATCAGTTCAGTTTCATGCCTTGGAGATGGGATATCAGCTTACAAGTTCTGGGAGAACTAGATGATGACCTTGACTAAATGATAGGAGTGGGACAGAATGACCACTAAGCCCTCTGAGACACACCAAGCCCATGTCTGCAGCTTTATCCTAGAAGCTGGACCTGACAACAGCGACCCAGGGAACGCTACTACACTTTCAAAAGTCTTAGTGTTGTGTGGAGAGATGGTAAACCCGTCTCTACTTATTCTTCTGACTAAGGCTCAAAATACTTTCTCTGTTAGCAGTTACAACATGTAAATTTACTAAATTCATTCTGTTTTAAAAATATTTAAGAATACAAGCAAAAGAAAGCCAAGACACTCACCATTAGGTACCCAGATGCTGCTCTCTGGGCCCCACTGACTCCAGAATCCATGGTCTGGCTTGCAGCGGACCTGGACAAAGTATTTCTGCCCTGGATATAAGCTGAGAATCTTAAACTGAGTTTGCTGCCCAGCGAAATGAGTCTAAAGAGGAACAAGGAAAATAGAAGTTACCCTTGACGTGTTCTGAAGAGAATTTTCCCTTAGATAATAAACGATTGGAAGAGTGAGGTCAGAAGATCAGACTTAGTAGATTCCTTGCTCTCACTGTTCCACCCTCTCATCCCATCCCTTTCTACTCTTCAACATCACTCACTTAAAAACAAACAGGTTTCCCTTCTCTCCATTTGGAACTCTTTTACAGAAAGACAAATATTCTGCTTCCTACTCCCTGCCTTCAAATTCTGCTTTATGGAAAGTAACCAGTTAATAAAATTGGAAAATTAGTATTTTCTAAACCCTAATGAAATAATTAATTCAAAGATTATTCATTGGTACAAAGCCACCAGGTGGAAAAGAACTGGCATTCATGTACGTTGAAACAATGGTGCACAAATTAAATGTGACTTTATAATCAAGAGACCAGACTGTGATTTCACTATTCCAGGGGTCAGTTTTAGCATCATTTATGGTAGGTCGACCGGTTGGTTTGTGTCTCCTGATGTAATATAATAGGAAGCATATAATACACCTCTGAAGTATTCTTACCCCAAATTGTTTAGCCTGAATCTAATAAAGTCTTAAGATCTAATGTCTGGTTACAGGAAATATGGAGGCAGAGAAAGTAGCTAAAAGACCTCACGAAGAACTAATCGGACAAACGAGAAAGGTAGGACACGCTATGGGACAAGTGGCCCAGTCTCCTGAGCACGTTTAGACCAAAGGGGTGTGACAACCAGTTACAATGTGTGGTCCTGGAGTAGATTCTGTTTTGGACCAATGAGCAGGTGGGGGAATTAAAATATGGATGGCTATTTAAGTGATATTAAAATTTTTAATTAATTTTCTATGTGTGATCCTATTGTTTTTGGTTATGTTTGGAAATGTTCCCTTTTTAAAAGAAACATGCTAAAGTATTTAATGTAACATACACTTTAACATATATAAAGTATTTAATAGTAATGCCTATAATTTATTGTTTCTTTACATTGAAATATTTAAAAGTGAATCAAAATAACATTGACAATGACTGTTTACACTAAGATTATTTCCTCCCATGTAGTGCTATTTAAGTAGTCTCACAAATGTCTAGATCTAAGACATACTAAGGGAGGTGGGTTGGAAACCTGATAGAAGAGGCTACTCAGGGCAAGGAAGGAACCAGCCCTGGGAGAGCTGTGAAGAAGTGCCCTCATCAATCCCAATGGAGGACAGAAGGCCTTTCCACATCTGGGTGGGTCACATCAGCAACAGGAGGGCAACATGATGGCCTAATAATTAGGAGAAATGACATGTTCTCAGTTCTGAGGGCTTCATTTTTGCTAAAGGACATGGTTTCTTCCTAAAGCATCTCTTTGACTCACCTCCCATTCAGCTGCTCTCTCAGACTTTAATCGAATTTCATACTGGAGTATGAGCCAGCCAGATTTTAGGTCAACCAGCATGGGTGGAAACCATTTTAGCCACAGATATAGTTTTTGGTCTTCTGGATGTATTAACTCCAAAGTCAGGTTCAAAGGAGGGTCTGGTTCAACTGTAGATAGGAAAGAAACTGTATTTAGTAAAAGTGATATTTGAACACAGAACTATGTGACTTAGGATTTCACTCCACTATGGTTATGAGACACCTTGTATTTGATGTCAGGTGCTGGTTAGTGGGGCTGGGATCAGGTTGAAGCAAGGGACATGTGTAGGGTGCAAAATTCAAGGAGGCACTAATGGCCAGCGAGCACATGAAAGATCCTCAGTGTCATTGGTCATTCAGGAAATGCAAATGAAAATCACATGAGATACAATTTCACACCCATTTCAAAAAGGGAAAAATAACAAGGGAGAATGTTGTAGAAATGGAACCCTCATGCATTGGTAGGGGGAATGTAAAATGTTACAAATGCTGTGAAAAACAGTCTGGAAGTTAACTCAAATAGTTAAACACAAAATTACCCTGTTACCCACCAATGGCATGCCCCAGCCAACATACCCCAAAGAAATGGAAGTGGGTGTTCAACTCATACATGAATACTCATAGCAGCACTATTCACAACAACCAATAGGTGTAAGCAGCACAAATGTCCATCAATTGATGATTGGATGAACAATATTTACATAATTGAACGTTATTCAGCCACAAAGAGGAAGAAAGTACGCACTGATACATGCTACAATGTGAATGAATCTTGAGAACATTACACTAAGCGACAGAAGCCAGACACAAAAGGTCACACACTATAGAATTCCATATATAAGAAATAGTCAGAATTGGCAAACCTATAGGGAAAGAAAGCAGATTAGTGGTTGCTCTGGGGCTGGCGTAAGGGGAGAAAGCCAGAGTAACTCCTTAATGGGTATGGTGTTTCCATTTGGAATGATGAAAGTGTTCTGGGACTAGGTAGTGCTGATGGTTGCATAACATTGTGACTGAATTAGTACCACTGAATTGCATGCTTTTGAATGGGTAAAATGCTGAATTTTATGTTAGGTGTATTTTATCTCACACACACACACACACACACACACACACAAACATTAAGGAGGTACACTCAGGTTCCTTCAAGTGCTGGTCTGTGAGGTGCCCAGGGAGTTGGCTGACACTAGTCTCCACACCAGATAGCCTGGAGTGAGTGTTAGCTAGAGTACACTTGGCATTATAGTCTATAATTACCTGAAAAAATGAACTTTAGCATATTTGCCACTAATCCTAATGCTTATACATGCACTCCTTTGTTGCTAAGTAAATGCCAAAGATTATTTCACATGTACCTATTAAACATTCGTTGTTTAATATAAGTTTTAAATACCAAGAAATGCCTATAATCAAAAACATATTGTACAAAAGTGCATGTAAAATGTTCAGAGTGAATCCTTTCAAGCAGTTCCTTAGTCTCAGCATCATTTGTATATTGGATGAGGAATCCTTTGTTGTGGGGGCTTCCTTGAGCATGGTGAAAAGCTTAGCAATACCTCTGGCCTCCACCCACCACTTGCCCGTAATCCCACCTTTCTCCCCTCCCTGGGCTGTGATAATGAAAAATGTCCTGTGGGAGGCAAAATAGCTTCCCATTGAGAACCATTGCTTTTAAGTGTTTTCGACATCGCCAAATATTACCCAATGATGACGACAACGGTGAAGTCTATTTCTGAGACATTATCTGCCAATGTTGTCTTTCTTACTATCATTGGATGAGAGGCAAGCTGACAGAAAATGCACTGCATGTAACACTGAGTTTTAGAGGAACTTCCATGGCCTGTCACTGCGCTGCATGTGGCAGGGTTATATGAGCACTTCTTTTATTATTTTGAAAAATATAGTCCAATATATTCTTTCACCAGTGAATTTGTTGCCCAGGGTCAATATGAATTTGGTGCACCCATTGATTTCATTGTTTAAACGTACTACTCTTCTTAGGGATCCTGTTTTTTGTGTATAACATTCATTATAGCAGTTGCTCATTTTAGAACTTCTCTTGCTTTCACTGTTTTGACCTCTGCTACTAAATGTATTAACCTTAGAGGGTAAGGCAATTCAAGAAAGAGCCCATGAAGAAGAAATTATTTGGCATTTAGCATCTTAAAGACTTCCTATTTCAAGTAAATTTATATGACTAGAATTTATTTTATTCCTACTTGTCAGTGGGGTAACTTTTTAAAAAAAATTTCTTAACTTAAGATCAAATTTAGTTACCACCCCTATGCTCATTTTAATGATTTGCTAGGGAGAGAAAATATTAAATGCAAATCAGTGGTGCTGGAAGCTTTTTAAGGGTTGACTACTGGTAACATGACAATGGAATGATATGAAAGTGAACATTTGAGAGTCCCATCCTAATTTTCCTTGTTGGGTGCTGTTAGGTAAATTAGGAATTACTGGGTGACCTTGAACCTAATTAGCTACTCCCTAGATTATTATAGAAGATGAGGGCAGAGTCCAGCTAAACCATACAGGTCACTACAGTGATGCCTAAGTACCCTGCAGCTCAGTGTTGATCATGCATGCAAAGCAGGAAGCAGCTCTTAGGTGGACTTTGTTTTACTTGGCTAATGAGATCGCTAAGTACGGTACTTGGGATCTTGGCCTTAAGCCTGCTGTTCAAGGAGCATTATTTACTCCCCAAATTCTTTATTTTTAAAAGAATAGCTCCAATTGCTAAGAGGTATATGTACATTAAGAATAGAATTTGGGCAAAGCAGCTGGAGCCAGTCCTGTGGGTGTAGAAGCAGAGGAACTCCTGCTAAGGGCTGCTACTCTATGGAGCAGCTGTCCTCCAGAGGAGGACAGAAAGAAATCCCAGCTTGCCCAGCGAGGAGCAGGCATTGGTTACAGGAGGATGGCTGGAGGGTTTGATTGGTAAAGGAAGCATAACCAGAACATTCCAGTTGAGTTCAAGGGGATGGGAAGAAGGGTCAAGGGAAAAGCATAGAAATACCAAGACCTCAAATCTCTGTCTTACTGTCACGGATGGCTACATAAATATTGATCTAAAATAATCAGTTGACAAAGACATTGTGAATTTTCTCATTCTTCTTTTTGGTGATCCATCCATAAGCCAAGAAGACTCAAACTGAGCTTGACTATTGGTAGATCCATAATGTGGTAACCAATTGCTCTCCCATCGCCCTTCCTCCTTACCTATGTAAGTCACGTCCACGTAACGTGGGTCTGAGGAACTGTTTCCCATCTGGTTCATGGCGTTTATTGTGATGACGTATACTGTCCAAATGGAGGTGTGCTCCTTGTTAAAGTAACAGGAATTGGGGCCGCTGGTTTTGTAGTCTGGACACTCATGGATTTGTGTCTCTCTGCAATGAATAGTATATTAGCAGTAAGTAAGAAAGTAGTAAAAGGAGTGTAACTTTTCCTTAATAGATCAATACCACTGGATTTTGGGGATCAGAGCTGAAGAGTGGCTCCCCCAGCTTCTATCCCTGCTCATGTCAGCTGGGAGTGAAAGAGAAAAGAGAATGCTGGAGAAGGGGGTGGAAATGTCAGTTTGGAGCCTTAATGCCTCTGCTTCCCATCAACCTTTACTTACTATAGTCTTTGTTTGTTTGTTTGTTTGTTTTGGTGGGCTTGTGATATATACCCCTTGCCAATAAACACTTGAACTCTCAATAGCTAAGGCACTACTATACCCACAGTACTGGTCCTGTCAGGAAACAAGGACTTTCCCTTGCACATAAGCATCGGGGTGCCATGCACAAGGCAGCATTTATTGCACATATACATTGAATTACATTTTATTAAAAAAGATTAAAGAGAATAAACACTCATGTCAGCATATGTCAGGTTGCACTAAGTCAGCAACAGAGTGATGTGACTGGGAAGGGAGCTATTTCAGGCCCAAGTGGCTCATTAGTGTGGACGTTAGACTTGGAGGCCGCAACGCAAGACACCACGTGGGTGTGGAGGCGCATTCTGTTCGGGTTGCCAGTGAGAGCTCCTGACACGTGTTGCTTGACACCACTTTTGGTGTCAGAAGGGATGACAGCTTTGTGTACAACAAAGTGCAGGCGTTCGGAAGTGGGCCCGCTGGTGCTACCAGTGAGTATTTTCTTCACTGGGGAAGGATACAATTCTCCCTGGGTCTCCAGGTGGGTCTCACTGAAGTGTGACAAAATCCCCACTCAGAGATGACCTTTTTTGGTCCTCAATGCAACCTTAGTTCCAAATATGCCCTCTGGGAGATCATGGGTCTTAGATTAGTAATTTCCTAAGGAAAAATCCTCACCTTTCTTTTTTTACTGGGCTCTTTATATTCTTGGACAGGAAACAAGTTTGATGAGTTACTGTACCATGATTGTCAAGGATTACATGATAATTTTTTTATGGTGTAAAAGTAATGGTTACTAAAAAAGTTACAAATAGCACAAGGTTAGATAAGCATCTAAAATTAACTAGTACTTAGTAAAGGCTTACATGTGTCCTCAGGCTGCAACCTAAGTTTGGGACAGGTAATTGGAAACATGGCTACAGTGGTTTCCCCCTTATCCAAGGGGGATATATTCCAAGACCCTATATAGATGCCTAAAATTGCAGATAATACCAAACCCAAGACGTATTATGTTTTTTCCTATACGTACTCTCTTTATCGTATACCTACGACAAAGTTTAACTTACGAATTAGGCAAAGAAGAGATCAACAACAATAATAACAGAACCATTACAAGAGTATGCTGTAATAAAAGTTATGTGACTGTAATCTTTCTCTCTCAAAGTATCTTATTGTATTGTACTCACCCTTCTTGTGATGACATGAGATGATACAATGCCTACGTAATGAGATAAAGTGGGGTGAATGATGTAAACCTTGTGATGTAGTGTTAGGCTACAATAAGGGTTACCTGAACATAAGCACTTTGACACCAAGGCAGTGGATCTGACAGCCAGCTGCTAAGTGACTAATGGGCGGGTGGTGTATCCAGCTGGGACACAGAGATGATTCTTGTCCCAGGTGGGATGAAGCAAGACAGGGTGAAATTTCGTCATGTTACTCAGAATGGCACAAGGTTTAAAATGTACGAACTGTTTATTTCTGGAAATTTTTATTTAATATTTTCAGACTGTGGCTGATTGCAGGTAAGTGAAAGCATGGAAAGCAACATGCAGATAACGGGGAACACTGTATATTGTGTCACTGCAGTGAAGAATGCAGCTTAAGCCCCCTGTGAGCACTCCTCGAGGATGTGGGGTTTGACAGAAGAGAAGAGAAGTGTTTACCCTTCCCTGTGGTAAGTCAGCGTGTGATTGGTAGGAAGTCCTCCATCTGTCCCAGGTTTCCACCAGCAGGTGAACGTTTCCTTTTCGGGAGAGCGACATTTATAGATCTCAGGTTTTCCAGGAGGTGACTGTCCTAGAAAAAGCCAGAAGCCACTAGAGTCAATACCAAGGTTCATTCAACTGTCAGACCATTCTGCTGGTGACAAAAGCAGACTGATGGGGCCATGCCAGTGCTGAGGTTTCGGGGTGAGTAGGCCTAGGGGTGAGGTGTTCAGTAATGCCAACGTGTTAGCATCTAGCAACCCTCCTCGGTGTGGGCTGCCCTGACATTGGCAGGATGGGGAGAGACAGACAGACAGACAGGGAGAGAGAGCGCCCGCTTTGCATAGGTGTGTGCATGTGTGTGTACCGTGAGACAGGTGTCAGCAACCTAGGATCTACTGACTGTCAAATTCTAACAGAGTGAGCTTTAAGAGCAAGACGGATACATATAGGCTGAGGAGTGTGTGGCCTTTCCGTCTCTAGAGCTGGTACCCCACAGCAAAGGGCTTCTCCCCCTTTGCTGATACAACCCTCTCTGGCGCTCTGCTCACTGACCTACCTCTTTCTGCCATTCCCACACAGTGAACGCCATCCCTGACCTCTTGGTCTTCCATTGTGTTGCTGATGCTCCTCCTGCAGCTGCTTTCTCTCACGCTCCCCATCCCTTGTCCTTTCCCCTCAATTCCATTCATCTCTGACCTATGACCCAGTCTCATACTTCCCCGTTGTCCCCACCTCCATTTCTGAATCTTGGAGTTCAGTCCCCCTTTTCTCTCACATTTCTCGCGCTCTCCCTGAGTCTTTATGTGGCGAGGGGCAAAGGACTTCCTTGTAATTTGGTGTCTCTTTTTGGAGTAGGAGGCATGGCAAGAAGTCGGGGAGTGGGTAGCTGCTCTCCTGGTTCTGAGCTACTATTATTATCTAAGAGCCACGTTCAGTTCCAGCGGGGAGGTGGAGGCCTGAAAGGTGGTATGGAGAATCAAGGGGTGGAATTTCCAGCTGCCTAATCCCCTAAGCTCTTGGCGAGCTGGCCCCCTCTTCTCTCCCTTATCTGTCAGGCCCAAAGAGGGAGCGAGGGGCCCCGAGAGTTTGCCGGGGTGGCTGCTGGCTGGGAGCCACGCCCGTGCACACGGCCCCGGGCCGTCCCCCTCCGGGCTGGGTGGGGTTCACCAGCCCTCAGTTCAGGAAGAGTCCGGAGCAGAGAGGAGAGCTGCCCAGGCGTTGGTCTCAGCAACTCGGGGGGTTCTTTCTCGTCTCCCTCACACTTGTCCCCCGACCCCTCATGCTGGCTCCTGGACCAGAGCCTCTATTAATAGCTAAACAGCAGGTCAGAAAGAGCAAGTCTGAAGGAACGCAGGCATGGGAAGGGGGGAAGCCAGGCAAATGTGGTCAGACAGAAGAATTAGATGGACTGGGATGACAGTGCCCAGGCTGGGCTGAGGACACCAGGCTGGCAGTGTCACTGGAGGTGAGCTGACTGCAGTTCCCAGCCCCGCAAAAGACGGTTCACGCCAGCTCGCTCTGCCCGTACGTGCAACATTACTTATCTTCCGGGGAGATTTCCTCCGGCTAATTTCACAGGTTGAAGCAAGGGTTTTGTTTATGTTTATGTTTTTGTCATGGCTGGGAGGAGTGTGTGAAATAGGAAAAAAAAAAAGGTTTATTGAAGAAACCCCAAACCCTATGGCTCAGTAATGAGCGCACTAAGAAGCTTGTTGGTGAACTTGTTGATTATTTAGTACTTCAGGTTTCCCTGTGGATTATTCTGATCTCTGACTGCCTTCTCTCTTTCTGAAAGTGGATCTCTTTCCCATTTCACTGATTATTAGTAGAACCTCTAGGACACACAACCGAGGACAAAATTGTGAAATTACAATTAGCCAAATGTTTCTTTCACCTACTTTAGAGGAGATAGTTAAACTTAATGGACTGTCTCGCTATCCCCATGAAGTGCACACAAGCACAGAGACAGTCACAGAGGTCCCATACACACAGGTACACATATACACCACAGAGAGTCACGTCAGAAAGGTACCCCATGGCCCACAGAGAACTATACACAGGCGCTCGCTGAGAGAGGCCCACGCTGCTGCACACTCGGAAATACGCGTGTGCAGTGAGGTGCACACACAGGCAGAGGCTGACACAGGTACACACGGAGAAGCATTTGCAATCAGGCACGTATTGCGTGGTTGATGTGTACACACCGGATGTACAGAGAGGCGGACGCACAGAAACACACACACGGGCACACACAGCCCCGCGGAGCTGCGAGCTTCACGTCTCCCGTGAGCACAGGTGACACGGAGTTGGCTGAACCCGTTTCCCACCACCAAACAGCAGTCCCTTTTACCGTGCAACAGTTTTCAAAAGATTTTTCACATACAGTGTTTCACTTGAGGTGGGGGAAACATTGCTATCCTCACCTTGAAAATGTGGACACCCACAGAGATTAGTAACCGGCTCGAGGTCACACGGCTCGTAAGGGACAGAGCCGGCCCGCGACTCGGGCCCTGCGGCCTGTTGAGCTGTCTCACAGCACTCGCAGGGTGAGGCGCAAGTCAGAACGCAGCGACAAGCTTTTGCATTAATCGCATTAATGTTAATGCCAAATCTATTGCGAATAACCACAATGACACAGGCATTGTAGTTTCTCATCACTGCACTGTAAGAGGACTGTGATGTACTCCCCACTCTCTCAGCAAACATCCCAGGATTTGAATTAAAGCGAGCAGGACAGTCTCTTACTTACCATTCAGAAGATTGGTGTTGAGGAAAAGTAGCAAAATGAAAACAAATGTGGCTGTCCCATTTTCCTTCATCTTGGCTTCCTTGCCTTTCTACAGGAAATCAGAGGCTCACTGAAAGAGAAGGCACCAGACAACTTTTTTGAAATGACAGTCCAGCCAGGCACACGCACCACTTTATTCTGGGTGTTTGCAACTGTTTCTTGCTCCTTGCTTAACGTGAATGACAAGACAGGAGGAAGGGAATGTAGGAAAATGTAACGCTGCGGATGGTTTGGCTCGGAAGCGTCGGTGCACGCACGCTGGGAAAAATTCCACCACCAGAGGTCATCAGATGATAACGTTCAAGGGCAGCCACAGGCGGCCGGCTCCTTTGCACACACCCCAAAGAAAAATTGTTTGCTTTCCACCCTTTTTTTTTTCTTTTTGGTATGTGTGTATGTGACAGATTGCATGCCCTACCAAAGAACTGTTCTGGGAGGGCTTTGATCCAGCAGCCAAAAGTAATCAGGCCGAAAAGTCGGTACACTCATTACGACTAACCTGGCCTCACTGATGCCCAAGGTTATGGGGGGGGGGGGGTTCAGGCTGAGAAGATTCTAGAAATCTCCTGGGCTATAGGCAAGGCTGTGAACCACATAGTGAACTCGAGTGAACCTCCATGTGGTTTCTTTCTCCCCTTTGGAAAAGCCCCATAAACAAGAAACGACAGACTTCAGTAATAATTCAAGTCCCTTTGGGTTCAGAGTGTTAAGAAAATTTTGAACCTGCAGGTGTTGAGAGTTTTGAGAAATTTATTATTCATATTGTATTTTTTACCCTTGGAACAACGTTCAAAGCCTCTCAATGTCCTCCTAAGAAAAAAGGATTTTAAAAGACATTTGAAAAGGGCTCAGTCATTAGTCTTGTGAGACTCCAAAACGACTCTCAGAAAACAACAGATTTGATGAACAAAGTATAAATTCTTGGAAACACATGGAGTACATTTTCCTTTAAAATTTTTTTATTTTAAATCAAGGAAAGAACATCCAGGGACGCGGCTGCTCGTCCTGGGGTGTTTGCAGTGACTGGGTGTTATCTAAGGAACCCTGAAAAGACCAGCCTTTGCCTGCCCTCCCGGTGGGCACCCCCACCGGCCAGCTCGCATGCCCTGGGGCTTCCCGAAGCCGTGCTCGCCCGCCTGCGCCCGTTTCCTCTGAGACATCCTCAGGAGTCCAAGTCTTACTGACAGGAGAGGCTTGAGGCTTGAGTGCCATCAACTTGGGCTCCTGTGAGGAAGCCATATGCTATTCTTTGGGGACCTTCTACTCACTCTTCCAGGATTCCTCCCAAATATCCCCACAGGTTGCATGTTGTAAACCGCCTGCTCCACCTAATCCCTCAGGATCCTCTAATTCAAATCAAGGTAAAGGATCACGATGGGTTTAAAATCATGCCCACCAGGGACGGAGCACTTACTACGGGCGGGGCGCTGGGTCAGGTATCTGAATCATTTAAATTTCACGTCGCTCTCACAACAGCCCCAGGAGCAGCACAGGTTATTATCGGCCCCTTTTAACCCGTGCGGGGAGTGAAGCACAGAGCACTTCGCTAGCCTGTCAGTCACACGTCAGTGGGAGAGAGACATACGGCAAATCTGAGCACGTATGAGCCATCATCCCGATTTGTGACACCCCCCGCGCCCGTGCCTGACTTCTATGGACAGAGGCAGTTGGAGACCCAGCCACTGAGCCACGCGTGGCACCGGGAGAGCCAGGGCTCAGAGCAGTCACCTCGGCTACCCGCCCTACGTGGGCCTGAGCGTCTCAGACACTTCGCTCCCACTAACCTTTCTTCACTGGGCCCCCAGGGCCCCGGAAGAGTTCTTTGTTCTGGAGATCTGGAAATTTCAGCCTGGCTTGGGGACAGAAATTCCACACACTGGCCAAAGAATTTCTATAATATCTTTTTACTGCGATTTCTTGCTCATCAAAACGCTTGAGATCAACGTGCTATAAATCATTCGTTCTGGGGGAGGTTGGATGCTGTCCAGATAGTCCCACATGTTTTGCAAAAGAAATGCCTGCATGGGGTGCAGGGCAGGGGCAGACAAGAGCAGACACTGTCACACCACTAAGGCTTGCTTAGTGCCCTGGCAGGCTCAGAGAAACCCTCCTAAATAAAGTTTTCTATGACAACATTTTTAGGAAGTACTTGATGGACTAAAAAGAAATCACTTCCTCGGAGACTTCCTAGGATAGCCTGCAGTTTGGTTACTAGCCATGTGAGCTTGCTGGTGCCTTGAAACCCCTGTGCCAGGGAGTTAGACCTACTCATAGCGGGGTGGCTGCTGGCTTTCAATAATGATTTCCAACTCAGTCAGCATCTTGCTTCTCAGCAGCACAAGCACAGTCAGGTAAGTAAACCTCAGAGAGGACAGGTAACCGCGGCTGCTCCCTCCTCAGGGAGCGGTGCTGAATGGTAATGCTGATCACACCTGATGGTTCGCCCCAGGACAGGCGCACCTCCCGCTGTCACCGACTCCCGCTGTCACTGACCCTTTTTTATGGCTGACAGACACTACGCTGAAGACTCATTTGGCTTTTGTCTCTCTGATTCCACTCGCCCATTGCAAACAGGATCTTGATTCAGATTATTCACCCCACACAGCCCGTTTTCAGCGATGGTCAGAGCAGCAAATAGCTCTAGATATTTGGAGGCTGATGAGGGAAGAAGTCAGCCCCACACCTCGCTCGGCCTCAGGACAATTATCTTGGCTTCTCTCCTCATGAGCTCCCTGCATGGGACTGTGGTTTGGAAATGCAAGACTTAGAGCCAAAGGGGCAGGTCTGTACAGGTCAGCAGCCCCGACCTTGCCCATGACCGGGCTCCCTTGCTTCTGAAACCTCAAAGACTCCTGCATCTTAGGGCTACTCCCATTACCTTATTCAAACGTGTGTCCCCACCGTGCCGCCCCACTGTGGTATGAGCCCGCCAACCCTTCTTCCTCGTTCGCCCTCATCAGTGCTGAGCCTGTCCAGTCCTTCTGTCCCCAAAGGCTTCCCTGGGCCGCCTTCTCCCACTAAGCCGAGTCTCTCCCACAGGCCGGCAGTTGGGAAAGAAGACGGGCAGCTCGCTGTTCTGAGAAACAAAACGCGCTGTTCCTGGACGGAAAATCGGGGTCACATTTCATAGCCTGTACTGATCCCACAGTAGGAAGGGGGTGCCATAGGACAGGAGGCAGTGTGGTCTCCTGAGAGTCACAAAGAACAGGTCTGAGATTCATTCCACTGTCCACACGCCCGCACGTTCGGGTGCACCCAGCACCTGAGCCAATCCTAGATGCCAGCAATCTCAGCTCTGCCATTTTGTAGGACTTGTGCCCAAGACCTGGGATCTCCAACACAAGACTGGTCCCTGCCTTGTCCTGCCTCATTTGCCACTGTTCTACTTAACTGTCCCAATGTTCTATTCAAACTTTTGTGTCATTTCCCTTGACTTTAGAAATGGACCTAGTGTGCCAGGCAGGGATTCTGAGGAGCAACCTAGCTCTTGCAAGCCCAATTCCTATAGACGAGCCCAGCCCAATTCAAGATCTGGATTTCTTTAAGGACTGTCACACATATGACATGCACAAATCATAAGCATTTTGCTCAATGAATTATCACCAAGTGGATATGCTCATATTACCATCAGACCAAGAAACAGAACACTAACTGCACTGGTGTCTCCTCCCAATCTCTAGCCACCCCTTCCTAGTAGGGACCACTCTCTGCCTTCTAACACAACAGGTTCGTTTTGCCTGTTTGGGGAACCTGTGTGAACAGAATCACACAACGTGCATGTTTTTGGGTGCGTGTGTCTGGCTTCTTTCATTCAGCATTGTTGGATGATTCATCGTTGTTACATGTAGTTTTACAAAATTCATTTTTGCTTCATTTCATTCATATTACATTGAATGAAGGACCATAATTTATTTATTCATTCTACTCTTGATAGACTTTCGCCAGTTTTTGGCAAGCTTCAGATTTTGCTAAGATTGATCAAGGCTCAGATGGTAGGGAAGACCTGCTCCCTCCACAGCCATTCTGTGCTCCTCCCCAGCTTCCCCACCATACCTCCGGATTATTAATCCAAATTAAATTTTGAATGCTTCTCTTGTTCTAAAAATGCAGAAAGGCTCATTTCTTGCAAACAAAATTTAAATACATTCACCCATTGTTTTAAATATTAGGAATTGTGTTGGGTGCTTCTTTGGGGTTCTGCTGGGTGTGGGTTCTTTGTCCACTAGGTCTCCTTACCTGCTGCTTCACCTGGGTTGGACGGCCCATGGCTAGAATAACAGGGAGAGGGCCCCACCTGCACCCTGTGATTTCCAGAAGTCAGGTTTGTCTTTCCAGTGTAGAATGCTATAACATTAGATTTGGAAAACAGAGGATGTAATCTGTTCAGGGTGGCGAGAACAGCAGGAGGGATTAGCAATTTTATACTAGGCTCAAGATTGAGGCCTTTGTACAAGCTCTCCCCAAGGTCAATGATCAATGACTGTTTGTAGAATGAATAAGTAAATCAATGAAGCCCTAAAGATGAAAAAGCAGAGCAAGACTCTACGCTACGGGTTCAAACTGCACGTAGGTGAACACGTCCCATGTTAGTATCGAACACCAGACTTGGAGCCAGCTCAGTATTCTGTCTCTCGCAGGGGAATTGGAGATGTTTTAAGGAGACTACGGGGATGTAGTGCTGAGAGAACCCTGGCTTGAGGGTGGGGAGATGAAAGTTCTAGCTTTTCATGTGTTGCATGCAAATGTGTCTACACAATAAGGTGTTTATGTGTTCAGAGCCAGACCACATATTTACACATTTGTCTGTGACCCTTGCTCATCCATTATTATAATTTTTTTAGTCACTGCAATCTTCAAGTTTACATTTTATAGCTTCTCAGTAAAATTTCCATCTTGTCCCCTGTTTTGATATATCTTTTGGTGGGAAACATCGGGAACTTTCCACAAGGGAATCACTTCTGTATAAAATGACCATCACGTTAGAGCCAAACAGTATAGTCAGAACATCATGGCTGTGAAAAAGTTATTCGAAGTGGTGTAGAAGCTGATATAAAATGCCCACTTCAGATTCTACCTACTCTTCCACCTCCTCTCCCATGAACCTCAGAGATTCCACTGAGGGAAGAACTTCTGGAAGGCTCTGTGCTCTGTGAAGAAGCATCCTAGAGACGGGATGGTGCTGTACATGATGGTGGCTGTGTGCTCTAAGAGGCAGACAATCAGTAGAGAGAGCGTTTGTCCAGATTGGAGCATATAAGGGACTTCGGTCTAATGATCTCCTGGCTCCTAATCTAATCAGGGCAAATTGCCACCCTGTGATTTATGTGCCTTTGTCCTGGAGTAACTTTAATAAAACAGAATGCTGAGCATGTCCCCATGACTGAAGGCATCCCTTAAAAATCCGATGACACGAGCTCCACGCAAGTGCACAGCCTCCCAGCAGCATCTGTGATTCACCGGAGGCTGGTTTTTGCTCAGCCTGCTTGGTGTGAAGGCAAGAAGAGGACCTGGGGGAGTGTTAATTCTCCCTGCCAGGGCACAGTTCAGACACATGGTGGCAAATACATGTGGGTTTAATTTTCAGGGAAACCAGTTCCTCATGAGATCATCAATCATTGAGAAACAATTAGAAAACACCCATAAATTGTAGGTTGTGTTTAGTGTGATAGTTTGCAAAACTGTTGCATAGACATCATGGTTTTCAATTAGAACCACTTAGAATTAATTAGATTCACAGGAGAACCACATAGAGCATTTCTTAAACGTACTGATTCCTGTGCCTTCTCCCTAGAGAGTCTGATTAATGGTTCAGAGTTGGGCCCACTCACACATGGTCATTATAAAAAGCTGAGATAACTCCCGTGGAAAGCCAGGGCTGGGAACCACTGGCTGGCATGAAGTCACCTAATGCACAATACCTCTGCTGGGATGCTCCATCTGGCAGAAGAGGTAACTGAGGCTCAGATTTGAGAATCCAGTCTTTAGACTCTTGAGTCCTGCCTCAAACTGGCACCATCAAAGATAAAATGACAAAATTTTTATTAGCATGGTGATCTACAGTTTACAAGGCACTTCTACATCATGATCACATTTTGTGCTTACAATAAGCCTGTGCAGTGGGCAGGAAAGCTATTGCTGTGGTTCTTGTTACTGCTGCTGTTACTGCATCTTTGCTCCCATTTCAAAGCTGAGGAAACTGAAGCTCAAAGCGTCTCACATCCTCTCATGCACGCTGCTCAGTAATTCCATCAGCTCTGTCTGCTTTCGCATCAGGCTCAAGTCCTGGTTAAGCAAACTAGGCCCAGCCTCGTCTTATGTGCGTGGGCACACAGGCATGCCCAAAGCACCAGTGCACCAACGCCCCTCCTCTCACCCCACATCCCAGAACAATGGGAACAACCACCATCGCATTGACCCCTGCACATTCCCAACTAGGAAAACTATCCCTCGGCCATTTAAAAAGAAGGCTGTGGTTGGTTCCCCTTCTGTCCTACAGGAAATCCTGTAGTGGAAGTGGGAGTGGCTGTAGCCAAGTGGGAGAGGAAAAATAAAAGCATAAGATCAACTTGAATAACGTCACAGGAGGGGGTGGCCTGGGCCAGGTGTGTGTACTAAGTACTTTTATTTATTTATTTCTAGGTCTCACCGGGACAGCTAAATCTGCTTGAGCATTCATTTGTTCATTCATCACATGTCTATCTCTGTCACCTTTTTCAGGCCATTACCCAATGTCACCTCATCAGCACGCCTTCACGGACCACCGTGTCACACACAGCTCAGGCTATCTCCAGCACGCCTCCACCTGACTGTTCTCCACAGCACTTCCTATCCTCTGACCTATGATATTCCCCCTAATTTATTTGCTGATGGGATGTCTCCTTCCAGTGGACTGTAAGCGTCATGGAAGAAGAGATTATGGAAGACTGTGCCTGAGACAGGGGCCTCCAATAATGATCTCACCACGTTCAGTCTTGTGTATGAAAACCACACTTGTCGTGTTTTACTGAAATCGTATCTGCCCCTTTCAGAGGCTATTGGTTTCTTTGCTCGCGTAAAATCACAGCGTTATCAGCAACCAGCTGACCAGTATGCCACAATCCTCCCTTTACAGTGCTTAAGAACAGGGAATTTGAAGCCAGATGATCTGAGTTAGAATCCTGTTTCTGCCACTTATGAGATGGGCGATCACAGGCAAATAACTTCTCTGTGCCTTAGTTTCCTCATCTGTAAAATGGGAATAATGTTAGGACCAACTTCCCAGAGCCGCGATGAGAGCTGAATGAGTTAGTGTTTGGAACGAGCTTAAAACAGTGCCTGGCCTGTAATGAGGACCATACACACGTTTGCTGAAACTCCTCTATTCTCCCACCGCTGACTCCTTCTCCGCACTAACTCTCTATCTCAAGAATTTCAATGGAGGTGGTGGGGGTGTGAGCAGTCTTCATTATTATCCCCATCTATTTGCTTCCTCCCACTCACAGGGTTATATATTCCCATCCATCATCATTGGACGTACTCATTCATCCTGAGGGACAGGTACACATCCTGCCTCAATGACTTTGGACTTGGCCAATAGCATGGGAACGGTTGTGATTGTTTCTGCTGTGTCCTACCAGAACTTTAAATACAATTGCATGGTTTGACTTAGACCTGCTTGTTCTTGTTCTCCACATGCCCTCAGAATGTTCCAGATAATGGCTACTCCCTCAGTCTGGGTTCTAGAATGATAAGATAGGCAGATCCCAGATGAGCCCAGCCAATATTAGCAAAACCATGGCCAACCTGAGCTGACGCACCATCCTATGTAAAGTGAGCCAAAAGCCACGGAGAGGGCACTGTTCGTTACCATAACAGAACTGACTAACACAGGGCAAGAGTAGTAATAGGAAAACACTGCAAGACTTTTCAAACAAGATTATTTTTCCACAGGGGGATTTCTGTGTGTGTTATATACATGTGCAAGAATGTGCTGTTCATTCATCCAAACCCCCAAATAACTTTACTGTGCCATTAAAAAAATCATGATTGTATTGGTAATAACCTTATGTATTATGCATATTTTAGTATCTGGAAAGTTGGGTTTGAGAAGTGAGAGGGAAAGTTAAATTAAAATAAAAATAGTTTGTGGTTAGCAGAGGGTGAGGGGGGAAGGGGTGAGGGAGCAGGGAGAGGGAGTCAAATATATGGTAATAGAAGGAGATCTGACTTTGGGTAGTGAGCACACAATGCAACACACAGATGATGTATTGTAGAGTTGTATACCTGGAACCTATGTAATTTTACTAGCCAATGTCACCCCAGTAAATTTAATAAAAAATAAAATAGAAATCAATTATTGGCCTATTGGCATTGCCTCTCTGGTTCCCTGACTCTTGCTATCGGAAGGAAATGAACAACATAAGTTCTAGAATCCTGCATTTTGGATGTGAAAGGAGACAAAGGACTCACTGTTACATGTGGGTCAAAGGAGGCCTGGAAAGATGAAATGCCTTGGCCAAGTACCTGATGGGAGAATCCGTAGAGCACTGAGACTAGGCTGTGTGCATATCTGAGAAAGCTGACAAGTCTAAGAAGAAATTCCCAAGAATGTGTCACAAACATTTTTCCTCTCTGATTCCCACTTCCTCCTACCGCCTCAGTTAGGACCCTGGGAGACCATTTACAAGAGCAGTAAAAACTTCTGGTGTCCATCAGAATTGGGTTTCTCTTTTCTTTCTGGGCACACAGTTGAAGTCCACCTCATTGACTCCCCTGTAGTTAGCGGGGGTCAGGTGATTGAGCTGTGGCTTCTGAGAGCAGGCAGAAATGATGTACTTCTAGTCTAGTCCTGGTCTTTAAAACTTTTCATACGTTCTCATTTCCTCTCTGTCTGATCCATTATGGGCCAGAGGAAGAGAAAGTTAGGGCCTCAAGGTCCTAAGGGTTTAGTACAGCCAACAGATAGAAGGATCCTTGGTCCCCTGCTGATGTCCACTGCACTGTGGCATGGTGAAAAATAAAACTTGGGTTGTTAAGCTTCTGAGATTTAGACAGGTTGGTGTTATTACAACTAGCCTTAGCCTGACTAATCCAAGGACAATCCAGAGACAATTAGCACAGCTTAGTTTATATGGTAACTAGTGTGTTTAATCAAGTAGAAGAGCTGTGATTAAACCTCTGACACGTGGCCTACTGCCACTGTTCCATCTTGAATGCCATCATCAAAGTCTCAGAGTAACCTCTGACTTGCTTCCTCTACACATTTAGCCCCCACACATTGTCATGTTTATATATGTCCCTAGGTATTCAACACTTGCTGGATGACTGACAAACTAAATTTTTTGGGGGGAGGGGGTAGTTCCCTGGCTGGGAATTGAACCCAGGACGTGGCGCTGAGAGCGCCGAAGCCTTAGCCCCTACACCACCAGGGACCCGTCCGGCTGGAATATTTTTATAAGGCTATACATGAGGTGTGATAAACAAAATACAGTGGTGGGGAATGCTGCTGCCAAGTGCCATCCAACAGAAAGGCCGGGACCTTCAATACGGGAAACCGTGCGTTGAATCTTGGTAACAGTGTGTGACAAGTTCCAACTTGTTTGGTGCAGTCAGTCGGTTGTGAGCTACGGTTGACAGAAAGTGTGTTTTCAAGTGTGCCATAAACCATGGGTCATGAACAACTCATTAACATAAATTTCTGTCAAATAAAAACACGGTGTGTCCTCTTCCACCTCATTCACTGCATTTGGCACTGTGTGACTTCTGGCTCTTCCTCAAAGTCAAAACGACCATGAAAGTTAATGTTTCGAATTGATTCAGGACATCGAGGCAGCCACGACAGCACAACTAAAGACTCATGAAAGCGAACTTCCAGAACTGCCTCAGAAAGTAGCAAGAACAATGGCATAAGTGTGTTCAAAGCGAGGGGAAGTATTTTGAGGGGGATTAATGGCAATGTGTCTTTTATTGTAATAATTTTTTAAATTTCAACATTCACCATATTTTTTTAATCACACCTTGTATAATACATTATCCTGATTCACAGACTGAAAGACCACCTAACTTTGAGCTCTCCAACACAGTCTTTCCATTAATCAATAGACCTTCTATATTACTGAGGGATATGTTCTGAGATCTTATTGATTCCTCCAATATGGAGGAATTAATCTGAACCAAGTCAAAATGAGATGTGGTTGCTAGACAAGTAAGCTTTAAATAATGATGCATTTCTGTAGTCCAAAGTAAGACAAGTGCACTTATAAAAATAGTATGTTTAACATCTTAAAAGGTGAGTGCTTTTGTCAATTATAAAGGCTCACTCTCCAGATTTCTCAGTAAGTCCACCATTCCATGAGTGTACATCAACGAAGAATAGGCCTATCTCCCACATGGTTGCTAGGCTTCCTGTGCCAATGCATTTGCAGATAGGAGTGGAGTGGGTGTATGCAAATGTCTATACATTTGGCCACCATGACATTGACCTGGCAGAACCTAGTAGATCATTGTTGACTCTCTGCTTTACAAGAACAACATCACCTCTTTGCACAACATACAGTTGATTGTCTTCCAGGCAACCGTCTCTGAGATCACCGAAGGAAAAACAGAGATTAAGAAGTCTAATCACTATGTTGTTTTGTACACTGGAAATTGATTTTTAAAAATGCTGGTGGTTAAAAAAATAGATTAGGAAGTCAATATGCAAAAGGTTAGTTAACTTTTCCTTATCTTTGTAAACATTCCTCTTGGAAGATTATCCATAATAATTTTTCATCCTTAGCCTGGCAGACATCCTATAGTCAGATTCTCATGCTTCTCAGTTCAGCTTTAGACAGAAATTGATTTTAATATTCCCATAAGAGCAACATGATTTGGAAGAAAAGTTTGCTACTTTGCTGATACCTGCAGTTCTGTGACTTGCCAACTTATTTACAAGTCAAAGTACAAATGGCTTGGGATGCTTTGCATGGGTGTGCCTAAGCAGAGGGGCTAATCCACGCCTGGATTTCTGGAATGCATTTCTGACTGGCCTTGATTGCCTAAAAGACCCCATTAGGATCCCCACCTTTTCTTTAAAGTTCTGTGATTGTGCCAAGCACAGAGACCCACGTGGGCCCAGTGGGTCAGTAAGGAGAGAGCAGCAGACAATGACTAACATCCTGTGCAGTTCAGGAGATTTTCTGCTTAACAGAAGTCTTCTGAGCACACAGGACCACTTAACTTATTTATGGAATGAAGGATGAGTATACCAGGTGTGATAGCACCCTAGTTCTCACTCTCTGCCCACCTGGAGGCTACCTGCAGTCCTACATCACTTCATATATTAGCGAGAGCAAAGTCTCATAGGTAGACAGGTAGCACATTTCACAGCAGACCACTGGTAGGCATCTCTGTCACCCCCTCCAAAGTTCCTCTCCCTATCAGTTGCCATATCTTGCCCCCCTATCTTGTTCCACACCCCTCTAAAATCCCCTCTATAATTCTAAGCAATTCCTCTTAGATTTAGCTTGCCTATCTCTTTGACTAAAAATGTCAGGCTGACTTCTAGAGAAATTATAACCGTGATATTTTCCCCAAAGTATACCCCCCAGGGAGACTTAACCTTTCCACCATGTGGTATGTTAAAATCTTTACCCCTCTCCCCCAGCTATGGCTCCCTGTCTATGCAGGAATATAGCTACTGGTTCCTCAGTATTGGTTAAGAAGCAATAAATTGATATATGGCTACCCAACAGAAAGCCCAGCTGCCTCTTCAATCCTCAGTTTCAGCTTTGCTTCCTTCAGGCAGGGACTTCCTTGCATCTCTGAGTCACTCTGCCTGCAGAGCATCCAGGATCTGACCCTGCCACAGAGCTGATAATGAATTCTGATCTATCTTCCTTTCTCTCCCCACCCTCCCAGGCTAGAAGCTTACTGATGTCAAGAACTATTTTGATTGTTTTTTTCTTCCATATCCCTGCTACTTAAGACAAAGCTCAATACCTAGAAGGTGCTCAATAAATGGTTTTGAATAAATGAAATCTACTGGGTGTCAGTTGCATTTAGAGGGAAGTTGTCAAGAATTTTATTCTCGAAAAAGCTGTTAATCATTGGAATATGCTGCCAAGAGAGGTAGTACCTTGTCTATTTTGGGTGTTTTAAGTATTGATAACAATGTGTGTTTTAATGGGATTTTCAGTTTTGAAAGTGTTTTCATAGAAAATATTTTATTTTATTCTTTTCCCAGCCCTGTGAGTTTGCAGACACTTCTGGCTGCTCAGTGGTTGAGGTGGGACTCTACCTTGCCTTTTGAGTGTAAATTGGTACAATCTTTCTAGAGGTAATATTTATTAAAAGCCTGAAAATGTATATACACTTTGGATTGGAAAATGCACTTCCAGAAATTTATTCCAAACAAAAAGATATGTGCAAAAACTAATTCTGTACAAAATGAATCCCCTAGTGTTATTTATAACAGAGAATGTAGGAAAAAAATCTAAAAAATCAAATCATAAAGGATGATTGAACTAGATCATGTATGGGCATACAATGAAATCTCATTTAATCTTTAAAATAATATAACACAAAAATTTAATGCTATGGAAACATGTGAAAAGGAGAAAGAAAACTGGGTACAGAAAATAAATATTTGGCCTCAGTTCTAATACATGCTATCTCCACATGTGCACAGCAGAAAGATGGAAAGTATGTATACACCAATATATCAGCAGTGCTTACTTCTGGGAGGATGATTTTAACATAAAAATATATTACTTTTGTAATGAACTAAAATAAAACTACCTAAATTACTAAACTACCTAAATACATTTATTGTAATTGAGTGGGGGAAACGTCCTCATAAAAATTTTATCACCACCAAAACAATCCCCAAATAAAAACCTACCATTTCATGGTGTAAATACATGGAAAAGGTCCCCACTCGAGTGGCATACAGAAATCGCTTCTTTGTGTTGTAGCAAAATTTTCAGCAGCTGCTGCCAGCCAGCCTTCCTGTGTTAATTAGTGTGTGGGGCTGAGCGTGTACTCTGCCTCCAGGGGGATAAAGAGTGATTTCAACAGCTTGTGACGTTCCACAGCCTGCTCTCTTGTTTTTTAAGAATTCCCTCCACTTCTCCGAATTCCATTCTGTGACCATCTTGGGGTTATTCAAAATCCTCAGGGGTGACTAGCCATGATATGCCATGAAATCTCCGGCAAGTGGGTGACAGGCAATTTCAGGGACCAACCCCCTTTTCAGAGCTTCAGAGAAGGGTGGAGGTCATTTTATTAAAGAGGAGTTTAAGGAGTCCATAGGGTTCCCTCTGAGAAGCTGGGCACTTGCTTTACTCTGGCCCCTCAGCTCTGTTCATCTTTGGCATGCACAAGAGGACCTGGAAGGTCAAAGGGCAGTAAAGAGCAGAAGTTGGTGGGTTCAAGGTTAAAGCCCCTCCCTGCCTATTGCCCAGAACTCTGAGCGTCTCTACCACATCTTGAAACCACTACCAGTGCCAGAGTCTGTCTCTCTCCCCTCGCTTTGCTTCACCTTGTACCAGCACATCCTATCTCTACTATTTGATCATCACCCTTACTCAGCCATGGACTATGACATGTTCTTTCAAATTTGCTTCTTCATTCAAAGCTTCTGGGCTATGTATCCAGCAAGATAATTACTTGTCTCTCTTACTGGTTTATAGTCACTCTTTTTTCTTCTTTTCCCTTTACTCAGTTTCCCTCAGAAGTCCTCTCTTAGCAGAAAAGCCACCTGTCCAACAAAAAGTGTAATGTCCATCGTCGTTAGTTAGGCCGGGTCTGGGGTGGAGTAATAAATGCTCCCAGTGCAGATGCGTTGCGTGACAACAGCGAGGAGGGCAGCAAACCAGGAGTCACCCATTTTTAATGCATTTTCAGAAAAAAGTCAGGGTTGACCTAGTTTAGTGGTTGGAACAGCAAGCCGTCCATCCATCCATCCATCCATCCATCCATTTTCCAACAAATGCCCACTGAGCGTCTGTGACCAGGTGTGGCGGAGCCCTGAGAATAGTTGTGCTAGAACCACCTTCCTTCCTTAGTCTGGCGGAGAAGAGAGACGCTAGTAAAACACATCACGTAAGTGGCACAAGTATGTAAGGCGCTCTGCAGGTGTCTTGAGAGCCCAGAGCAGGCAGATGTGACCTGGTCAAGGAAGTAGGAGGCTTCCTTGGGGAGGCTGCCCTGGGCGTGGGGAGTGGAAAGCTGCTCTGTCTCTCTGTTCACAGCCCTGGGGATAACTGAGCATGGCAGACACTGCTGGTGGCTTCCTCAACAACCACTTTCTCCTTTGCTTTTGCTCAGAAAGCTCGGTTTTGTCAGCTATCAGCTGTCCAGTCCCAGGGGATGAGGAGGTAGCGGCCTAAGGTAACCATGGCAACCGTATTTCCTGGTGGTGATTGGTTTAGGAGTGGTTATCCTCCCAACCCCCCACCCCCACCCCATTCTGTGCACTGAAACCCAGCAGAAGTCTTCTGGGGTCAGCGGGGACAGATTTCCCCCTTGGTAAAAAGAGAGAAGCCTCCTGAAAATGGGAAGGATCTGGGTCCTTGGGTTTCCTCAGGACGTGGGTGCATGTTACCGGCCCCCTAGTGAATCTCCTCTTAGCCAGGCATCTGACTGACTGGCATTTCATCGCATTTGGCATGAACAGCTCAGTGGTTGAACTGACTCAATGGGTACGTTTCCAACTCTAGTGGCTTAGAGGTGGACAAAGGTGAACATGGAGAAATGTAGGGCTGTTGCTGTAAAGGGAAGGAGCAAAGTGGTGCCTTGAGTGGGCATTGCTTTATTGGGCACAGTTAAAGGAATCCATTTTTGTTACTAGCCTCACTGTTACTTATCTATTTGATCATCCTTTCAATTTTTTCTTCTCTGTACTCCGTACAATGGTGATGTAGTACTAGGGCTCACTAGACGTGAGAGTCCCATGCTCTGCGTATCTGTGCGTCAGAGGAAACATGGAATCTGATCTGCTAACTACCTGCCATGTAAATGGCTTCCGCGCAGTGAGAAAGCCTTTCAAATTGGAGAAGAAGTCATACGTACTTGGCCACAAACTATTGAGAGTCCTATATAAATGGGCCAATCTGATCCTGTTTTCTGGATACTTACTCCTTTTCTAGCAAACAAAACCCACTGGCATGTTCCAGGGTCTCCCACTGCAGATTCAAAGTTTTGGGAGCCAGGAACGCAGTATTTTCCTGTGTCTATGCACAGAAAAAGAGGTTCAGTAGCTCTGGTGCTTAGGCTGCCACGAGGACCATTTCCTCTTCGCCCTTTGCCAGATACCAGCGCTGGAGGGAAAAGTCACACCAGCGCAAGCTCCTCCAACCGGCCCAGGGTGGCTTTGAAGTGGCCCAACACAAAGTCAGAAACTTTCCTAAAATGTTACAGAAATTATGCATGGACCTTTAATTAAAAAAATTTTTTTTAGCTCATCAGCTATCGTAACTGTTGGTGTACTTTATGTGTGGCCCAAGACAATTCTTCTTCCAATGTGGCCCAGGGAGGCCAAAACTTGGGACACCCCTGCATCAGTGTTAGCCTCTAGCCGTGAGTCTACTTTGTCCTTTTTGCTCAGTGGCTTGGTCACTCGGTAATGAAAAGTCCATGAGACCGTGAGAGGCTCCATGGCTGGCTTGGGGTTGGATGTGAGCTGAGGTTGCAGCATGATCTGAAGAGAGGTCACATCTTTGGGGCTGATGTACTGAGGGATCTGAACAGGTACAAAATAATCTCCATCCCCTGAGATGCCATTGATCCTTCAAATTGACTTTGGCACGTTGAGGGGGTCCCATCTGCTTTTCTCAGCCAATTATTGTGAGGATGAGATGAATTAACAATGTGAAAAGGCTCCACATTAATGCAAGTGCTCTGCAAGTGTGAACCAGCAGGATCAGTAAGGGATGGCCATTGCTCCCCGGACCCTCTATGTTCCCCAGACTTTCCGAGTGGAGGTCTAATTGCGGATGGAAAAGGTGTTCCTGAATGTCTTCTGATTTGGGACCTCCCAAGAGTGCACTCTTGGATGCTGATGGGCTGCCATGTGCCACTAGGATGATGATTTCCCTTTGGCAGGGAGCCTAGTGTGTGAGTGAAGCTCTGAGCTCCTCTTAGCTCAGGATCTGGGGTACGGTCTCTTGCTTTACAAGCAGCTCACAGATCCCAGGGGCCAAACAATGGAGGAAACAGGACACAAATCCAACCCCAGTCACACTTTTATTTGCAAGTGTCAACTTAAAGAGCTCCAGGGTGGATGGATGCATGTCTGTCAGCACTGGGTCCTTGGCAAAGCAGACAAGGTTTGCCTTTGGCCTTGTTTCATTTTCTCTTTGGAATTCTCTTCTCTATTGTTCCCTACAGAGATGGTGATTTAGGCTCCCTGTACTTTCCAGAACTCTCCATTGCCAGTACTAGCCTTGGTCTAGAGGAGTGCTGCACAATAGAACTTTCTATATCTGCTTTGTCCAATATGGTAGCTATAGCCAGATGTGGCTATTGAACAGTTAAAATGTGGCCAGTATGACTGAAAAACTGAATTTCTAATACTATTTAATTTCAATGAATTTATATTAAAATTGCCACATGTGGCTAGTGGTTAGTGTATTGGATGGTGCAGGTCTGAAGCTCAATACTGCAATCATTTCAGTCTCTCCAAATACAATAAAAATTAACCTGCCCTGTGTCCCAATTCCAAGGCCCTCTTCGTAAAGACGTACCAGCAAGCTAATCTGATAAGCAAATTCCTACCCACAAATTAACAACTTATCTCTCTTAGGTAAGTTCATAGGTGTTGAGCAATGTCATTCTTTAGTCAAAGCAAAGGCTCAAAAGATAGGAATTTGAAGGGCTCTGGCAGTAAGCATGGAAGATGAAAAGATTATGGACAGAGAGTTTTAGACTCACTTCAAAGCACACTGTACAGATTGGTACGTCTTCCCCAGTGCCCAGGGCTGCTTCTAAGTTCCTCCCAGCCTTTTGCAGTTGGGGAGAGTTAGGTCAGAGATGTGCAGATAGATAGGAGTCTGGGAAGTGGAGATGGGGGGCTGGGGATGGGAGAGTTGCGATGGGAAGAGCACAGAGAATGCTAAGCTTTGAAAAAGAACCTGGCCTGCCAGTCAGAATGGCATTCTGTTTCTCCTGGAGAGAAGGTGCCAGGAAGAGGTCGTTAGGGACTGAGTGTTACCCTTGGGACAGGATTGAAGGATTAACAGTTCAAATAGCCCAGAAAGCAGACCGAAGGCCTTGGAACGGACTGTGACACTTCAGACAGAGTCTGGGACAAGAATTATATTTCTAGTTTTAATTCTAATCACCCCCAATTTTAGGGAGTTTTGTTCTTCTGCATGTTTTTATGAACACTTCTTTCTAGATGTTCTTTTCACCCTGAAACTGAGCTGCGTTTCTGTTTTCTTGAATGACAATGTCTGTGTTTTCACTGATACCCACCGGCATCGGGGGCAGCCTTGCAAACCCAAGACTGGGCTGGGTAAAGGGTGCAGGATAATGGGGGAGGGGTAGATGCTGGGAAAAGAGGTCAACTCGGGGCATAAAAAGTACACGTGGAGATGAGCAGGAAGAGCACATACCACCCCCAGAGCTTGTATTCTCAGAGCCTTGGTTTGCCTATTGGTTCCTTGGGTAATCTGCTATCACCACCATCTCCCCTGCTCTTCACTATTTGAGGAATGAAAAAAAAATGGATTTCTAGTTAAGCCACTGCCTAGAACGCAAGCCTGCTGCTTTGAAATAAGCTGAACAGATGTCCTGCTTTAAACGGGACAGAGAGCAATGGTACTATCCCATTTCGAATGGTACATATGGTCAGCCTACTGACACCTTGAATTTAGCCCAGTGAGAACTAGGTTGTTGTAAGCGGGATGGGGTGGTATCCTACTGGAATTTAGTGAATAGCGACCAGAGATGCTGCTGCGCATTCTACAATGCACAGAACAGCCCCTGCGACAAAGAATGATCTGACCCAGAGGGAAAGCTCAGGCTTGGTTCTTGACACTGAAGTGTCAAAATAGCCCTCAAAGGACTGTCACTTTTCCCATGTTGGAAGGGTAGTAAACATTATGAGGTGGCCTCAGGAAATCCTAGCTTCATCTTGGCTAGAATTCTCTTCTACCAATGACCGAGTCAGTTTCATGACTTCATAAACCCTCAACTTCCTGTGAAAGAGAAGACATGCTCTCAGGGTCACACATGTCAAGCTGGGGCCCGGCAGGTCTAACTCTCATTTTACAGAGGGAAGCCCTGAGGCTTGGTTTCTCCATCTGTAAAATGGAGTCATACTACATTGTGACCTATGTGTCAGCTGGGCCTGGAATGGTGGAATAGGGGCACGGTGTCTGGGCCGGTATGAACGTGGAATGTGGGAGTTAAGTGGTCCTAGGAGATGGTGGGTGGAGAGAGGAAACCAGCCATTCGTGAGAGCCAAGCCAGCAGATGTGACTGGGGCTCAGTGGGTCTTAGGGCGATAAAGTGACTCTCCTTGCTGACGGAACATAGGGACAAGCCTGCCCCCACCCAATATGAGTCTTTCCATCAGGTCTGGCAGTGGGTTGGGAGGGAGGAGACACATAGCAACAACAATATTAAGGGGCTGAAGCAGGCCAAGAGAGCTATGGCCAGAGTGTGCGGTCAGCTGCTTGGGAAAATATAAGCCAACAACATTTCTTTTTCTGATTTTAAAATCGACATAGTCATTATTGAAAATCTCTCAAGTGCAGAAAAATATAAGCAGAAAATACAAATCTCTCATAATTGCATCACTAGGTGATATCAGCTGTTCATAGTTGGGTATTTTCTTGGAGAAAAAGCTGAGAAGGGCTTCCTGAGCAGGGCAGGCTGGGGAGGGAGAGGCCTTTGAGAACAGCAGCGTGCCACACTGTGTACGTTGACTGGTTTGGGCTTATTCTCTGTGAGTAAGGTGGTTGGGTCCCTGTCCCTGCCTGGATGAAAGTGACAGTAGGACAGATGGACGCTATAATGGAGAAGCACGTGGTCAAGTTTCCCTTACCTGCAGAGTTCATTTGGAAAGCATCCTGAGTGTTCTCCTCCATGAATAGAAGAGTTCTTTAGCTGAAAGAGGAAATGACTCATGTTAGCTCAAAGATGACTGGACAGGAGACGCCATTTCTGACTCACTGTGTAGCACTGGCATGACGGACATCACTGCATTGCAGTGACTGGTATGGGACAGCTCTAGTTTTTCCAAATTAGTTCCCCTGCAACTTCATTATGGAGTAATTTCAAAGTTATAGAAAAGTTGCAAAAAAGAGTAAAAAAAAAAAATCCCATCTACCTTTCACCTGGGTACCCTAATTATTAATAGTTTACCACATTTGATTTATTATTCTATTTCTTTGCTGTATACACAAATGGTGAATTTTTTGTCTGAATCATTTGGGACTAAGTTGTAGTCATGGGGCCTCTTAAATATTCCAGCATGTTTTCTTAAGAACGCGGGCATTCTCTCACAGAAGCACGGTGTGATGATTAAAATCGAAACGCTGACATTGATGTGGTCCTGTGATCCCACCTACAGCTCTCACTCCAGTGTTGCCAGTCACGCTAGTCGGGGTTAGATTTTATGAAATTTGGTCCTGGAGAGCTTGAATGAAATTTCTTGACAAATCCTGCCATAGCCATGGCTGAACTGGGAATTTGTCCCCTCTGACCTGAAGCACAGATTTGGTCCTATCTCATGGGTTCATACGAGCATTGGCAGAAGACTGCTTTTGGAAATGCGAATAACTTTGGGTGAGGACGGGACTGTTCACCGAGCCGTTAGTGCTTCTTTCAGCTGGGCTGTGCCCATCAGAAACTGTGGTCCCCACCTGCTCCTTCCAATATACCAGGCTCTAGGTTTTGTAGAAAACATTGCAAACTCTGGGGACTGACTGGCCTGGGTATGTGACGCATGAGGTGACAATTGCTAATAGTATAGATCTGAGTTAGAACAAAGATGATTTCAGGACTTGAATACAAAATCGGCTCATAAATATCTGCAGTTACTTTTAAAAATCTGTTTTGATACATGGAAAGCAATTCCTAATTCAGTGCCCAAGCTGGTTTTGCACATGCCATGCAACAGCAATCTAATTAGAGCAGCAGACCAAAGAATGCTTTCAAGTAATGTCTATGCCTTCAAAACCCAGAATCCTGGAGATTATTCCTTAAGGATAAGCAGTCCCTGTGTTCAGCTGAGCTGATCTAACTGAGGGAGGAGAAGTGACAGGCAGGGAGCTGAGGAGAGCTCCCAGCCCCTTCCTGCCATCGAGAACGTCTCTCTCTCGCCCCCACCCTCCGCCCTTCTCAACAGTTCTGCTACTGGCACAGTGAATAGAGAGCCCAGACGTCTTTGCAATAAAAGCCTCTGAGAGGACAGGGGACATCTAAGCAGAAAACAGCCAGCCTCATGGTAATGAGGTGTCTGGTGAACCCGGAACTTGTAACAGAAATGTCTGGGGCCGCTTTCTCAGAAGCCACTGATTTTTCTCCATAAAATGCAGTGATGCTGAATTTTTCATTTTAAAAACTGCAAACATTATAGAATGTATTTTAGATTCTGGGAATCATTTCAGGATTTAACGCTCTGTCTTTGATAGTGTCCTAGCTCTGTCCAGAACAATCCCTCCTCTGTTCTGTTACCTCCTCCATAAAATCCAGACCTTTTTTATGCTCTTGAGGGGACACCCGTGGGGGGAAGTTGGGGAAGGGTGCAGGGGGAGGGGAGCACAGGCTGGGCATGCCATGTCCGAATGCAGAGGAGCAGCAGTGAGGGCTCTGGGGCTGGAGGACAGAAAGGAGGTCATGGTCCTTCTGCTCACTTCTGCAGCTCAACCAACTGTTAGTGAGTGACAGGCCCTGGGCTCACCATTTATTCATTTGGCACTTAAAAATTGCCTGGCACACCATGTGGACCTTGTCATTCTCTACCCCGAATCGTGCACCTGTTCTTGGTCCCGCTCTGTGTCCCGTGGGGCCCTCTTGCCCCCCAGCTTCGGGCTGGGTTCCGCCCATGGCAGGCAAAGGATGGGAGTGGAGCACGTCGGGGGTAACTGCTGTCCTCCCCCCGCCTTTGTGGGGTCTCGGTCCTGGCAGTGGGTGTGTCTCCACTACCCCAGCTCCAGCCGGGCAGCCCCTCTTCTGTGGCTCTAGCTGTCACGGGGGTCCCAGCAAAAGCCCTTTCCCCAGTCCGTTTATGCGGAGAGGGCGGTGAGGCATTCCCTTCTTAGTTCTCGCAACCCTGCCCACAGGTTCGTGAGTGGGGTCTTCACTGTAGTCTCTTAAAAATTCTGGCTGAGTATGTCATCTTCCTGTTTGAGCCTGACTGAGACAGCCCTTGAATACAGAGGATTGTCCAGAAAAACCCCAGTCATAAATGGCTCCGTTTTCCTGCTGATGGCTGGGTGCTTTCTGGACAGCCTTCATCTGCTGAATTGTTTTCTGATTGTTCTGGGCAGGCTGGAAAGAGATATGGTTTTGTACATAGTCTCCACCACCAGGCCGTACCAAAATGGGATGAGGAGACACAACAGAAATTCCTGGGGGTAAAAAAACCTCAGAGATTTAGTCCTTCACACACTCAGGTCTTATGTGTCAGTCAAAGACCGACCTGATCTCTGGCAGTACAACTGCAGAACCAACTCAAACTGGCCCTATCTTGTTTCTTACAAGACACTGTTTCTTTTTTTCAGAGACAACAGAACAAAACTGCAAGTCGTGCAGCTGAAGCATGTGCAAAGGAGAAAATATTGCAAATTACACCCAGAACCAAACTTTCTCCCCACCACGGAGCCGAAGGACTGGGACGTGACCAGAACCTGAAGGCTGGAACCCTTTTAGAAGCCAAGGGTCCATTGTCCAGGAAGACCTGGTGCTGAAACCTCTTACCATATACTTGTATTACCACAAATGGTCAAATTCTAAAAACCTTCCAATGGAAACCTGCCCCGCCAGCGCTTCCACACACCAGCCTGTTCCCCTAACCCCTTAAAACCTGTCCCAAACCCTCGATCAGGGAGGCAGACTTGAGCCTTGCCTCCTGTCTCCTTGCCGGTCAGCTTCACAATAAATCTTCTTTTTCTCAAAACCCAGTGCCATAGCATTGGCTTCTCTTGACGTCGGGCAATATGGTCCAGAGCAAGGGGGTGATAGCTCCCACTCAGAGTCCTGGGCTCAGCTCTGGACTTCCCACTTGAAGAGAAGACGTGTTAGTAGTCTTTAAGTGTTTCAAGTTCTGTCTTATGGAGCAGAGGTCAAAAATTTTTCTTTAAGAGTCAAATTGTAAGTATTTTTGACTTCGTGAGCCAAACTGCCCTGTTGCCACTGCTCTGCCAGTGTACAAAAGCAGCCATAAACAATCTGTACAGATGAATCGGCGTGGCTGTGTCCCATGAACTTCATTTACGAAAATAAATGGTGGGCTAGACTTGGCCTGCTGTAGACTGTGGCTACATCGGGGAAAAATGGATTTATTCTGGGGGTGTTCAGGAGGCAGAGGTTGGGTCAATGTGTAGAACCACAGAGAGGTACAGTGCTGCTAGTGTTAAAGGCAACATTTCTAACAGTGATAACGGTTCCCAAACAGAACGAGCTGCTACACGAGGCAGTGGGTTTCTCGTATCGTAAGGTTCCAAGAGAGGTTGAGTGTCAAAGAATGATTTTCTGCAAAGCGCAGAGAGTAAATCAGATGATATGGGAGGTAACAGTGCCTCCTATTAATGTATGCTCAGGAAGTACTACAAATACAGTAAATCTTGTGGAGTTTATTATGCTCCTAGAGGGAATGGGCTGTGTCGTATCTATTGTTGCAGCTGCATACTCCTGAAAGCCTACTCTAGTGTTCTAAACATGGTGTGACCAATACATGTTTTGTCAGCTTGGCTCTTTAGGTAAAAACTTGCTCACAGATCAATTAAACTAATTTGTCTTTAGTACAGTCATCACTGCTAGTCATCTTAAACTAGTTCAATTACCTCTAATAAACGTCAACATTTGAGGATATTCATGGAGAAGAATAGACATTAATAGTCGACATTTATCAAGGTCTGAAAATATGCCAGTTATGTGCTAAGAACTCTATGTGTGCTAAGAATTCTCTGTGCATTATCTTATTTAATTCTTTCCCTAAACCTTTGAGGTAAGTACTATTATTATTTCCATTTTATTGATGAAGAAATTGAAATTCAGAGAAGTCTCATAGCTGGGAAGTGATATAACCAAAACTGGAACTGGGATCTCTATACCAAAGGCTGTAGTCCAACCACAACTCTCATGTTTTTCATTCATTGATTCATTGATTCATTGATTCATTCAGTATTCAACAAACACCGAGTGGTTGCCTGGATTTGTCAAGTACTATTTTAGGTACTGAGGATAGAGCTGTAAATATGAACAGTTCATGTCCATGCTCTGAGGGAACTTATATTCTAGGTGGGATATAATTGGGGTAGATATACCATTAACAATGAAAAGATAGTAAATGGTAATTTATCAGAAGACACAGATTAAAAAGAGTAACTACTTCTTGTCCACACCAGAACTTATGGTATAATTCTAATTGGTGAATTTACCAAAGCTCACTCTTGTTTACTGACATTAATGCAAGTTTAGTCTTCCATCTTGACAAATTGTCAGAGACACTCAGGTTTAAGAGAAGCTTCAAGAATTCTGGCAACTGACACGGATCATACACAGCAATTTGTAGGTATGTACATGAAGCCCTCAAAGTGAAAATAGCCTGATAAAGCACTCAGGCATCACTCTTCATGGGCAGGTCTAATCTGAGTGCCATCAAACGGGGGGCCAGGGGCAATAGATGAAAAGGGGTGGAAAGAACCAGTTCTGTTAACACAAGAATAAAGAAGAAAAAAAACCCTTCTTTCTCTTTCTTGAAAAATAAAATATGAAGAGCCTGAGTCTATCTGCCAGTCTCAACTATGAAAAAATCAGCATATTTATAACAAATACTATAATATGGAGAGTGTGTGACATTCTACAAGGTACACACAAGCTCACCAACTTGGGTCAAAGGAAAGGGACTTGTTTAGAAAGAATTCAGCTACTGGGAGTGGAGGGAACCTAAGAGAAATTCTAAAATCTGCATTGAGATTCAAATTGAGATTGAGGTTGACCCATAGGGAGCAAGAGTGCTAAGGGTTAAATAGGGTAAAGCAAAATAAATTGTCTGGTCCAGAAGGCAAGTCCTGCCTGGGAAAAGGAGACAGAACCCCAAGGTGAGGGGCTGAGTAAACACAAGGTCAGAGGAGGAAGTGAAAGAATCTAGGACTTCGGTGTATTTTGGAGTGCCAATGACAAGGAGTTGGGAGTAGATGACCTAGTTAAAGGCACAGGATAGGAACTGACAAGTAGTCAAAATACTTTTGCAGTTCCAGAATTCCTTTCATTAGTAGATTGCAAAGTGCTTTTTCAGATTAGTGAGTCCTTACAGCGTCAGGCATTCTTATTTAGAAAGATGGCTGGAAAACAACAGAAGATAATAATTAACACTTACTGCCAGACACTGTTTTTAAGCACTTTAATGAATAGTCTCATTTAATCTTTACAAGTACATTTTGAGAACCAAGCTCCTTAATAGAGAGCTAATTAAAAGTGATTAAAAACATAATTGACATTTGGTGGAAAACTACAAAATGTCAACATCGGAAACAAGTACTAGTCATTCATTCATTCGTTTACTCACATATTTCTTCAGCCACTAACTATGGAACACTTAATACATGCTGGGTACTATTTAGGGTCTGTGCATGGATGATTTTATTGATATCACTATTCAACAGAGAGGCAGTAGAGGGGGCAAGGGATTGAGAGCTGGAAAATTGGGTTCAGTTTCTAGCTCTGCCTCTAAGTGATCCTGTGGTCTTTGGACATGCTACTTTTCTTCTCTGTTTAATATCCTCTAATGTAAAACAAGAAGCTTGAGAGCTTTTAGAACTCAATGTTAAAATATTCAGTGGCTGAAACTGTGGTACATTTACACAATGGAGTATGACTCGGCCATAAAGAAGAATAAGATTTTACCTTTCACAACAACATGAACGGAACTAGAAGATATATATAATGCTAAGTGAAATTAGCCAGACTGAGAAAGACAAATGCCATATAATCTCACTTATATGTGGAATCTAAAGAACAGAATAAACAATCAAAATAGAAAAAAAAGCAATTAAAAAAATAAGTGGATCATCATGTTAACTGAAATAAGCCAGAAAGAAAAAAACCAAGAACTACATGGCTCTACTCATATTTGGAACATAAAATTGAAAGCTACAAAGAAAGAAAACTCATGGACACAGTCAATAATTTAGTAGTTACCTGTGGGTGAGAGGGGAGGAGCAGGAGGAGAGGGACAGGGACACAAATATATGGTGATGGAAAAAGAACTGACTCTGGGTGATAAACACATAATACAACACATAGATGATGTAATGTAGACTTATACACCTAGAATCTACGTATTTTTTAGTAATCAATGTCATCCCAATAAATTTAACAATTAAAAAAATTAAGTGGCTTTATAGTACATTGTAATTTATAATGAATATTCTCTTATATTCTATCATTATACTTTCCCACCCAATTGGTAAATAATACTTGTTATGAAGCTTTAAAGGTGGGAATTTGTGTAGGTTTGAACCAAATTTCTCTGCTCTTTCCACTAGAGCCCTCTGCCTTCTGTGAATGAGTTTACACTTAATTTTCAAGTCTTATAAGAGAGTTGGATGCAAAAAAAAAAAAAAAAAAAAGAAAAGATACAGGAGATACAGAAGACAAGGAGAAGTTGAGAATAGAAAGGAAGTTGTGCTAACTCTCAGGGGTTTTGTGTCTTGTCTCAGAAACCATTCAAGGCTGTAATGATCACTGAGAAAGTGTATCCAAAGTCACAGAAGAGAAATCCTCTAGAGGAAATTACATGGAGGCAAATTTGAATTCAATAAGAGGTAGTAAAGTGCTTCAGTAGACATTCCACTTGCCTATTACTGGGTAGAACTATAATGACTGGGTCATGTTACAGTTAGAAGGCCTAGACTCAAGAGGAAGAATAACTTTTTAATGGTTATTATGCCCCAAGGATGAAATGGGCCACCCTGGTAGGAGACGAGCTCATCACTGCGGATGCTTAAGCAGAGACCATATGAAACCCTAGAGGGATCAGGACCGGAAGACCAGTAAAAGGACTTTCAACCCTGAAATGCTATCAGTTTTGGAGACTGGAGGCTCACAATTTAAGCTGTAGTCTAGAATCCCTACTCCAGAGTTTAGTATTCCCACCATCATTGGCTGGGAAAATTCAAGGCCCTTTTCCAGCTGCTGATATTCAGGCCAAATTTCTCAATTTCTCTTTCCAAGAAGTTCCTTGTATGAACCCTTGGCAGAATATCCAACCTGACCTCCTGGTGTTGGCATTTCTGACTTGCCATTCTTGACAAATATCCAGGATGGGAACTTCTTTGGAGGCCAGAGTTGAAACCAACTTTGGACCAACGCGTGGAAACTACTCCTGCCAGTGGATAGACTCACAGGATTACCCTTGTGTCTGTCCAGTGCCCTTATTTTCCAAAGTGTTTTCTATCTACTAGCTTTATCAGAAGCATATGGGTCAGATGGTATTCTCTGAGGGTAATAACTTTAACGAGAGAGGGAATAATGATGTGCTTTGCAACAGTGAAACACTGGGAAAGATTACAAGTTCTTTCTTTGTCATAACCTGCCCAAAGTCACAGTCCAGCAGAGCCATATCTAAATCAGAATACTTCAAATCCTTTTGGGGATGAGTGAAAAGTAAATAAAGCATGCTACTGATAACTTAAAAAGACCCAAAGTCCAGGTCTCCTTGATTGACCAGCAGGGAAGTGTAGAGTGAAGAGCTGAATTTTGCAAACATGACAGCGCCAAATTGGGATCACTCAAAAGCAGAGAGGTTGTTCCAGTCCACTGAATAACCCCAGCATGAACGAGAGTCTGCACAAATTGACCAGTGACCATCCTGACTGGGGCGATCTTGGGGATGTGGTGACCGTTAGTGATGAACCTGAACAAAGTCAGAGACCACACGTGTGAATCTACCTTCCCGGAGAAGCTTGTAGCATAAACAAGTTGGGCTACAATCTTAAATTAAAAGGACAATAATAATAATAAAAAAAACCCCAACCAAACCAACCTCCAAATGATGAAAAGACATTGTCCAAAATTCTCAAGGAAAGGTTTAAAAAAATAATCCCCAATTGATTGCAATATTAAGAACATTCTTAAAATGTTACCTTTGTCCTCGTATCTAAATCCCTATGAAGGGGTTTATGAAAAGGTTCTTTAAGCACGTGAAGCCACTAATACTATTAAATGGGGAAAGAACACACTCTTTTAATTAAAATAAAAGATTGTTAGTATTTGGTCATCTGAATCGAGAACATCTTTTTACCTAGAAATATAAGAGAATAAATATTTCCTGGTTTTAGTATCCAAGGTTTAGGATTAGTATCCAAAATTGTTCCTATTTTACAGTGCATGATCTGGGAGACTGTTTAGAGGGGAGTACTAGGACAATTTGTTTTAGTTTTCCTGTTCCTTCAGCCAGTAGGGGACCATCTAAATGCCATTTGTCTCTGGCCTTGAATGGTTTTCTCCCTCACATCTTTAGACAACACAGCTAATAACCCTTATGGAGTAGCAAATAACTAGTGTGTCAATGCTGACACTTACGTTTTTCAATCTAGTTGTTTGACTATCAGATGTTGCCTTTTTTTAGGGTTAGTTAAACTTGGCAGAATGATAAACTGTGCTTCTGTTTACTCTTTTGTTCCCAAGGCTAATTTAAAAATGCTGTTAGTGGGTGAATTGTGATGGTAATGGGAACATCTTAAACCATTAAGTTGAGAATGGACGTATCAACTTGGGTGCAATAGACTAATTCCCTGGTTGATGGAAATGAGTCAAGGTACCTTCTTTAGCCTGAGAGAGTCACATTCAACTTCTTTAGCCCCCACTAACCAGGGGGTCTGGCTCCTCAGAACTAGGAGGATATAATATCTAGCCAGATGATTTGCTTTACTTGTGGGTTCTTTGAGCCCAAATTTCTTCCAACAGCTTCATCACAGGCTCTATTTCTGTTTTCTCCTCACAGGATTTGGTGACATCATTTTCCAAAGTGGCCCCATTGCATCAATCAGTCATTTTTATTAAAACAAATTTATTTTAATAGAATAACTCATTGCATATAGGCAGCATGGTCCAGTGGATGTGTATGTGTAAAGGATTTTAAACCAGGCCAAAAGGTCTATAAATGTGACTTGTGCCACTTTTTTAGACATATGACCTTGAGGAAGACATGTAAGTTCTCTGAAACTCAGTTTTCTTCAGCTGTAAAGGGGAATGCTGAGAATGCCTTTAGCTGCTTCTATGGACCGTTGTAAGGATTTGATGCAGAGTACCCAGAAAATAGCAAAGTAATTAATACTGATAGTAGCAGTTCAGATGAAGTGCACATCTGTTATGCACTAGTAATTATGAGAATCCTGAAAGCACCTCTAGGAAATAAGAATGACTCCTTTCTTCACTTTGCTAAGGAGAACCAGAGAGACAGCTTCAGCACTTGCACCAGCTGAAAGGTAGGAAATGGGCATGCCAAGAGTCCGGAGCCCTCGGTCTGGCCCCTACTCCTCATGAGAAGGGTGGGCAGCAAGCGTTTTGCCACCTTGAGTCTGGATCCCAGGGCAACTTCAAGACCTGTAGAAGCCTCTCTTCTCCCTATCCCTCTTCCTTTCCACACGTCCTCATTCATACTTGAGCCAGATGCAAGGGAAGACAGAGAATGACCCAACAAACAGGATAATACAGCCAGCAGACACCTGGCAGGCCAGCTATGGATCTGGGCCTCATGCACGGCTATGAACTTGTTGGCTGAACACACAAGGCAGGTGCTATATTCCATGTGCATGTCATTAAAAAAATTTCATAGGTTCTAAAGTTATTTCATTAGAAGGGAGGAGTGAATAGAGACCCACTCTACTTAGATAACTGAAAAACACAAATACAAATATCATAACCTTATTATGCTATTATCGTTAGGACATTCTACGAACATTCACTTTACAAATTTAAATAGAAGTCATTTTTTGCTACTGTTATGAAATTCCCTTATATCCAAGTTATTAAGTCAGAAACTGTTTTAACAACTCCTACCTGCAACTGAAAAGGTGTTTGGCTCAGATTACAGATCGTGGCCAATTGTTCTTTTAATTAAAATGCTAGTGTGTTGTCCACTGACTAATGAATGACTAAACAAAATGTAGTATATCCTTACTAGAGAATCTTATTGGGCAAGAAAAAAGAATAAAGTACTGATACATGCTAAAACATGGACAAACCTCAAAAACATTATCCTAACTGAAAGAAGCCAGTCAGAAAAGACCCCATATGGTATGATACCACATATATGAATTGCTCAGCAAAGGCAAATGTATAGACAGCAAATGGATGAATGGTTGCTAAGAGCTACGGGTAGGAAGAGGGGAATGGGGAATAACTATTTATATGTACTAAATTCCTTCTTGGAGTGATGAAATGTTTTAAAATTAGATTATGATGATGGTTGCACAATTTTGAAAATATACTAAAACCACTGAGTCGTATACTTTAAAAGGGTGAACTTTATAGTATGTAATTACAACATGATAAAACTGTTTAAAAAGTGTTAGTATGTTATTTCCCTTACTTATTTGCATAAATGACACTAGATACTCTTTTATGTTCAGCAGCCCCCATTATTAGCAGCACTCTTTTTGAATAATCAGTGAGGAATGTCGAAGCATTTATCCCCTGCTCTCTCCCCTCCCTACCTGTCAAGAGCCTTGATAATCTTGTCCTCGCTTTTAACCTGTCTAATATTCAACTGCTGTGAAGTCAGAGTTCCAGAAGTTCGTTCGTTCGTTCGTTCGTTCGTTCGTTCGTTCCTTCCTTCCTTTTCCTCCTTCTCTCTCTCTTTCTTTCTTTTTTAAGTCAGAGAGAACTTTCATTAGGATTTTGCTCCAAGCTTTCTTTTAGGCTTTTGCCTTGCAGATCTCAGGAATCCTTCGCCCCAGGAGTCTTGTTTCCCGTAGTTGCAGAGAAGAGCTGCCGCGTTGGCAGTAGTGCCCACCAAGGGTTTGAAGTACGTTATTTCCACTCAGATCATATAATAATTTGGACTCCCATAAATTCTTATTTTATAACCTCTTCTCCATGTACTTAATTAATTTCTATTTATCCTTTTAAAATTGATTTTATTGGGATGACGTTGTGTAATAAAATTATCTAGCTATCAAGTCCAGTTCTATAATACATCATCTACATACTACACTGTGTGCTCACCACCCAGAGTCAGCTTTCCTTCCATCACTATTTATTTGACCCCCTTTACCCTCTTCTACCTCCTGCTTACCCTCTGGTAACCACTAAACTGTTGTCTGTACCCATGAGTTTTTGTGTTTGTCTTGTGCATTTCTTGCTTTTGACATGGTTCTCAACTTTTTCTGTCTGACCTACTTTGTTTAGCATGATAATCTCAATATCTCTATCCATGTTGTTGCAAATGGCAGTATTTCATCTTTTTATGGCTGAGTAATGTGTCATTGCATGTATGTTCCACAGTGACATACCACCTCACACCTGTGAGAATGGCTACCATTAACAAGACAAGGAATAACAAGTGCTGGAGAGGATGTGGAGAAAAAGGAACTCTCATACACTGCTGGTGAGAATGTCAATTGGTACAACCACTATGGGGAGGCTCCTCATAAAATCAATAATAGAATTACCAATCCTTCTTCTGGGTATCGACTCCAAAAATCTGAAAGCATTTATCCATAAAGATACTTATATGCATCCTTATGTTCATTGCAACTCTATTCACAGTGAAAGTGGGCAAGCACACTTTCACTGTCTCCCCACTTCCCAGAGGACCTGACCCTCACAAAAGAGAGTTTGTGGCACAAGGAAATCTTCCCAGAATCCAAGAAGCCCCGTGATTTACCCCAGGCATGCCATAAGCCAGGCACAGTTTAGACGCTTGCTTTAGAATGCAGTCGGTGAGAACCCAGAGCTTGCTAGATTTACCAAAGTTGCCTGGCTTGTTCTTGCCTCTAAACATCCTCAGTAACCAGCCCGTGCAGCTCTGATGAACACCAACCTGTCTGCTCATTAGCCCTTGGGGACCTGACTCTTCAGGCAGATTGATACGTGCCCTGTGATATACAGGCCCTTACTGCCCATTCCCCCATTGCAAAAAAATAATGAAAATAATTGGATAACTTGCAGGTGATGGTGGTTGGATGTGTTGGGTTTGGCTTGATTTGGTTTACAGCTTACCCACAGCAGAATGACTAGATTCAAAAGCAGCTGTGGTTTTAGCAAAGCAGAACAGATGAGCCAGGCAGAGGGGGAAGGACTGAAGAGGTAAGGGCGAGTGCAGCAAGAGCGAGCTCCAGCGGGTGAGTCATGAATCCTGAGCAATGCTTGCCACGGTGAGCATGCGCCTACTCTGCCGTCATGGGCTTGGCTGCGTCCCACCACTAGGATTCTGTGGAGCGTGTCTCACAAGACAGGCCATGTGTTTCTGAAGGGGCTGGCACTGACCATGGAGCTTGGGCTGTTCTCTCCATCCTTCTTGCCAAAAATCACTTTCCAGACAGAAGTGGATTTTTAACTCTAAAACTGTGTGAAGTCAGGAATCTAGCCACAACAGAGGACACAAATGAAAACTTTCTCATAAAGCCATTTGTTTTGGTATTACGAATAGGATCATGTCCCCACAAAAGAGACATTAAAGCCCCCCATTAACTCAGAATACGATCATATTTGGAAATAGGATCATTGGAGAGGTAATTGGTTAAAATGAGATCAAAATGGTAAGGTAGATCCTTAACCCACTATGACTGGAGTCTTTACAAGAAGTAGAGAAGAGACACACAGCGAGAATGATGTGATGACAACAGCAGATGCAGCTATAAGCTATGGAATGACAGGAACTGACAGCCACCACCTGAAGCTAGGAAGAGGCAATGATGCTATTCCACCCAGAGTCTGAGAGGGAGTATGGCGCTATTGAAACCTTGATCCCAGATTTGTCACCTCCAGAACTGTGAGAGAATATATTTCTGTTGTTTTAAGCCAATAGCTGTGACAGTTTGTTAACGTAGCCCCAGGAAATGAACACCAATGGTTTGTGTCTGAGCGGGCTGGATGCACTTACATAAGCACCTTTCTGTGACCAAATCATACTTCTCTTTGTGAGCAAACTTAACATTTGATAGCATTTTTAATCAGTGAAAATAATACATGCCCTCTTTTAGTGCACCATCATGTCACCTTCTGGTAGCACAGTTGCTAATGTCCTGTAAGAAGTCAGTAATGGTGTTCTGAGTTCACTGCTATGCAATCTTGTTAATTTTTATTTGATATATATACCCCCTATGTTCACTGCCATGTTATTTAATACAATAGCCGAAATATGAAAACAACCAAAATGCCTATCAATAAATGATTGGATACAGAAATTGTGGAATTTCTGTGTATATACAGTGGAATACTACTCTGACATAGAAAGAATGAAACCATACCATTTACAACAACATGGAGGGACCTAGAAGGTATTATGCTAAGTAAAATAAGTCAGACAGAGAAAACCAAATAACGTATCATCTCACTTATATGTAGCATGCAAAGAATGAAATAAACAAACTAAACAAAAACCAAGCTAATAGATACAGCCAAAAAAGTAATAGTTGCCAGAGGAACCAGGGTTTGGGGAGCTGGCTGAAAAAGGTGAAGGCATTAAGAAGTATGGATTGGTAATCACAAAATACTCACAGGGGTGTAAAGTACAGTGTAGGGAATGTAGTCAGTAATATGGTGATAACTATGTAGAGTGCCAGGTGGGTACCAGACTAATCGAGGGGGAATCATTGCATAAATTATATAAATGCCTAACCACTATGGTGTACTCCTGAAAGTAGTATTAAATGACAGTGAATGTCAACTTCAATTAAAAAAGATTGCATTCAGAAACAGGCTCTGTATGTTTATTAAAAAACAAACAACAAACTCTTCACATGAAGAAGCCTGGAAGCTGAGACAGAGTTGAAATTGGGCAAGCTCTCAAAATGTTCCCTGAGATGGTGAGGTGCTGCTGGAGGGGTTCTGAGGGTTACTGTCTTCTTGGATTATTACACAAAGATCTGGAGCCAAGGAGACCTTATTGCTCTCCACTGAGTCCGGAGAACAAGGTGGTGAATAAATGAGAAAATCCCCAGGTCCAAAGTGTGTCTGGATAAATTAAACACCAAGTTACAGAGCTGAAGTTTAAACTAACAACCAAAATTCAGTGGATAAATCGATTGTCTCAATTCCAAGATGCCAGAATGTTAGTCTGAATGTTATTTCGACAGAAGTTAGCAACTACCTAGTTGGTTGCCTTCCAGCAATCAATTAGAGCACAACTTCAATTAACTGGGATTTAATTCAATTAACTGAAAAAATAAAGTGCTTTCTGTCACATTCTACTTTTTGGTGAAAAATCAAGTGGTAAGAGCACAAGCCAGTATTGAGCTTTATTAAAACAACTTTCAAAGTAGTCATTCCCCAAACCTGTTGCACATTGGAATCACCGGGAAACCTTAAAAAGTAGATTTCTGGCTCCTGTGTCACCAGCCATTCAGATTTCATGGTGTGGATGCCACCTGAACATTAGAATTTGTGCGACAATTTGAGAACCATTGCCCTAACGTAGTTCTCGGGATGGGTATAATGCATCCCAGTCACCTAAATCATCTATATAAATTGAGTTGAGCAACATACCTTTTCCCTTTGCATCCACTGGCCCCAAAAAGAATAATCCATTTATGACTTCATAAATAAAAATATAATTTAATGTTTAAAAGTGAGAGGAAAAATTATACTTAGAAACTGATTACTGAAATAATGGAAGCTAAAAACTATCTGAGGCCGCGGGAAGATGTTTTTCTATGGTGAGCCCTTTGGGTATTCTAGTGTTACTCCTCGACAATAGGAACTGGTTGCTGTGTGCATAGATGTACACACCCATAGACGTCTATCTGTGCATTCTGACCCAAGCAAAACTCCTGGCTTGCAGATGTAGGAAATCATTGCTTTGTTTCTCTGATAAAATTGGTTTTACACAAAATATAGGGTTGCTCACTCTCTTAGTCCATGCTAATGTTAACAGAGAAGAGTGTTCTTTTCTTTCTTCTATGGGAAACATGAGATGAGCACAAGCACTTCTGGTGTAAATCATGCAAGTGTATAATTACTATAACTAAGAAAAATCAAGAGTATTCAATCACTGTATAGTATGGTAAAGTACCAACTCATTTCTTATATTATATTGTTAAATGAACAACAGACAAAAAACGTGGCCCTTCTTGAATTCATGTACATGGTATTAACATGTAGTGTTAGAATTTTTTTGTCATGAAAATGCTATTTTCAAAATTGTATTTTGACTATGCATGTGCTTCCCCCCATTGTATATAAAGTACTGCTTTTAAAAAGTTTTGTGTTATTTTTCCTTAGAGAGTTGTATTCTGTTGCTTTTAAAATTGAAAAACAAAACAAAATACCAAATACTTCTTTACTATTCAATCAGAAAAATAAAAGAATCCTGTCCTAGTGAAATAAGCTAAGGGAAAAGAAAGCAAAGAGAAAGAAAGAAGGGCAGGAGAGAAAAAACATACAGAGAGGAGGAGTGGCATAAAGGACAACCCAAATGCCTTGGGGATGCCTTCTGTCCTGGCCCCACGGCTGACACACGCGACATTTCTGGCTGTCTTGTCCTATGAGGCTCCTCTTGGCATTTTTATGTGGTTTGGCTTCTGATGAGAATGGATAGCAAAGGCAGCAAGAGGGAGATCCACTGCCTCACGTTCGGTGTTACTGGTCTGTTTCTGCTTCTGCATCTGTGCTTATTCTGTCTTAATGACATTGGCCACTTGAGCCCTGACCCTTCTGCCCTGTCCCTGGACTAGCTTTCCCATTCAGCTCCATACACCCTCATCACGGGCTTCTGAATCTGCTGCACCCTGCATTCTGCTGGAAAAGCCGAAGGAACATTCGACTCCATGCTCTTTCTGCTTTTCCAGACAACCTTGTGGCTTCTCTAGCCAGAACCTGACCCCAGATTTTCTCATCATGTTTGTTAGAGGTGTCAATCGTGGGGCCTGCCTTGGACAGCCATGCTTCGTACTGGTTGACATTGCTCCCCTTCTCCACCTCATGGAGACCAATCACTGATTTCCTTTAACCAGGATCCCAGGGCAGCTATCACATAGGATTGCCAAGAGCCTATGAGGGCATCTGGTGTGAAAAGCTCTGCCCACAATGATCAGATTCCTTATCTTGGGAATTTGACCTGGGAAATGTAACAAGAAAAGAAATCAGCAGTAAGCATGCAAGTTGAGAAGATGTGAAGTGGAAAGGCAGTTGTAGTGTGACCATGATTCTAGAGTGACTCACTAAATCATTCATACGTTTGGGGTAAGACCTGAGATGTGATGTTTCTAATAAATTCCCAGGTGATGCTGCTGCTGGTTCAAAGTCCACTTTGAGAACCACTGCCTCACAGGAAAAAAAAAAGCCTACTTATAACTCTTTCTTGAGCTCTCAAAGTACAGGCAGAAGGTAGAAGGAGACTGAAAAATGACATCACATCAATGAATGTGAATCAATGCTAGTTTCTGATGCAGGACACTATCAGCAAACCTTTATTGAGAATGTGAACTTTATATGAGGCATACTAAACACTCCGTGTTTTTCGAATCATCACAGCGACTAGGAAATAATAGCATTGTCCTCATTTTACTCATAAAGAAATTGACAGTTGGAAATCAGTGATTGGTCAAAAGACCACACAGATTTTAAGGTCTACTGCACTGTTATTTGAACTCAGATCTGTTTAGGTAACAAGTCTGAACTTTGCCCACTTTTCAAGACTTTTTAAAAGCAGAGTAACTTTCTTTTCTTTATGGAAAAACCTATATGGGATCTCAAAATATAAGGCAGATAAGACTAATACAAATTGGTAGTTCCAAAATAGTCATGGGGATGTAAAGTACAGTCTAGAGAATACAGTCAATAATACTGAAAGACCTATGTACAGTGCCAGGTGGGTACTAGACTCACTTGGGGGATGGATCACTTTGTAAATTATATAAACATCTAACCATATGCTGTACACCTGACACTAATATAAAATAATTCTGAATGTCAACTGTAACTGAAAAAAAAAATTAACAAAGAAGACAGGATTAGTTGGAAGGGGACAAAAAAGAGCATGTGACCAACCCCAGCCAGTTGGCCTCTTGTGTGAAACCGGTGGCCTCTCTGGAGGCACTAGCACTAAGGTCATGGACTCTTAGAAATCCAGTAAGAAAACCATCTGCTGATACAATTCTGCTTTTCCATTGGTTCACATATTTCAAAACATTCTCCTTCAACAAAGATACAGTTATCTGACTCATCTACACATTTGAGTACATACCATGAAAGTCTATCCTCTGAGTTCAAAGACCCACACAGTCACCAAAATACAATGCACAACAAGAAAAGAGACACGGAAACAGTTTTTATAAGGTGTCCACTCCTTTAATGGAAGGACACATTCTTCTTTAGTGAGAGCCAACCAGGAGGAAACATTTTGAAACATAAAAGTGTTAAGATATTAAAATGTGTAGTCCCATTTTATAGACTAAAATAGCCATTTATACTTGCTAACACATATGTAAGGAGAGTAATATTTGAAAAAAAGTTAGCAAATTTAATGGTCTAATCTGGGCTGGGTTAGGACTAAACCTTTGGCTTGGGGCTTAGAACTATTTGAAACTGTTCTGACATAAATTATAAAGGCTGTGTATCTAAAACCTGGACATTAGAGAATTGCCTTTAAAAAGATATCATGGGAGGGAGGGCAAGATGGCGACTGGAGAGAAAGTCCCTAAAGCCTCTCCCAGAAAACACAATTGAACGGCCACCAAGGAGCCAAGAAAGAGGACCCTGAGTGACAAAACAGTAGCTGAGAAATCCACGAATTGCAAGTAAACATCTGAAGGTTGGAGAGAAGGGGGTGAGCGGGAGAGATGGAAGGGAGCAGAGATGGACTGCAACAGGACACAATCGCTGCTGACTGTCCAGGAGCAGCACAGTGCAAGGGATGGGGGAGGTCAGGAGGAAAAGCCCTGGGGGAGCTGGGCTTTGAAGGGGATGGAGTTTGGGAGCCAGCCTCTGGAACTTTTGAGTGATATAAGGGCTGAGCGAGGACTCTGAACTGCAGAGATGACACCCCAGCTCTAGGCTCCCTGGGGACCCACAGCACAGGCGCACGGCTCCTACACAGGACTGCAGTTCCTGTTCCTGGCCCGCTGCAAAGGCAACTGGGCTGTCTCAGGTCAGGCCCACAGCTTTGGACTTATGGTGTGTGCACTTGCTGGCGCGCCCCAGGGTTCTAAAAGCAGTGTGAGCCCGCAGACAGCTAGATGCTGAATCAGGGCTGGGAAGAAAGAAAGGCAGATTTAATAGCATTCACCTGAGCCAGCAGAAACAAGCCTCAGCCCAGCTTCCCTAACAAAGGGCAGAAGGCAGAGCCGCCCTCACCCTCTGAGCGCCTTTTCTTGGCCTCTCCCCAGGATATATGCACATAGCCTCCAAACGCAGCAGGAGATCAGAAACAAGAAATAAACAACCTCCCTCTCTCCCAAAACTTGACCCCTAGTGCCATCTAGTGTCTGTCCTACAGAAAGACATCACAAAAGTACCAATCTGGGCTCCTGGGCACTACTGAACCTAAAGCCCTCATGTCAAAGAGGAAGAACCCAGCAGACAGGATGAATTCCTTAAAAAACAAAACTCCTCAGAAAGAACATGAAATTTTTCCAGAAGACAGATTCTTAGACCTAGAAGTTTCTGAACTAAGAGACAGAAAATTTAAAGTAGCCATTCTAAAGGCTCTGAGAGAAATGAAATCATACTGGGAGAGCACCATGGCTGAGATGAACAACATAAAAAAGGACATGAATGACATAAAAAAGGAACTCCATGAACAGAAGGAACAATTTAACAAAGAAATTCAAAACATAAGGAAGATCATGATGGAAATGCGAGAAATAAATAATACAATAAAAGAAGTGAGAAATGAAATAACTGCCAAGGGAAACAGGGCCAACCAGATGGAGGAAAGAATTAGTGATATTGAAGATCAGAACATGGAAACAGCTCAGAAAGAGGAAGAAAGGGAATACAGAACCAAAAGGATTGAAAGAACTCTGCAAGAACTATCTGACTCCATGAGACAAAACAACATCAGGGTAATAGGAATAGAAGAAGGGGTAGAGCAGTCTACAGAGAGCATACTCAAACAAATAGTAGATGAGAGCTTTCCAAACCTATGGAAAGATCTGGACCCCCAAGTTCAAGAAGAAAACAGGTCCTCTAGATACCTGGACCCTAACAGATCTTCTCTAAGGTACTAAAGATGTCCAAAACTAAAGACAAAGAGACAATTCTCAAAGAAGCCAGGGAAAAAAGAACTATAACCTTTAGAGGAAAACCCATCAGGCTGGCATCAGATTTCTCAGCAGAAACTCTGCAAGCCAGGAGGGAGTGGAATTCAATATTCAGAAATTTAAAAGAGAGAAACTTCCAGCCAAGAATAAATTATCCAGCAAAATTATCTTTCAGATATGAAGGTGGAATAAAGACTTTCTCAGACACACAGAAGCTGAGGGAATTTGCCAGCACAAGGCCAGCACTCCAAGAAATACTGAAGGAAAAATGGAACAAAGTTGGGGCAACAAGAAAGAAACAAAAATAAAACAAAAACAAAGAAAGAAATAAGTAATGACCACAGGAAATCCTCAGATATCGATCATCACTCTAAATGTTAATGGACTGAACTCACCAATAAAAAGACACAGAGTAGCGACTGGATTAAAAAACAGAACCCATCCACATCCTGTCTCCAAGAGACACACCTCAGCCGTAAAGGACAAACACAGACTCAGAGTGAAAGGATGGGAAACAATACTCCAAGCAAATGGTAACCAGAGAAAAACAGTAGTTGCCACACTGATATCTAATGAAATAAACTTCAGGTTAAAAAAGATAGTAAAAGACAAAGATGGACATTACATAATGATAAAAGGCACAATGCAACAACAAGAAGAGTTGCTACTAATTAATATATATGCTCCCAACCAGGATGCACCAAAATACACAAAGAAACTACTAACAGATTTGAAAGGAGAAACTGATGAATATACAATCATTGTGGGGGACTTAAACACCCGCTAACAGCCATGGACAGATTATCCAAACAGAAAATAAATGAGGAAATATCAGCTCTAAATGACACATTACAGCAATTGGACATAATTGACATTTACAGGACACTTCACCCAGCAAAAAGAGACTATACTTTCTTTTGTAGTGCACATGGAACATTCTCAAGGATAGACCACATTCTGGGACACAAAAGTAGCCTCAGGAAATTCAAGAAAATTGAAATCATACCAAGTGTATTCTCAGACCACAAAGCTTTGAAATTGGAGATCAACTGTAAAAGGAAAACAGGAAACGAAAAACCACATATACATGGAGATTAAACAACAGCTTATTTTAAAAGGACTGGATAAAAGAACAAATAAAAGATGAGATTAAAAAATATATAGAAATTAATGACAATGAAAATACAACATATCAGAATTATTGGGACACAGCGAAAGCAGTAATAAGAGGGAAATTTATATCACTACAGGCCTATCTTAAGAAACAAGAAAAATCACAAGTAAACATCTTAGCATCCCATCTTAAAGAACTAGAAAACGAAGAGCGGACAAAACCCAAAGTCAGCAGAAGGAAAGAAATAATAAAAATTAAAGCAGAGCTAAACCAATTAGAGAACAGAAGGACAATAGAAAAAATTAATATTACAAAGAGCTGGTTCTTTGAGAAAGTCAACAAAATTGACAAACCCCTGGTTAGAGTAATCAAAGGATGAAAGGAAAGGACAGAAATATCCAAAATTAGAAATGAAAGAAAAGAAATTACCACTGACACCACAGAAATACAAAGGATTATAAAAAAATATTATGAAGGATTTTTTGCCACTAAATTTAACAACCTAGAAGAAATGGACAAGTTTCTAGAAACTTACAGCCTACCCAGACTGAACCAAGAACTGGATAATCTAAATAGACCAATCAATAGCAAAGAGATTAAAATGACTATCCATAATCTCCCTAAAGGCAAAAGCCCTGGACCAGATGGTTTTACCAACTAGTTCTACCAAGCATTCAAAGAAGAATTAACACCTATCCTCCTCAGACTCTTCCAAAAAATTGAAGAGAAAGCAATATTTCCTAACTCATTCTATGAGGCCAACATTACTCTAGTACCAAAGCCTGGCAAAGACAACACAAAGAAAGAAAACTATAGACCAATATCTCTGATGAACACAGATGCAAAAATCCTAAACAAAATATTAGCAAACAGAATACAACAATGCATCAAAAAGATCATACATCATGATCAAGTGGGATTCATCCCAGGAGCACAAGGATGGTTCAACATATGAAAATCAATCAATGTGATACACCACATAAACAAAACAAAAGATAAAGACCATATGGTCATTTCAATTGATGCGGAAAAAGCCTTTGACAAGATACAACATTCGTTTATGATCAAAACACTAAATAAAATAGGTATAGAAGGAAAGTATCTCAACATAACAAAGGTCATATATGACAAACACTCGGCTAACATCATACTGAATGGGGAAAAGTTTAAGCCTATTCCCCTAAAATCAGGAACAAGACAGGGATGCCCCCTGTCACCACTGCTATTCAATGTAGTACTGGAAGTTCTAGCCACAGCAATCAGGCAAGAGAAAGAAATCAAAGGTATCCAAATTGGGAAAGAAGAGGTCAAATTGTCACTATTTGCAGATGACATGATCCTTTATATAAAAAATTCCAAAGATTCCACCAGGAAACTATTAGAAACAACAAACGAATATAGTATAGTTGCTGGATACAAAATCAATGTAAAAAAATCAACAGCATTACTATATACAAACAACGAATCCACAGAAAAAGAAATGAGGGAGTCAATTCCCTTTGCTATCACAACAAAAAGAATGAAATAACTGGGAATTAACTTAACAAAGAATGCGACAGACTTATACACAGAAAACTATAAGACACTTTTTTTTTAATTCATTTTTATTGTTAGACTTATTGGGGTGACATCTGTTAGCAAGGATTACATAGGTTTCAGGCATACAATTCTACAGTGCATTGTCAGCTTGTTGTATAATAAGTTCACCACCTAATGTGACTTCTCTGTCCATCACCTTCTAAGACACTTTTGAAAGAAATTGAAACAGACTTTAAGAGGTGAAAAAATATCCCCTGTTCATGGATAGGAAGACTTAGCATTGTTAAAATGGCCATTCTGCCCGAAGCAATCTACAGATTTAATGCAATACCCATTAAAATCCCACAATCATACTTTCGTGAAATAGATAAAAGAATTACTAGATTTATATGGAACCATAAAAGACCTCGAATTGCCAAAGCAATACTACATAAAAAGAATAAGGCTGGTGGCATTACATTCCCTGACTTCAATTTATATTACAAAGCATCAATAGTCAAAACAGCTTGGTATTGGCAGAAGAGCAGAAATATAGACCAATGGAATAGAACTAAAAACCCAGAAATAAACCCACAAATATATGGACAAATAATTTTCGATAAAGGAGCAAAAAACATACAATGGGGAAAAGACAGCCTCTTTAGTAGGTGGTGCTGGGAAAACTGGAAAAACATATGCCAAAGAATGAACCTGAGCTATGAACTCTCTCCATATACAAAAATTAACTCAAAATGGATTAAGAGCCTTCATATCTGACCTGCAACAATAAACTGTATAGAAGAAAACATTGGCACTAAACTTAAAGACCTAGGGCTCAAGGAAGACTTCATGAACCTGACCTCAAAGGCAAGGGAAGTTAAAGTAAAAATAAATGAATGGGACTATATTAAACTAAAAACCTTCTGCACAGCAAAAGAAACCATCAACAAGGCAAAGAGACAGCTAACTGAATGGGAGAAAATATTTGCAAATAACGTATCAGATAAGGGTCTAATATCTAAAATATATAAAGAACTAATAAGACTTAACAACAAAAAAACAAACAACCCAATTAAAAAGTGGGCAGAAGAACTAAACAGACAATTCTCCCATGAAGAAATACAAATGGCCAGCAGACATATGACAAAATGCTCATCCTCATTAGCTATCAGGGAAATGCAAATCAAAACCACAATGAGATACACCTCACACCTGTGAGAATGGCTGTTATGAACCAGACAAGGAATAACAAGTGCTGGAGAGGATGTGGAGAAAAAGGAACTCTGGTACACTGCTGGTGGGAGTGCAAACTGGTACAACCACTGTGGAAGGCAGTGTGGAGTTTCCTCAGAAAATTGGGAATGGAGCTACCATTTGACCCAGCAATCCCCCTCCTGGGGATCTACTCAAAAAACTTGAAAACCTTTGTCCGCGCTGTTCACAGTGGCCAAAACATGGAAACAACCAAAGTGCCCTGCGACAGATGACTGGATAAAGAAGCTGTGGTGCGTATACACAATGGAATATTACTCAGTTGTAAGAAAAGATGAAATATTGCCATTTGCAACAAAATGGATGGACCTGGAGACCATCATGCTTAGTGAAATAAGCCAGACAGAAAAAACGAAGAACTGTATGACTTCACTCATATGCGGAATATAAAACTGAAAGCAACAAAGAGAAAAGAAATGAACAAACAAATAACCCATGGACACAATCAATAGTTTAATGTTATTAGAGGACAAGTGGGATAGAGAGGGGAGAAAGGGGAGAGGAGGGAGGGGAAGCTAGATATAAGGTGATGAAAGAGAAGTCACATTAGGTGGTAAAATTATTATAGAACAAGTTGACAATGCACTGTGGAATTGTATGCCTGAAACCTATGTAAATCTTGCTAACATGTTACCCCAAAAAGTCTATCGATAAAAATGAATTAAAAAATAAAATAAAAAGTAATTAAGAAAGCTAAAAAAGAAAGATATCATGGTAGTGTGTTTTGCAAGATGAAAAGAGTTCTGAAGATTGATTGCACAGAAATGTGAATGTACTTAACACTTCTAAACTGTACCCTTTAAAATGGTTAAGATGGTAAATTTTATGTTATGTGTATTTTACCACAGTTAAAAAAAGAGAAGATTATCATGGTCTCTACAACATTCTCATTGAGTAGATGGGCAGCCAAGAAGGTCCTTGTTTATGATTTGTTTACTGTTTTGGTGGGGGAGGAGTGGAAGAGGATTAGGAATTTATGGAAAAGAGGACATGTTTTAATATGGATGTATATTTTGGTATCATTAGTCATTTGCAATGCATAATTCAATGAGATTAAAAATTGTAGTTGAGAAAAACATACTGGGTAGAGAATCAAAAGGAAGAGTATCTATACACCTACTCTTATTTTCCATTTTCAAAGACTTAAACCTCATTCTGTTTAGGATATGATAAAGCACAAGTCTAAAATGATTGTGTGATTTATAAAGGGCAGGATCCTGGATTATCAGAAGTCTTAAACGTGCATGGTTACTGATGGAGATTACTTTATTTCAACACATCTAGGAAGCTATCAATTGTTTTATTTACTACTGCTATTTATGAACAAGAAAAAAAAAACCTTCCAATTAAATAATGATAAGTTCCAAATGTAAAGATGTATCCCAATTTCAAAGATAATAAAATGTGTAACAAAAAGTTCATCTTAGAATTGAAGATGTATAGTCACACATTGGAACTTGTCTGCCTTGAAACTCATTGGATTTGATAGCCGATGCATTTTGCCTCAAAAATCTTGTCCTGGTCCTGGTTGTTTGTTTGGTTCTGGCCGTTTGTTTGGTACTTGTCGTTGGTTTGGTACTTGTCGTTTGTTTGGTACTTGTCGTTGGTTTGGTACTTGTCGTTTGTTTGGTACTCCTTGTTGGTTTGGTACTTGTCGTTTGTTTGGTACTCCTCGTTGGTTTGGTACACATCGTTTTTTTGGTACTCATTTGTTTGGTACTCATCGTGCCCCCGGGAACTAATTAACGACTTATACTGAGGTACTACTGCACTATTTCTTAGGAGAAAAGTTGGTTGGTACTCATCATTTTTGGTACTCATTACACTGCCCAGAACCAGTGAACATTGAGTACCAAGGTAGTAGCACTCTATGGTTAAAAACCATAAGCCACCATACTTTATTAATAAAGTTAGCCAGGTAGAAACACAAAAATAGAGATTTTTCCTACAGGACCACAGATATAAGTATGTACCTCAAATGTTAAAAGGTGTTAAAGTTAGAGGTTAAGGATAAAATAATAAAACAAAATACCCATTGTATTCTAACCTTTATTACACCATAGAATAATTTGCATTTTAGAGGTGTTTTAATAGAAATGATGATTCAAAGATAGGTCTTGCCAAAACCAATTTGGAAATTGGATACGACATATGTATTTTTTTTCTTGATAGCCTATTAGCTCTCTAAGTAATTTTGGATATACTCGTATTACATTTCCAAAACACATGGAATGGATAATGAACTGGAGAATTAAAAAAATAAAAAATGTGGTAGAAATTGAAACATCATTTAAAATAAGCAGAGAAAATAAAAGCCCTTCGAAAAATGTCTAATTGGTAAAAATTAAACCATGAATATTAAACATGAAACTTAAAAAAAAAAAGTAAGTATTGATAACATGAATTATTGCATTAATCTCAAGCTTATAAGAAAATTAAACTAAGTAAAATGCTCCATCTCAACCTCTGAGTGTTATGGTTACTCATGATTTGAGTGAAAAGAAATAATAAACTATTAGGTGTATTATAGGCTGGTAGAACCAGACACAACTCTCTAAGGAACTGGTTTGATTTGATTCTTTATACAGGGTGGGGGGTGGCTCCCTATTCTATTCAACCTAATAAATGAAGAGAAAGGTCTTCAGAACCTCCATTATGCCTGAAGCTTTTCACTTCAGGCAGTACTTCTTTTTTTTTTTTTTTTTTTTAAGTGTATAATAATCCTTTTGAACAACTGTAAGAGATTTGAACAACCTTCAAAGCCTATATCCATCTGCCAATTTTATAATCAATTGTGCTGTAGCATTTAGGATTATACAGTCACCATTCATAGGACTCATTCATTTCTGAGGAAACAGAAGAGATAATAACTTGAACACTTCTTTGTCTGATTATCTCATCCTTGGATTATAATATAGATAATTCAACTCCTTTCAACAAAAGTGAACACTTATTTCATATAAATGTTGCTCTCCTGGGGACTGGAAAGAATATATGCAAAATATCGTCCCGTCCTTGATGGACTTAAGCCTTATTATGTCAGATAGGGAAGAAATAAAAACTACATGCAATAACTGTAATGTCAAGCAGAAAAATATGAAGGCCCCTATTCAGCTGGAATGTACTGTTACAGTGTGCTGGCCATCATCTGTTCTGACTGGTCAGTGGCCATGCCAGACCTGTTTTAAAATATTTTGAATATTACATCTGAATAACCAAATAATACAAACTGCTTATCCAATATCCATTCTCTCTTTTGTATGAACACAGCCTTTATTTTCTTTAGTGCATCAGTGTACCCAACCAAAAAAAAAAGTGCATTTTCTAGATGCCCCTACACCTAGGATGGCCATGTGACACAGTTCTGACCAATGAGATTTAAGCGAATTCCACTGAGAACTTCTGGGACATCTCTTTCACAGAAAACTGATTCAGCTAGTCCTTGACTTTTGCCCTTTTTTCCTGTCCCTTCTTGCCTAGAACATAGACTTGGAGCTGGAAATGGAACAGCTGTCTTGGAAACATGGGGCTAAGAAGAAAGATTGAAGGAATACTTCCTCAAACATAGATTCCCTACCTCTGGACTCCTTAATACCTGAGAAAAAGAAAACCCCTAATTTTCTTCAGGTCCTGGTCAGTCAGATTTGGTGTGACACACAGTGTAATACAATTCTAACAGATACACCATCTTCAGGTTCAAAATTGGGAAATTGCACATGAAATAATGGAGATTAGGAAAGCATTATGAAAATGACAGGATTTTAAAAGGTAGACATTTAGAGATGGAAGGAACTAGAAAAATGATTTTGTTCAATTATCCACATGATAATGAAAAGACTGAGGCAGAGCAAAGGTGTTACATGTCCAAAATCTCACAGCTGATGACTAGCAAAGTGAGGCTGGATTGATTCTCTCACTATCTTGAAGCACGACAGCATCCATGAAAAATTGCAGAAGGTGTGTTAATTTGAATGGATGAATATCAGTTTTGGATGTGTGTAGAAACGTATACTGAGGAAAGGCTAATATTTAACAAAATGCTGGTGATGAAACCAGATATCATCCCTGACTCCTTAATTTCTACCCCTCTCCCTCCTTATACTCCAAGTTTGATAAATATTACCTACTAAATTTGTTAGGGAGCATTCCTTGATCAGGCCTTCCACCCCCAATTCCTAGTCAGGGGTAATACTTCTGGACTACTCTGTAATCCTGCACTTTGTTCATTATAACACTCAACACCTCGTGCATTTATTTCTCTTTACTGGCCCCTATTCTTACCACTCCATGAGGGCAGGGATCCTATCTACCTGTGCGCTTAGGTATGGTTTAGCCCTTTGTGGTTACTTGGTAACTATTTATATCTTGGACTTGGAAAAAAATGGCCATGCTCTAAGGTTTAGTTTTCTCATTGGGTGTGCAAGTGTTTAAATACAAGCACCTTGTAGAAGCTTATACCAACCTGTGGGAAATCTCTTCAGAAGTAACTAGGCTGGCAAAAAAGGATCTAGAAATAGAGGCATCTTTCATAGATGAACATATAGTTTCATTATGCATGTGCTATTTAACAAAAAGCCCTTAACAATATGTAAAAGAACAGGCATGGCTGTGTTCCAAAAACACTTTATTTAGGAAAACAGAAATAAAAATTTATTTGTAAGAACAGATGGCAGACAGACTTTGCCAACCTCTGATTTAGATAATTGTGTACAACTCTTGTCTAGGAATAGTTATCTTTTGGAAATAGTAAGTAAATATTCTTTTTTCTGCCTGAAATTCTTTTTCTCCCCTATTAATACATGTTTATTACATGCTCCACCAGACCACATTTTGTAAAATACTCTACACACACACACACACACACACACACACACACACACACACACATACCCCCCTGTGCCTGCATACACACCCTTTGTTTCCTCCATAGCACATATCCCATGTTCTAATATCTGGTACACAATAGTCCTCCCCTTATCCACAGTTTTGCTTTCTATGGCTTCAGTTACCCACAGTCAATATATCATGACCAAAAGGAAGGGTGAGTCCAGGACAATAAGATATTTTGAGAGAGAGAGAGACCACATTCACATAGCTTACTGTAATATATTGCTACAATTGTTCTATTTTATTATTAGCTATTGCTGTTAATCTCTTATTCTTCCCTAACATGCAAATTAAATTTTATCACATGTTAGAAAAAAACCAGTGTATACAGGGTTTAGTACCACCTGTGCTTTCAGGCATTCATTGGGGCTTTGGAGCACATCCGGGGCGGGTAAGGAGGGACTCCTGTACTTGTGTGTCGGTTCACTTGTTTTCATCGTCTTCTCATCCGCAGGTAAACTGGAGGCGGATAGAACCCTTAGCTCCCTGTGCCTAACAAACACTGACTGGTCCACAGTAACAGGTCAATAAGTAAATAAATACTAGTTAAATGAAAGAATTACTGACCAAAAGGGCTAAAAGATTCTGATAGTTTAAATGCACATACATTAAGTGCTTCTTCCAGTAAAACACACTTATGTAGTCATTTATTTCTAAGAAAACTGACCTATACATAGGAGTGGTTTCAATATGCCAAGTCTGTAAGTAGGACTTTCTTTCCAAACTCCATGGGCCCAATCAGTTTACTCACAGCTGTTGACTGAAATCATGTATTCCGAGAGCTTTTTAATTCTCTCGCTCATTATTAATTCATTTCTATTTAAAGCACCAATTTCATGTTACTTTTTGTCTTTATATGACACCACAGACTTTGGAAAAGTTTGAAAAAACAAACCGTCTATGAATCAGATGCTTCCATCTTTCTCATCATTCTTTTTATGTTTAAGATTTAGCATAGTGTCTGGTACACAGTAGGTACTTAATACATATTCGAAAATCATTACATGAATGAGTCTTCATTGAGTTATTCTAGAACATTCCACAGCAAGAGTATGAGCAGGAGGGGCTGTGCTATCTAAAAACACAGATAAAAACAGAGGAGAATGGTTGGGACAGAAGCATCTGAGGAGAGAGAAGTATCTGAAGGGTATAAAAACCAATAATATGGCCCACTTTAGAAATGGCCAGATCTATATTAAGAAATATGTGAACACCCTTCCTAATGGGGATGTTTGTGTTTCAACTTTTTATAAAGTACATAATAAAATGATAAACCATGAAGAAAAAAACAACAACAGAGGAGAACGTACTACCTGTGTTGTGTGGGCACCAGAACGTGAGAATAGGAGGAATGTAAAATCAAACTTTGAGGTAATTTTGTCTTTGATTTTTGCAGCATTAACAAAAGGCAGAGTTCCAGGAATAAAGAGAAGGGTAGTGGAAATACTGTGACTCTCGAATTACCCTATGCATATTACCTACCCGTTAACATGTTAAAATAGTGCCCATCCCCTTAGTATTCATGGTATCAGCCCTATCAAATCACCGAGGAGTAAATACCACGACGGGCTGTGGAAAGCTAGTTCTCACATGGGTCTGATCCAGCAGGTATCGAAAACTGATTTCACGAACACAAAGCTGGTAACAGAGCACAGACTCTCTCTCTAATAGCACAGGACCCCCCCACCCCGTTTGTTTGTTTGTTTGTTTGCTTGCTTGCTTGCTTGCTTGCTTGTTTTCTGACAACCGTTGCTGGACCATCGCTTGCTTGAGGGTGATTTCATAAAAGAACAGCCACAATGACAAAAACAATATAAAGACGAGAAGAGAAACGTTGCCCTTTAGGACCTGCCCCTTTGTTTGATAGAATCGTGGCAAGAGAAAGTAGACAACACTTAATTTATATCACCATGAAACTATCTGGTTTTGGGCTTTTTTAATTGAGAAGCTTTTGATTACTGATTCACTTGCCATACTAGTTACAAATATGTTCGCATTTTCTATTTCTTTATGATTTGTTCTTGGTAGGTTGTATATTTTTAGGAATTTATCCATTTCTTCTAGATTATCCAGTTTGCTGGTATACAATTGTTCAAAGTACTGTCTTATAACCCTTTGTATTTCTGTGATATCAGTTGTAATGTCTCTTTCATTTCTGATTTTCTTTATTCAAGTTCCCTCTTTTTTCCGTAATTAGTCTAGATAAAGATCTGTCAATTTTGTTTGTCTTTTCTAAAAACCAAGACTTAGCTTCATTGACTTTTTTCTGTATATTTCTATTTTATGTTTTTCTGCTGTATTATTTGTTATTTTCTTACTCCTGCTAAGTTTGGGCTTGGTTTGTTCTTTTTCTAGATCCTTGTGGTATAAAGTTAGGTTGCTCATTTGAAATTTCTTTTTCTTTTTTTAATGCAGGCATTTATTGCAAAAACTTCATTCTTACAGCATATTCATTATGTACATGGACTTTTATGTTTCAAAATCAGCTCCTGCCCCTATTACCTGCATTCAATGAAAGCCTTACGATGCTAGATTAGCTCTTAACTGCTCTTCGCTTTTTCTGGGCCAGAGTGGCATAATAATAATAAATATGAGCTTTCTTTAGTTTCTTACTAGTTTAAGATTTATATTTTTAGTTTATTTTATTTGGTTTAGGAGTCATTTATTTCTGGTTCATCAACAAAAGAGAAAAAGCATTAGCTTCATAGTCTTCATAGCATTTTGAGTAACTATTTTCTTCATAACATATACCTCCTTGAAATGTGCACATTGTTTTATTACATTAGAGATTAAGTTCCTCCCATTAGAACCTTCACATTTCTAAAGTCACTTCATTTTGAAAGCAAATTTGGTCATGTTCAATGCTTAGTGTAGTCAACTCATCATTAAGAGAGCAAGAGAGCCCCGAAACTATGAAGAACATTTTTATCGCCAAGGTTACGGGTGGGTTCTAAACCACTTGGAAATTTGGTTGACCCTTTGGGCAGTTAAGTAAAATGTTTATCAGTGAAATAAATGGAGAAGAAAACAGCTGTCCTGGACTGGTTTTCACTTACTTTTCTCAATTCTAATTAGATCTAAGTACTACTCATGTAGATTAAACATCTCATGATCAGAGTTATTAGAAGGAGGAGGAAGATTCATGCACAAATCAGCATTTTCAGTGAGGATTACAAGGGATGGGTCCCTCACTGAAATATTTTTCAAAATATAGTCACTGCAGGTTGCATTTTAGTGCTGTTGAGTGGAAAGAGATTTTTCTCATAAATTAATTAGGTACTACTAATTGCTTTGAGCATGGCCATTCACAATAGATTGCATAAAATTTCCTTAAGCTATTGGTTGTATGGACTGGTTCACAGAGAACCTCCATAAATCCTTCATCCTGATCTTTAAATCTAGGATGATGAAATTCTTACAAAGCTAGACTTGTTCAGTCACTGACAGAATCTGGTTCTGTCAACTAACTAGTATCAGCTATTTAGAAAGGACAGTACTAACCACGGGAATGGGAGATATAATAGGGAACATATATAGATTAAATAAAGATAATGCTTACTCTTAAGTGTAGTGGGAAACAAATCAATTGCAACAAGGACTTATAAGTATGTTTTTGAATATAGTTATTTTCTTCATAACATGCAACTCCTTACAATGTGCATATTGTTTTACTACAATGGAGATTACATTCCTCCCATAAAGGCCTTTACATTCCAAGGAAGCAACACACTTGAACAGAGCCTGTCCTTAATAACTATTGTGCTCAGTATATGGGTGGCAACCTCATTTGCTAGTTGAAGCCTGGGGCACACCTCAACATCTCTCCCATGTGTGTGCCATCATTGTAACTCTTCCTGAGAATACAAAGTCAGGAACAGATGCCCAGGGTGGGGCACTACACATTCTTTCAATGGTTCAGAAATGGGAATATACAGATTTAGAGTGATGAAAAGCAATCCCAGTGCTTCTCTGAGAGTAGTGCTTCTTTCTGTCAGAGCAACTGTTTAATTAACCAGAGCAGTTTTTTTTAAAAAGCAAATCCAGGTTATGCATTTATTTAATCCCTTTACACCTTTCTGAAGCAATACTTATTATTACTCTCTTGGAAAGGAGTTCGAAAAGAAGAAAGGAAGAGGGAAGTAGAGATATCCAACTGGCCTGGGAACAGAAAAGAACCTCCGACCACCTTGCCATCCCTCCCCCACTCCTATCCCTAAAATTTGGGGGACTCAGGATGGGACTGGCTATTGGAGGGAATAGTGGGATGCTGAAATGGTACCCCGCCCCTCCTTTTAACACTTCTCTAATCTGCCAAGCCATTAAAAGTCAGGCCCTTTTGTGACACCACAGGTCACTGATTTCTCATAGAGTTTTCTCTTTCAAAGTTTCTTATATGAACTCAGCTAGAAAGTCCAGCAAAGTCCATTCATGTAAGATATAAATAACTGGAAGCATATACCAAGCTCATGGATTGGAAGAATTGATACAGTTAAAATGTACATACTACCCAAAGCAATCTATCGATTCAGTGCAACGCCTATCAAAATAGCAATGGCATTTTTAGAACAAATAATTCTAAAATTTATATAGAAACATAAAAGACCCTGAATAGCCACAGCAATCTTGAGAAAGAACAAAGCTGGAAGTATCACACTACCTGATATCAAAGTGTACTACAAGGCCACAGTAATCCAAATAGCATGGTACCGGCAGAAAAACAGACACATAGATCAATGGAAAAGAATAGCAAGCCCAGAAATCAACCCATGCCTATATGGCTATTTATGACAAAGTAAGCAAGAATATACACTGGGGTAAAGACAGTGTATTTAATAAATGGGAAAACTGGAGAGATACATGGAAAAAAAGTGAAACTGGACCAGCTTCTTACTCCATATACAAGAATAAACTCAAAATGAATTAAAGACTTAAATGTAAGACACAAAACCATAAAACTTCTACAAGAAAACCTAGGCAGTAAACTCTCAGTCATTACCTGTAGTAATATTTTTACTGATGTATCTCTTCAGGCAAGGGAAACAGAAGAAAAAATGAACAAATGGGACTACATGGAACTGAAAAGATTTTGCACAGCAAAAAAAACCATCAACAAAACAAAAAGACATTCTACTGAATGGGAGAAGATACTCACCAATGATACATCTGAGAAGGAATTAATATCCAAAATCTATAAAAAATGCATACAACTCAATACCAGAAAAATAAACAATCTGATTAACAAATGGGCAGAGGACCTGAATGAACATTTCTCCAAAGAAGACATCCTCGTATGGACCTCTATGTTCACTGTAGTGATATTTACAATAGCCAAGATACAGAGACAACCAAAAAGCCCGTCAACAGATGATTGGATAAAGAAATTGTGGTATAGATAACCATATTTTTTTGTGTATAAGACGACCCCTACTTTTCTAATCCAACATTAAGAAATCCTCTCAACCAGTTACTCCTATGCATAAAGTGACCCCTAATTATTTGGTCTCACAATTTTAGACAAAAATACCATCTTACAGATAGAAAAATATGGTACAATGGAATATTGCTATGCCATAAAAAATGAAATCTTATCATTTGCAACAACATGGATGGTCCTACAGGGTATTATGCAAAGTGAAAAAAGCCAGACTGAGAAAGACAAATACTGTATGACTTGACTTATATGTGGAATCTGAAGAAGAAAATGAATGAACAAACAAAACAAACCCATGGATACAGAGAACAAACTGATGCTTGCTAGATGGGAGTGGTGTTGGGGTGATGAGTGAGAAGGGTGAAAGGTTTAGAAAGTACAAATTGGTAATTCCAAAATAGCCATGGGGATGGGAAATACAGTCAATAATATAGTCAATAATGTTGTAAAAACTGTGATTATGTCAGATGACTACTAGACTAATTCAGGGGATCACTTCATAAATTATATAAATGTCTAACCACTATGTTGTCCACCTGAAATTAATAGAAAATAATATTGAATGTCAACCACAATTTCAAAAATAATAATGGGGATATACAGCATAGCATAGGGAATAATATTCTACTAAGAATGTACAGTGTCAGGTAATAAGCTACCTGGCACTGTACACGTTATAGATAGGTTATTACTTTGTGAGGTACACAAATGTCTAACCACTGTGGTGTTGTGTATGCCTGAAACTAATAAAAAGAAAAAATTATTAGTGCCATCATGCTGGGGGAACAGCCACCGCTAGGAAGTGATTGCTCAGGGTGGTGACTGGTCCCCCCTGAGACCCACTTCTCTGTTTCCAGTTGAAGCATTGCTCAGCTTTCTCTGAGACGTCCTCAGGGGAAGGGTTTGCTCTACAGCACTGCCTCCAGCTGTGTCGGAGCCACATGCTTGCTCCTCTCCTCATTTCTGGAAGCATGCAAGGCCTTCTCCAGTTCACAGGAGTGGGCCATCGTTCCCATTTCAGGGATGTTTAAGCCACAATTTTAAAAAAGCAGAATTCCTTCCTGTATTAGAAAGAAATGCAGATGCAGTTCAATCTTTTTCACTCGAAGTAGATGCTGACAATCAGAGAATTTATGTCTTGGAGGTAGAGTTCAACCGCTGCTGAATGGTATAGGACTTAGGTAATTTAAAGCTGTAATGGTATAATGTACTCAGGGTGAGTTGAGAAAAATGCTTTTGTAAAAATCAGGGGTAAAAATGAAAGATAAATTCTAAATCAAAAGAGGCAAACTTAAAATGACCATAATTTAGAAGAAACAGAATATAGAAGAAATTCAAAGCACTATTGAACTTCCTAAAAAGGAGTCTTGATTTGGACTTGAAAAAATACATTTTAATGCTCCAAAATGAACAATAAAGTGTGGTATAAAAGAAAAACAAAAAATAGAGATTTGTCAAACATACAAGGGTTGTCCGGAAAAAATCCAGCCATTGTCAATATAACAAGAACAGTTACACGGTGGAACCAGCTGGATGATAGGATTAGCCAGATGGATACTAGACTTACCCAGGGACATGTTAGTGAATTTACTATGGTAGAATTGGAAGAAAATTGCTTTTTAAAACTTTATGAGAACAATATATAAAATATATCTTTACAATACAGATAGGGAAGCAACAGAGAATTAAATCATAGGTTTAATTTTTCCACTCAGTTTTAAAGGAATGAACTTGGAAAAGTGTTTTGGCTAACTTCTCATAATATATAGTACTAATTTAAGTTGGACAATTTCACAACTCACTTTCTTTTCCTTAATAGCTATTTTGATCTTAATTATCTTTTTTTTTTTTTTTTTTTTTGCTTTTTGGTATGCGGGTAGCTCCCTGGCTGGGAATCGAACCCAGGCCGCAGTGCTCACGGCGCCAACGCCAAAGCCTTAAGCCACTACACCATCAGGGAACTCCCCTGATCTTAATTATCTAGAAAATTGTTTTCAATCTCAACTTCACTTTCTGTAATCAGTCTTGAGATGTGAGTCAACTATCTCATATATATGAACAATATTCCAACCATTGAATTTGGGTTGAACTTCTAGGGTATGGTTGTTTTTTTGTTGTTTGTTTTTGGGTTTTTTTTTTTTTTTGAGAATTAGTGATACTTTTGGTGATGCTAATAAAGGGAGTAGAAGGTTTGGCTCCCAGCCTCTCCTGGGAAAAAGGACTTAATGTTATGTGGGGTAGATAGCCACTGCTTGCTGCAAACTCACCATGTGAGCTGAGGAGGGTCAAGGATGGGAAAAAGTGGGCTCTGATGCTGGACACATTTGGGGTGGAATTCCAGCTTCACCTATGACTGTTTGTATAAACTTGGACAAGCTCTAACTTTTAGGGGATTTAGATTTTTCATTTGTAAGAGAAGAATGACAGCATTTAACAGATAAGGTTGTTGAGAGAATTAAATAAAGGACTGTAGGTGAACACAGGGCACATAGTACATGCCCAGTGAATACCAGTTACCTCCCTTCTCTGAGAGAAGGGAGCGAGATCTTCCATTTAGTTGAAACCTTGTTTAAAAGAGACAATTTTTAAAATTAGCATTTTATAGAAATTTGGTATTGCCAACAAAAGAATTTCTAGTTTCAAATTCAAAAGTGCAGCTATTTGTAGTTAAGTATGGAAAAGAAAGAAATTATAAGTAGTGTGCCTGTTTGGGAATTTTAATATATATATATGTAGAATTTTAAAGATGTAATACATATGCATAAAATATACAGACATACAAATTTTTTTATTTTTGAGGACTGGTAAATCTTCAAAAGTTTTAGAAGAATGTAAGAAGATAACCTTGGAATGTATAGTTTTGGCCTGAAAATAGTGTTTTGAATTCCAAAGCACCATATAAGTAAAGTTGGTATTTGTTATTTACCATGATGTAACTAAAATTCTCAGAATTCAAAGTGTTGAGCTGATTAGTAACTTCCCTATTAGTATAATCATTATACAGTTTAGTTTATATCAGACTGACCTTAAAAGACCTGATATTTCATTAAAAGGTAAAGTTACCATCAGAATACCTATTGTAATTTTTGCTTGTGGTTTTCATAATAACTGTTTATTTCCTTTGGATCAGCCAAATGTAGTAGATGCTACATCTGAGGGCTAACTGGTTGATGTAGTTGAAGACCTAGGGAAACTTTATAGTATTTGCAAATTAAAACCTATGATAATAATCCTATGAATATTCAGTTTTCACCCAGCTCACACATATGATACTGGGATAGAGTAGCACACAAGTAAGTTTCTTACACAATTTCTGATAAGGGTTGTTGTAATTGTGGGTGCACTTTTAAAGTTAGGGGGTCTCTGCTGAAAGGCTTGAGGAATCCTGGTTTATAATTTTGCCATCTATACATCTTGAAGATTTAAAAAAAATTAGGGCATACCTCTCCAATGATTTCCCATATTTATATTGCCCATATTTACCTTTAAATAAGAACTTTCCCTAAGTGCTCAATAATTTAGAATCTTCAGTGGAAGATCCCATTGTATGATTCGGTGCATGGAAAAACTAAGAGCAGGATCGATTTCCTACCTACCCAAGCAACCCAGGAAAACAATGACTCGCCAAAACCACAATACCCTTGCCTCAGTCTATCATAGAACTCACTGCTTTCTCACCAGAAAGTGAGGATTGTTCCATTAGAAACACCATTTTCTAATTGAAGATCAAAAAACAAAGGCTCTAAACAGAGCTACTGCTGGTTTTCGTTCCTTTCATTGTTGAAATGTATCACTGGGCTCTGGTTTTGGAAAATAAGAGCCTTCTGGACAGATATACCAATTGTTTGCAGCCTTGACATCTAAATTTCCTTTAAAACAACAGCAAATGGACTCATGCTGTCAGACTAATGAGGCATGCTAACTCTAAACTGGATTAAAGCCTTTTAATATATCATATAGTTTACTGCCATGGCAGTGTCCAATTAATGGTCACCATCTGTATTTTCTGCAAACACAGCTACGTGCTCAATAATAGTCTGTCTTGAAATTAAGGCCTTTAGAGGAGGAGAGAGAAAGTGAATATTGAGAGAAAAAAAGATACTGGTGTATGGAAATAATAAAAATCAATGATCGTGGGAGGTAATGATAGAAAAAAAATCATATTTCATATGCTTTGGAGGGGATAAGACAGTGCAGAATCTAAGACATCCCCCCAGGACAAAGCAACTGAAATGATATGTTTTGGGGGGGGGGCAGTTTATAACACATGCTACTGATGTGTTGCACATAGTAGGCATCTAAACTATATGTGTTACATGAATGAACTGATTTGAGAAAATACAAAAATCATCACTGAAAGGAATCACAGGGTTTCATCACGCAGGCAGTATCTCTGAGGCTGTGGTCAACATTACCACCCTTTGCCAACATTTGGGCTCTCTTTCCCTTCTGGGCACGCTTGCCTGCTCCACTGAATTTAGGCATGGCTATGTGAGCCACCATTGTGAGTAGAAGTGACCTATGCCCCTTACAGGTGGTGCTATCTAGGAGTCAGTGTGTGAGCTTCCCCTGCCACAGGGGTCGTGGACCACAAGTTGATACGAAGAAGCTGCAAGATGGAAGCAACAGCTTGGATTGCTACGCTGGCGGGAGGGCATCTGCTCTGTAGAACAGCCTAGATCTACAGAAGACTGTATGAGCAAGAAATAAATTCTCATGTTGAAAGCCAATGTGTGACAGGCAATATATTCTGAAGGTGATCAAGATGGTCCAGAGTATCTCCCATCCAACGTGCTCTTCTTCAGTGTGAACTGGCCATGTCCTCATCAAGAGGTGGACTCTCTTTCCCCTCTCCTTGGTTCTTGGTGGCAGAAGTGGTGGTAGGTGACCTCCAAAACATGGTCAGAAAATGTCAGGAAGCTTCTCTTGGAGCAGCCATTCTCTTGCAACACTTACTCCACTCGCTCCTTCTCTGAACTCAGCCACCACAGAGCCCAAGCCACAGACAGCTCACATGTCGGTGCCCTTGTCAAGAGTCCCAGCTGGTCTGAGTCATCCCAGCCAGGCATTAAACATGTGAGTGAAGAAACTTCCAGAAGATTTCAACCTCCAAGCTATTTGAGTGTTTCCAACTGAGACCCCAGACGTTACACAGCAGATGCAAGACATCACCTCTGTGTTGCGTCTAATTTCCTGACCCACAGAATTTGTGAGCACAATAAAATGAGCATTATTTTACACCACGTTGAGGTGGTTTGTCAATAAAGCACCAGGTAGCTGGAACATAGCGATGGAATTTGTTTGTTGTCATGACATAATTTAGCCCATCTTAATACAAACGTGTTTTTTGGAATGTCGAAAAACATAAATAATGAAGTAAAATGGAAAGTAATATTTTCAGTTTTTTGGTAGTTGTGCCTTGTGTGGTCCCACCAATCTGGGGAGGTTCTACAGGTTCCAACTGTGTGCTCCATTCTCCTTAATGATAAACCACATTCCCAGGATCTCATTCAGGTATGCAAGGGTTAATAAAATGAATTTACTGGCTCACAGCAATCTTTATTGTTCCCTCCAAGCAAGATTTATTCTGAAGTAAAGGAAACAAATGATCTACTTTCCTCAAGGAAACAAATGGCAGACTGAACATATTTACACATAATAAATGCTACGAAGCAAAGTGGAAGCTCGTGTTGTGGGATGGTGGGTTGATGTTTCAGAAATAGCTGGCATCTAAGCCATTACTATGTTAGATGTAAGTTTCAGATACTGCCATGTAGTTGGGAGACTTCTTAATAAGTGTTGTTCCTTCTGTTATTAGCAAAACAACTTTTTTTTTATAAAAAAATAAAACTATTGCAACAACTTGGGAGCTCACGTCACTTATATTTAGAAGCATGGATGCTAGAGATGGAAAAGCATAGAGGAAAATTGCTGACAATTTACACAGCAATCGTATTGATTCATTAGCTTAATTTTAACATCCCACAGCTCTGGGGACAAATGAGCACTGGTGGAACTACTGTCTAAGTAAGGTCTGCTTACAGTTTCTTAATGAAACTTTGGGGGCTAATTTTCATTATTCATAATGCATTGGGAGATATGTGTCCTAGAAAAAATATAAAATGTATATTGTTAGTTTGCAAAGAAGGCAGACTAAATATTCCAACAAAGGAGCGAACCAATCCAGAGCACAGAACCAACTATGAGTATACACTAAAGACAATGATATAAATAATCATTTCGTGTCAGTCCCATCTCACTCGCAGCAGCGAGACAAGTGGAATGGAGAGACGTATATAAGTAAGGTTGTACAGACTAAGGCAATGTGTACATTTGCTAAGTATCACACAATTTAACAAGGGCACACGAGGCTATTGGAGAGCACGTATGTGACTTGGGATTGGCAGAACCTGGAATTAACTTGTAGCTCCTCTCCTAACTTGCTGTTTGACCTTGAGCAAATAACTTGTCTGCATCTCAGTTTGCTTATCTTTAACATGGGGATAATAATATCCTTCGTGCAGAGTAATTTTTGAGGAAGGAAATGTGTATAAAATGTCTGACATGAACTGAGCACTTAATGTAACAAAACTACACAATTTAACTCTGGAATTAACAAAATCTAGCAGTCAATTTGCTTCTTGGTCATTTGCTGAGAGAGCTGTGATGGGATTTAGGTAAAGGCTTTAGTTTGTCTTCTTGTCTTGCCCTTTCATTTTTGCTCCTGAGGCCAGCTCATCTGAGACTTCCTCTCTCAGAAGATATGTAGCTGCCAGTCTCAAATCTGCCTGTCCAGGTCTGTGCACCAGAGAATTAGATCCCCAAGGCTGAAACCTTTTTTCCACACAAAAGGCACATGCACATCTAGCCAGTAAACCATATTTCCCTTCCGGGCTATCGTCAGTGACACCAAAATAATTGTTATTATATAACAAACAAATATATTTTCAAGTGAATTACACACACACACACACACACACACACACACACACACACACACAGAGCCTCTGTTGCATTCTAAGAAATTCTTTGATTTGCTTAGGGTAGGTTGCTGGTTTCATGATTTCTTTCCTCTTCCCATATCTTCCTTCCTTCTCTGCCAGTAAATCACTTCCTCTATTTGTTTGTTATATAATAACAATTATTTTGCCTCCCTCCTCCCCATGCATGCACACACGCATGCACTATTATTTTTGTAGAGCTATAGGGAGCCAGCTGCCTTTTCCCCTAGCAGCCCTCTGGTCCTGAGAATGATGGTTGGGTCCATTTGGTCAAGTCTGAAGCAACACGAAAAGACAGGTGCCACAGCAGGCTGCTTTACTACATATCAAAGCCTGTTAATGATGAGGTTCCTACCTCCAGAGAGCACTCTGCTGACAGATTTCAAAATCAATCATGCAGAATTACAATTCCTTTAATTGGTTTTGATAATAATTCTCGCAGATCCCAGAGGATGTGCTGACACCTTCAAATAAATGCAGTTCACCAAAATTGGATTCTAAAGTTTAAGATTCAATGAAATATATATATGTGAACATATTTCCTGCACCAGGTGGAAGGAACAGTTTCTGGGTGAAGGGCTCAAAGAATTACAGATCTCTTCAGCTAGAAGACCTGTCTGAAGTAAAGAAGTTCAACTTCTTGGTCTGTATTTGAGGAAGCAGAGACTCAGAGCTAGCACTGGCAGCTCGAGGAATTCAAGCTATAGACAGTCCTGAGGCTGCAAAAATAGCATCTTGACCATTTCAGTGCCTAAGCACATACTTATTTTTAACCTTATAGTTATTTAGTCATATACCGCCCTTCCTATATTTTACTTATTTAGGTATTTATTCTTTGCCATTATCACAAAGGCTTTGAGATCTTGTCCTTCAAATAAGAAGAAAATATTACTGAAAAAAAGAAGAAAATATTACTGACTACCAGAAGAGACACTTGTTTTTTGAACTATTTTCTTAATAGCAGTGATAGATTTCCACTCTCTTGTCTGGTTTACGTTGTAATCAATTCCACTCATTTATGAAGCTGAGGTGAGGTGTGTGGCCAGGAAACAGAAGGAAGCTAATGTGTGAACACACACAAAAGAATGTGTGATTAATTTCAGAGTATAACCAATTGTGCTAACTGGTTTCACTTCTCCGCTCACAGAAACCACAACTTACAAAAGAAAAAAACCATTATCTGTTCATTGCAAGAACAATGAACAAGAGTATAAATTACAATGCGGGCAAGGCCAAATATTTGTTTAACTAAACTTATGTTTAAGTGGAGGCCATTAGTATTTAATAACACCCGAGATTTGGATGCAGTTTTAGAAATGATAAAATGGGCAACTACCACAGTCATTTTTAAGATGTGAGGGCTTAAAGGATTAAAGGATTTGCTGGTGATCCTACAGCTAATAAGGGCCGCTCCCAGGACTTGGAGCCAGGACCAGCTCATTCCACGGTTCCACAGTAATTGCAGCACTGACTGAGTAAAGGCACATTGACTTACTTTGACAAGAGTAGGCTGATAAATTTTGCCTCCACTGTGATATTTTTTTAGTTATATTAGATATACCTGGATATATCCATTTCAGGGTAGTCACATGGTATCTTCCCTCCACCATTCTTGACCTTGCACACACAGATACTTACATTTTTCACCCAGTGCACTTTGAAATAGAAGAGTGTTCAGACGTTTGGTAGATTCTTAACAGCAGAGGAAGTTTCTTCAATTGAAATTCACAGATGAATGCAAGCCATGTCTGGTGATCTGTGTGTTGATTTGAGTATATAAGATGCTGGGTGAAGTGGTTCATCTGTGATGAACAGGTAAAGTCTACAGAGGAAATGGTTTCAAAAATAAAATACTGACTTTTTAAAGAAGAGATGTCAAAGACTAGTGGAGCACCGGCAGAAGTGTATTGATGTGTGTGGTGATTTTGTAAAAAAATAATTATGCAGCCTTGGATATAAATAATGTAGGCATATTTCTGTTTTTATTTCATTAAAATATCTTTTCCCACTCATTTTCTATTTAAGTGGAAGCAAAATTTATCAGCCTGCCCTCATAACTCAATAAAAAAAATGAAGTTCAAACAAAAGATAATTCATGATTTTGCAAACCATTCTTTCCAGTTTGCTTAGATAGACCAATACAATCCAAGTTCATATCCCTTCTTGCTTAGAAACTTTGTTTTCACTGTACTTTTCTTTTAAAACGTAAGTTAGATCCTTCCACTTCTCTATCCAAAACCTTCCAATGTCTTCCCATCTTGTTCAAAGTCCAAGTCCAAGTTACGATAATGACCTACAAGACTCGTTAGAATCTGGCTTTCAGGCATCTCTGAAATCACTTCCTACCATTCACCAACCCCCTCACTCGTGTCACTCCAGCCACTCTGGTCTCCTGGACACTCTTAAAACATATCAAGCTTGTTCCTGCTCTTCCTGCTAGCTACAATCCTCTTTCCTCAAATATCTCCTCTGAACTCCTTTGGGTCTTTATTCAAAGCTCCCATGTCAGTGAATTTCCCCCACTTCTGCCCTTTGACTCAGGAAAGAAGGGCCACTGTCCTGCATCTCCCACTTTAGATGGCCCTGCTCTCAGTAACCTCTTCTCCAATGGAGCAAGGAGTATGCAGGGCTCAGGGGAGGCGCCTGATTAGAACCCAGTCCTGACTCCCCACTGTTAGTCAACATTCTGAGTACCCAGAGTCCCTTGCCTTAGTGGTCCTGAGCTCACTTCCGAGACAGTGCTGCCAGGGGCACACTCCTAGTCCTGAGAGAAAAGTCATGAAGCAGCTGTGTATGGGATGTGTGGCTGGAATTTGGACTTGTGTGCTGAAGGGTCTACATACAACATGCATGTGTTTGAGAGCCTTACTGGAGGTAGGATGAGAACAAGTGGAAGGGACACTAGCTAGAGGCAGAACTCCTCACTTTCTATAATCGTGCAGAACTCTGAGGGGTCTGAGAATGCCAAGTTTGAGCGTGACCTTCTTTAAATTTGCAAGTTTCTTGACAAGCTAGGAAGATGGTCTGTATCTAATTTCACTGTTACCAAATATTTAGACATATAACATGAAGTCTTCCATTTGTACTTTTCTCCTAAGCCCCACAAGTATTAGTGGCACATCTGGCTTTTCATGACCATTCTATTTATAACTGCTTCCCTTCCCTTGGACACTCCATATTACTCACTCCTCCCTTCTTTTTATCATCTTAGCATTTATCACCACCATCTGACATATTATTTGTTCAGTGTATCTCCTACATGGAGAATGTAAGTTCAATGAAGTCAGGAGTTCTTTTCTGTTTTGTTCATGGCTAGTTCCCTAGCACCAAGTATAGTCCTTAGCACTTGGTTGACACTCAATATACATTTGTTGAATGAATAAAAGGTCAATGGCTGTTCTCTAGTGAGCACCTACCATTTTACACGTGTTGTATCATTTAAATCTAACTAATCCTCTGAGCCTTTTATAATAAACCCTATCATTACTTTCATTTTATAGTGTCATCTCAAAGGATTGTAATAACTTCCCTGAGGTCACACAGCTTTCAGGTAGAACTTGAATTTGATTACAGATCACTCCACCTCCAAGGCCCATGTTCTCACTACTGTATTACCCTTGGACATACATAGACCCAAATATTAGATTTAGAAATCTATTTTTCACATATATATATATATTTAATTAATTAATAGTTAACATTCAACATTAATTTGTATTCTTTTCAGGTGTACAACACAATGGGTAGGCATCTATATAATTTATGAAGTATTCCCCCTGATGGGTCCAGTGTCCACCTGACAGCCTGTATAGCTTTTTTGACATTATTACCTATACTCCCCATACTGTACCTCACATCCCCATAACCACTATGTGCCTACCAATTGGCATTTCTCAGTCTCTTGACCCTTCCCACCCATCCCCCCATCCTCTCTTCCATCTGAATCTGTCAGGCACTATTTCTATTTTGATAGCTCATTTATTCTGTTCTTTAGATTCCACATGTAAGTGAAATCATATGGTATTTGTCTTTCTTAGACTGACATATTTTGCTTAACATGGTAAGTTCTAGTTCCATCCATGTTGCTACCATTTAGATTTAGAAGATTTATGATGTTGGGATTTCTATTCCATTTGCCTGTCTGGCTGACTGTTTAAACTCAAAAGAGCTCTGAATTGACTAGAGAACTTGAATAGTAAAACTGTTCTTTCAGCAATTGGAATGTGTTTACTTGCTTTATATAGCTTGGACAGGTAGGGATGGCAATAAAGTGTATTCCAGTTGGGCAAGTTCATTCAAAGATGGTGCTTGGACTGAAAATATTTGGAAGGAGAATAAATATTTTCTACTATTCAGGTATATTCAAGGTGGGCTACTTACACAGTGATTCAGGGTGGGACAATATCAGTGGTCCATAAAATAGCCCACGCTTTGAAACAGAAGCAGAAATTGAAGGAAGAACGAACTTTGCTGGCTGGTTGTTGTCTACTCTTAGGTTTATTAGTAACTGTTTCTATTTGGTTGGGAATATGAACACTTTATTCTTTTTTGTTTTAGAGGTGAAACCAAGAAGAAGTTTATTAAAAGGAAAATAGGTGAAACAAAGAATAGCTTATGAAAGGGTAAAGTACACTCCAAAGAGGTAGGAGTGGGTCAAGCAGGCAAATGGCTCAAGAGATGAACACTTCATTCTTAAAGTGCCATGTGGGCTATAAGATATCATGAAAGAATTACAGATGCCTAGATGAGGCTGCTTCTCTCCAAAGCATCTTCAAGTCTTGTGGCGCTTTCTTTCTCTCAGGATGTTGCATTACATCCCCAATCTAGCCCCTAATTCAAAGCCAATCTCAAGTCCCAAGAAATCTCCTGTCTTAGGTTTCTGCCCCTGGGTACATCAACACCAAGCTACCCCTTCCCTGTAGATTGTTCTTTCAAGCTTTCCTTTGGGTTAACCTTTGGAAATCATAAATCTCTGGATTCAAAGGATCCTTCTATGTCAGATTTATTTATTATTATATCATATAGCAATACTGATCTTCCTTATGATTTTTTAAAAAACTACCTCCATGCCTGAGTTCTAGAAATAAAATTCATTCATTCATTCTACAAATATGTGTTGAGAACCTGCTATGGGCTCTGCCTAGTACAAAAACCTAAAATAAAATGTAGTCATCACATGCAGTGTTTACAGATAAAAAAACAACAACAACAACACTGTTATCCAGGGACAGTGATATATTGATTAAGCTTTTTGGTATAAAAGAAATGATGTCTCAGATGGCTTCAACTCAGCTTTCCTCAAAGTGTCCAAGACATTAACTTCTTCATTGTTTGGTAAATAGAACTTTATGTAGCTGCCCTAAGGTCAGTATTTTGGATCTGAAATAAGCACTTCTTAACAGATCTAGGGGCAGAATTAACCGTTGGTCCAAATTTTTATTAGCACAATTATCTTCTTGACTTCTTATGCAAAACATAGGATTTGGGGGGCGAGGCTCATGAAAAACTTCAGGAGGCTGAAGTGTAGATACCACCATATCCAGGCTGACGAACCACTTCCTGGTTGACAAGATGTCTTGTCTGGAAGAGGCCTTGCCCGTATTCCCTTAACAAAGCAGAGTTTGGTGGTTCTTAGGGGCTGTTTATGCCACATCCAGTGTAAGCCCAGAATATAATAGATCAGGAAAATGGGCAGAGGATCACAGCACATTCACAATGGACAGGACTATGGGCCTAATTCATCCAAAGTTTTTTTTTTTTTTACTCATATGAGTCTTAGGTTCCAAAACCCTTATGCTTTTACTCTGAGTTCACAGTCTCAACTTTTTAAAATCACTGGAAAGCCTCAGGAACCAAAAGAATGAAATTCTGATGATTTTATTTTCTATTTTTAGAGACTGTAATTTTACTTTCTGGTAAGGCATCTATCATCATATTTTAACATTGCTTTGGGTGAGTTTTGCCAGTCTTTAGAAGGTACATTGAAAAATATATTTTCATATGTTCTAATACTTCTGCCTCAGCTGAGAAATCCACTGATTAATTTTTCATTAGTACATTAATTAAAAATTAATGACCTCCTTGCTATGTTTTTGCTATGGTGTGAGGCCTCTCTGTAAGCCAAATGTTTGCTGGCGTCACACTTTGGTATTCAGAGAACCTGTGGGTTGTGATGAAAGTGACAGTCCTTTCACCTGAGCGAGGGCAGGCTCCTGTGAGCAGTGATAGTAGTACCAGCATCAAAGTCTTTGCACTATCTACGTCCTACCAATAGCAGAGGAAGAGAACTCTCTTGACCCTGTTGTCTTTGACCCACAGCAATAGTAGACCACCAACATCTTGAGCAAATATCGCATCCTACTGCTATTACTGTGCGTGTTCTAGACCATGATAGTACTGAGAACAAGATAATGTCTTTTTAATTTCATTTGTATTACTTCAGCTCATAACCTAGTGAAAGGAAGGAAAGAAGACAAGGGACTGAAGAAGGAATAAAAAGATGTCTAGTGACAAGTGATGATTTACCGCAGGGCTTCTGATTTGCTTACTGTTTGTGAAAGCCACAATCTTACTAAATACAAACGAATAATTTACTAGTGTAGTGAGAAGCTTCTAGTTTTGTGTCTGTCCCATATTCTTCATGTTGAGAACTTCCTCCTGCTTACTTTACATGATTCTAGTAAGACGGAAGAGCTGAACTTGCAGCCCAGGCTAGCCAGTCAGAATATGGTGTCCCTCTGGACTCGCTGCTATGTCCAAAGACGAGGATTTGACTCAGCAGGAACAGTTGGGGTCTTTTCACAGGAACAGACATAGATGCTGGGGAGAAGCTCTTTCCTTCTGGGACTGTGAGTTGCTAAAATTCAATGAGCCCGGAAAGCTGGAGCCATCGTTCTTTCCATCTGGAGACACCTTGTCAGAACTCAAAGCCAGCACAGTGCAAAGCAGAGATAATGGACAGAAAGGGAAGGGATGACATGTTTCTTGCTTAAATACTAGATATAATTATGTCTGAAGACCAAACCATAGTTTTATCAGACTTTTGAGATAATAGGTTTTTTTTCTGTATTTATTTTTGCTTAGGTCATTTTGAATTGGGTTTCTGTCACTTGTAACCACATGGTCTTGGTAACTATAAATATGATAATAGACAACGTTGTACTAGTGTAAGTGATTTTAGTGAAGTATCATGATTGACAACATTGCAAGAGCAATGTGAGTTAGTGGTGCTCAGAGTCTCGGACCCCATGAAGGGGTCTGGATTATACTTCTAGTGACCTACCTATGGCCCTTCTTTCTGTGGTGGCTCCAGCCCAAAGTCACTACTGTGGTGACTAACTGCTTGGGCATCAAGTTTTCTCTTGGCTTCTGAGAACACTCCAGGCAACAAAGGAAAAAGAACAAAAAAAAGTTCTTCCTTAGCTCAGACCTATTGCCTTCATCCAAGTCAGAAAAACTACAAAACTGCATCTGGTTCTTCTCAACCAGAAAAAAACTAGAGTGTTACCAGAGGGCTGTCCACCCTACTGATACAAATAAACAGTGTCAACAGGAGAGAAAGCCCTTGGATTTCAAGAGAATGTTAAGTGAGCAAAGAAACCAGGCTTGTCCAAGGAATGGGCCACCAGAACTCCCACTGACCCATAGAATGTGGAACTTCTTTAAGCCAGTTATTTATATACAAACCCAAGTCTTTCTTTTCTTTGTGAACATGCATTCTGTCTGTGATCTTAGCACGAAGTTTTGGGTGTTTTTAGTTTTCCCCACTAAACTCATGTTCACATTGCAACGTTTATACTCTTTTTTGCCACATGTTATTAAGTGCAATCCAAGCCACGAACATTCATCGGTGACATAACTGGCATTTGTGGCTGGGTATGTGTCAGATGAAAGTCTCCCCCTTAGTCCGTTTCTAAGTGAACCCTATGACTTTAGTCATACCTACAATGGCCTTTATTAAATAAGGCACTTTAGAGATGAAATGCAAAACTGACATAATTACACAGTCTAATGCGATGGCATCTATGCAGAGAAGAAGGGAGTGAGATTTAAGATTTGAGGGTATAAAATGGAGCCAGAAGAGCTGAACTTTACTCAGGATATACAGTCAGTTCTCTCCTGGGTTGAGATGTGTTACCCCACAATAGAGGTGGGCAAACTACTGCCCTGGGGCCAAATCCAGCCCGTCATAAGCTAAGAATGGGGTCTTGTTGGATCAGCTTTTCCTCTGCAATTGGGAGTCCTCTGGTCTGATTTGTACCCGTAGGCAGCGAAGTTGTGAACCTTCTAGCAAGTCTGCCAGAATGATGTGAGATTAGTTTTGTCTGCACCCTGGGACTCACCTCAAATCTAGAGGAACACCTCTTCCTGAAGAGGATGTGAGATTGCGAGGAAGGAAACTGTGCATTTAGGCCACATAACAGAAGGAATTATATGATCATGAACATGCCACGAAGGAGTGAGTACTGTGTCTTCTTTGAGTTCTGTTCAAAGTTGGCACTATCAGAGTCAAATTCTTAAGGCAAAATGTCAGAAATACGGTAAATGTTACACGGTGATGTATTTGACTACATGAAGCACATGCATTCCTCAAGTCTTCCATGTTAAATTAAACCACAGATATTTATCATAATATCAAAGAATGTTTATGTTAATTTTCTAATGCTCTTCAAGGGCCAAAGTTTCCTAACTTTTTAAACCTCAAGTTTCTATGGTATGAGAATTTTTAAGAAGTTTGTTCATTCATTTATGCCTGCACCAGACATTCACTGGTTGCTTACTGTGTAGAGAAGCACTGTGCTGGAGATGTGATGAACAGATGATGGACTTCTCAAATGCAACCTCTCAAATGCAACCCAGGTAAATGTGGACACATTGTCAGGGGACCACGGTCATTCATATGCCACAAATATTTGTCTGGAAGCTTTACTTATTGAAGCTGAGGACTGAGGTCAAGCTAGATACATTTTGAACATTTTAAGCTGGAGCTAAGACCTTTTGTCTTGAAATAATTCTTCAAATTGGATATGAATTACTGTCCACGTCTCCTTGGCCATCTCCTGTAGGGATTTACTAAGTACATGATTCCTACTCAAAGAACACATATGAGTAAACCATGGATTAGAAACATAGATAGCTAGTTCACTGATACACGGGGCTTATATTCCAGGGAGGCACACAGAGAAGAAACAAGTAAACCTGCTGATAAACACAGCGCTGATAGACAATGGTGAATTCCAAGGAAAAAACTCAATACAGTATTAAGATACTCAGTGAAGCTAAGGACAGTTTACTAGTGGGTGGTCAGGGTAGAGCTCTGTGAATGTGAACCATGTAAGCAAACAGAAAGGAACAGAGAGAAGCCAAATGCCTGAAAGCCAGAGCTAAAGAGGTCTAGGGAGAGGAAACAGCAAGTGCAGAGAGGTCTGAACAGGGAAGGGGCTCGGTTTGCCTGACGTCCTCAAGAGGCCAGCACAGCCAGAGGATCGTAAAGAGAGGTCTTACATAAGCCTGGGGAGGCAGGCAGGGGCGGAGCACACCAGGGTCCAGAAGTTTGAATTTTACCCGAAGTAATTGAGAAGCCACAAAAGTTTTAATTAATGGTATAGTTTTATTGTTTTTGTTGTTGCTGTGTTTTTTTAAAGGTCATTTTGTGTGTTAGATGGGGTGGAAAGAGAGGGGAGAAGGAATGATAGAAGCAGTGGGACCAAGCTTCTGGCGGAAGCTACTAGGGAATTAAGTCCAGTTCAGGCATGATGATGCTATGATTATGGGGTCATGCTGTGAGAATATATTAATATTTCAGGCATCATTAGATTTAGACAGATGGACAATCAGCTGCAGAAGACAGTTTTTCCCATTCTTTTATTTTGTAGCATTGGTTTGCTTCAAAACTAGGCTGACCAGACGTACCATTTTAAATGGGACAGAAAATAGTGCCACTGTCCCTTTTCAAATGGTGTGTCTGGTCAGCCCACTGACACCTTGAATTCAGCCCAGTGGGACTAGGCTGACCATACGTAACATTTGAAATGGGCCAGTACCATTGTTTTCTGTCCCATTTAAAATGGTACATCTGGTCAGCCTACTCAAAACTAAAATAAAAGCTTCTTTGTCTATAAATGTCAGAAGTAGATGAATTGACCTCAACATTTAATATCCTAAAACAGCTATTAGAAATACAGGGCTAGCACCAGGGTCAGGGCCCGAGTCTAATTTATTTAATCAATAAATCAAAAGAGCATATATTGAGTGCCAACTGTATGCCAAGCACCATCATAGGCACTATAAACAGTGTATTATAGTGACAAGTGGACAAAGTCCCTGCTCTCAAGCAGGTTTACAATTTGGTGGCACAGAGGAGTTGCTTACCAGTACTGGAAAGGGGATTTCATTACCTCTTTTCCAGCTTTTTGTCTACTTGTTCGCTGGTTTCCCCCCTTTGTTTGCTTTTAAATAAAATAATTATTTTACCTCTAGAATATGTTGAGTGATGGAATTAATAGGTGATGAGCAAAAGTTCTTTACCTGTATTGCAACCAATCTGGAAAAATACTGCTATAATTACTGTAGCAAGTACCTCTAAGATTTCAAATAAATGAATATAACAGCCACAACAGGGAATCAATCAATCGATCAATCAATAATAGTAACACTGGTTTACATAACAACTTGCAAGTTGTAGTTTCTGTCCTCAGAGAGGCATTCTGAATTTATTTCAGAGACATTTACAAAAATTTCCATCAGATGGACATTGGATAGGGAGGTTCTTCAGCATTTAAGACCTAAAAACATCTGAGGTGGTGGTCAAAGCAAGGTGTGAACTGATGGTTCCTACAGAAGTGGCCTTATCTTTCTTCTTCCACAGGTAAGGAATGTCACCCAAGTAACTCCTATGTGAACATGGGTGATGTTTAAAATCCTTTAGCATCTGGTACATCCTGGCACTGATCACTCAGAACAGGTGAACGTGGCTGTGATAGGTGGAGGGGGACCCTTGCACCACTGAGGAATGGGGTCCAGGATAACAGGGAAGGAGGGCCTGGGAGGAAGGGCTAAGGCAGTTAGAGCAGCAATGAGGAAAACTTGAGGGTCTGCATACTGGATATTTACCAACTGGAACAGAAAATATTTCGACAGATTCAAGGTACGGCCACAAAGTGGCATGAATCTCATCTTGGTTTGTAGGGCACAGAAAGATGAAGGTCTAGGTGGACCGCCATGGTTTCTAAATAAACCCTGAGGTCCACCCACTCCCTCTAGGAGAGCTCTTTTAAATAAGCTATCACAGCCAAGTTCACCTGTTCTGAGTGGTCAGTTCCAGGATGTACCAGATGCCAAAGAATTTTGAACATTGCCTCTGTTCACAGAGAAGTTACTTGGGTGACATTTCTCATCTGTGGAAGAAGAAACAAAGAGTAAAAAAAAATTATGTGTGTGATGCAAATAATCTTACCTAAGTGTGTGTTTTGAAGCACCAAAGTCTTCTTAAAATAGAGCACAGCTGTACTACGTACGTATTCAATAAGTCATGTCAATTTTGAAACCAAAATTTTGTTTTTCTAACCACAGCAATCAGATTATTTAACAGAGCCTGACATAGCTTTGAGGAGAGAGCTCCTAAAATACCTAAACCAATGTGGAGGTAATAACGCTTACCACATGGTTTCAGAAAGTGTGGGCCTGCCCCTCCACATTCAAGACTCTACCTCAGAGGCATCTTAAATGATCAAAGCAGGATGCTATTCAGTCCCTACTACAATGACTGCAATCATAAAGGGGCTGCGAGCGTGGGCACTTGCTATGCTGAATGTCTTCCCTTTCCCCACCACACTTTCCCCCAGCCTCCTTCCTGCTCTGAGCCACACACATAGTATCCACGGCTTCTCTTGTCTTCTGACTTCCAGGTTGAATTTGATACACAAGGGGCCTTGACAGGAGGTCAAGGGAGAGGAGTGTGGTTGGGGTATTTATTCCCCTTGATTCCTTGTATGAGACCACCTTGAGCTGACTAAAGGTCACTGCTTCCCTAAAGGTGGCCCTTTCTACCCAACTCTCCCTCTGGAGTCAAGGTATAACCGTTCCCACCCTCACCCCTTCAGGAATAGGGTGGGCCTGCAGTTGCTAGCTCTCATACCGAATTCTCCTGAGGTTTTGAATACTCTACTCACACCTTTGTAAAGAGTTTCGTTACCAAGCTCTTCTGGGATTGCTCTGTTTTCTGTGGGGACCCTGAGCTGGGGAGACAACTCCAACCTCCTCACAGTTCCTGCAGCAGCATGAGGTCTCCCTCCTCACACCAGATGGCTTCTGCTACTGCTGGGGAGTGGTGGAGATTTGGTGTCTGCTTTTACCTCCAGATGTACTTTCTCTTCTCAGGTGACAGGTAGGACTTGATTTGTTCTGAGAAAAGTGTTAATATTTTTATTTTAGCAGAAATGAGTTCTGGTTCAGGAAATGGTTCTGTGAAAAATGAAATAAATTTATTTTTGCTGAAACTTTGTGGATAAGAAAGTTTCTGATATTTATATCGAGGTTTAGAATTCTTTGTCCTTCCTTCCCTCCTTCCTTCCTTCCTTCCTTCATTTACTCCCTCCCTTCTTCCTACTTCTCTCTTCCTCTCTTTCTCATTCTCTCTCTCCCCCTCCCTTTCTTCCTTTCTTTCTTTTTTTGTTTGTATGGTTTTGTTTGTTGTTGAGATTATTCTTAAGAGGATCTCTGGAAAAATGAGCATTAAAGAAATTATCTACTTGGCAAAGCATGTCTTATTCCTACCCTTTGCCCCCACATGTTTCTCCACTTTTGCCCTTATTCTAACCTTTTCTTACCCCTCTTTTCTCACTCCCCCCATTACATCTATGTTTTAATTTATTAAGTTCTTGTCCTCCTGGAACATCCATGTAGATGTTGACTACTAAAATTCATTACCTTTCAGAGGTGGGGTTATTTTTATGAGAACTTCTTACAGTCTAAGAATCCATCACCATGATGGTGGAATGGCAGGCAGAGAAAACTGAGCTATGATTTTGGGCATAAGTTCCAGCTTTATCTCTTCCTCAGCCCTGATTCTGTTTTCAAGGGAGAGTCATTCCAGCCAAAAGATGAAGCCAAAGCAGGTCAATTCTACTCAGCTCAACCTTCCTCAGCTCAACTCTACTTAGCTCAACCCTACTCAGCTCAGCCCTATTCAGCTCAACCCTACTCAGCTCAGCTCTACTCAGCTCAACCCTACTCAGCTCAATCCTACTCAGTTCAACCTTCCTCAGCTCAACCCTGCTCAGCTTAAATCTACTCAGTTCAGTTCGACTCTACAGCTCAGCTCTACTAAGCTCAACTTTAAGGAATTTGGCAGATCATTTGGAGCTCAAGTGGCAAGACTGGCCTGAAGTCTGTGGCCCTTTACTTAAGGAAAAACATTGGGAAACAAAATGGAGAACCTTGACTTCCTCAAAGGCCTCAGGCAAGAGTGACCTTTCAGTTCAGAGTTAAATTCTTTTGATTTTCCCTTTTATTTCTGGCAAATGAAATTTTTCTGCCTCACACCCTTTCAAAAAGACAGGTCACATTCAATTGAAACACTGCAACTAATGTGTCAACAAATTGTGAAAGAAATAAATTATTGTTAATATGCATTCCTTTTAAGGGTAGTTTTTTATTGTTCTTCATTTTCTATGTTGACAACATGCCACTCTGGTTTATTAATGTTCTATGCTGAAAATTAGATCATTTGAAAAAACCCACAATTAACTTATTCACTGCTATTGATAAGTAACTGTTTCTCCACATTTTTCTCTTGCTCGTAATGCTGCTATGAACATTCTGTAGCAGGATGCCAGACACGATGCAGAGATGTTGCCATTTTACCCTAACCACTATCACTTCCTGCCTTCCACCTCATTTTCCAATACACCAATAAACCCCTTTCCTCCATGCCACTTTCAAGCCACTCTGAGCTCCATGTCTTGACTCCTGATGTCTGACCAGGCCCTTGTTTCCATGACCTGTTTGGGATCTGCTCCCTTGACTTTACCCTCAGGAACTCTTCCAGAATAGGATTCTTGTCTCTGCTCTCTCACTTCAGATGAAATTATAGGTAAGAGCCTCACCCTGAACACAACAAAGCCTGTGGGACTTGTTCTACCTGAACTGGCTTGTTCCTGGCTTCTGTTTGACTGGATTGTAAGCTCAGAGAGGCAAGATGTCTGTGTTAGTCAGTGATATGCGCTCAGCTCAGGTGCAGGGCCCGGCATGGGGTATAATCTTAACAGAAATTTTAAAGTCATTTTGTGACTTAGCAAAAAAACTTTCATTGCTTTTTTATCTCAAGTGCCTTGTAAACATATCCTGATTAAAGATAGATGATAGATAGATAGATAAATAGATAGATAAATGATAAATAGATCTGTAATACGTTCAATGTTTAGTGACTTATGTAGAATGCACATGTGGATGTCTCAACCTGAGGGACAATCTGTTTAGAAAGGGGAAAAAGCCTTTTGTATGCTTTGCCTTCAGAATTTCTAAGAACAAGTCTTCTAAGCATTAGCAATTTAGAGATTTTGTCGTGACAATCTTTTCTGCAAGTGATGCCCATCTTACTCTATGTAATTTTCTCCCAGTATGAGGATGAGTCTCCTCAAACAGGACATTATTTATTAATAAGAATTCAAAAATTGTCAGGTAATACATTTTCTCAAGCAACATCCTTCCACACTCATTTCCCCCCACCCAACAATTATATAATCACTGCACACAAAGTAAGAGAATACCTAGAAACAAAATGAAGAAAAGGATTTATATTACCTGGAAATCCCATTAAACAGAGGCAATTGTTAACATTTGGTAGTATGTTCTTTGAGAATTTTCCCAATGAGAATATATATATATATATATATATATATATATATATATATATACACACACACACACACACACACACACACACACACACATTAATTATATAATATATAAAGTATAAGATTATATATGTAGATATAGATATATATTACAAATATACACACATACATGGATCCCCAGCTATCAGCCAGGTTGTTTTCCATAAACCTGGTCTTTCTGTGTACTGTCTCTAATTATTATATACTTTTCTCTGAATCTTCTTTGAATTTTTCCAGTAATAATTTTTTTCATAGTTTTCCCCAAACCAAGGACTAATTTTCCTTCATACCATTCTGCTTCAAAAAGCCATCAATAATTTCAAATTTAATCTGTTTTACCTTTCTTTTTAATTCTTTAAATTAAGAAATAATTCACATACCATAAAATCCACCCATTTTAAGCATACAAGTCAGTGGTTATTTGTATGTTCTCAAGGTTGAGCATTCATCACCATAATCAATTTCAGGACATTTTTATCACCACCAAAAGTAACCCTGTAATGTTAACAGATACTTCTTATTCTTCTGTCTCCCCAGCCCCTGGCAACCACTAATCTACCTTTTGTCTCTATGGATTTACCTATTCTGGGTATTATATATAAATGGAATCATCAAATACATGGTCTGATGTGACTGGATGCTTTCACTTTGCATAAAGTTTTTGAAGTTCATCTACGTCATAGTAGGTGTCACTATTTCATTCATTTCTATGGCTGAATAATATTCCATTGTATGAATGATCACATTTTGTTTACCTATTTACCCATTAGTGGACACTTGATTTGTTTCCTCCTTTTGGACAGTGTGAATAGTGCTGCTATGAACATTTGTTTATCTGTTTTCAATTTGGGGGAGTATATAAAGAGTATTGAAATTGCTGGGCTACATGGTAATTTTATGTTTAACTTTTTGAGCACTGCCACAAAGTTACCAAATTTGTCTTCAGAAGTGACTGCACGGGGAGTTTCCTGGTGGTGTAGTGGCTTAAGGCTTTGGCGCTGGCGCTGGCGCTGTCAGCGCTGTGGCCTGGGTTCGATTCCCAGCCAAGGAGCTACCCACATACCAAAAAGCAAAAAAAAAAAAAAAAAAAAAAAAGAAGTGACTGCACGATTTTATATGTCCATCAATGGGGTATGAGGTCCGAAATTCATCACATTCTCACCAACACATATTATTATTGCCTATCATTTTAATTATAAACATCCTAGTGGGTGGGAGGTGCTATCTCATTGTGGTTTTAATTTGTATTTCTCCAGTAAATAATGATGTTCGTCATCTTTTTATGTGCTTAGTGGTCATTTGGACTTTTTTATTTTTTGAAAAACGCTTACTCAGATCCTATGGCTATTTTTAAATAAAGTTATTTAACTTCATATTGCTCCAAGTTGAACCCTTTTGAACTCTGATTTTTGCTGCTTAGTTGTAAACTAGGCCTTCAGAAAAGACAATATTAAGGAGCATTTTTACACTCAGATGTTCTTTGCCATTACACTTGCTCCAAATGTGCTTGAGTTTTATGCATCATAAACACCTCGTATCGAGATTCAGCATCTGTGCCATTAGCTGTGGTTGACATTATTCATAACACCTGGATGTAGTTACGTGGCCTATGAAGGAACTACCTTACCACCAGAACACACACTGTTAAAATTTGGCTGCATAAACAAAAAGTGAAATATTCACTGTATGTTCCACATAGAAAATGAGTGATGTTGGTTATTATACTGTCTGATTTCACATAAATGTAGTGGAGCAGATGAACCCTAGCAAAATTTGCTCTATGATAAGTCCCATTATCCTATTGAATTGCATTAGAAATGGAAATATGGTTGCCTAAAAAGGATTTTTTTGTCTGTGAATATATTAACATCACATTTTAACAATGCACTGAAGCTTTTTAGAAATACCATATTTTAAGAAATAAGTTGTATTTGTGAAAAAAATTACAAAGCACTGTTAATGATATTAATATATTGATTAAGTAAATATTAAACAATAAAGGTACAAATATAATTCAGCTGTGGAAATTCTGACTGCGTGAGTATATACCTCATTTTTCTTGAAGTTCTGAGATAGCAGTTCTTAAAGTGTATGCAACCTGGCTAATGAACCGTATTCTAACAGTGATGTCACAGAAATTTCTGGGACCTTTGCAGTGAATTTTAACCTTCCCTAAGTTAAATTCTTTTGATAGTTTTCACTTTGTCCTCAGGACAAAGGTTTCAAGACTCTTCACACCTATTAAACTCTATTATTCACAGCTCACCTTCTCACAGGTGCCCAATCTTGACCATTTCTAATCCCAGCCAGCCCCCTCCCACTCCCACCGTTCAGGCTGGTCCCCAAATCTCTCTTGTGTGTATGAGAATGGCATTTCTGTACCTTTGTACCCCTAGTGTCCTCATTATACCTAGCACATGGTGAGAGATCTGCAGATGTTTGTTGAGAAAATGAAAAGATATATTGGCCATGCTAAGCCTTGCTTCCTCTCTTGTTGGCTCATCTGTTCATCCTGCCATTAAATATCCATGTTGAAAATTTTGCTCATCTGTCCATATTCACTTTCTCTATGTGGCTTCATCTGTGTACAATATTTTGCTGATAGCTAGCTACAGGCCAGGTGTGGTAATAGCTGAGATGTGGACCTTGTTCTCATGAAGCTTCTAGTCCAGTGTGATAGGACAACGTGCAAAAGAGCAGAGAAATAACTATCTCATTGTAAGTGCTTAGCGGGGGTGCTTATGTTAGCCTGGGTGGATTGCAATGTGACTTCCTATGGCACTCTCTTTGCTTTCTATTTTGACATTTACTAAATAATATTCTGTACAATTATTTAATGTTTTTATAAAGGAACATATCTCCTACCTCCTCAGTTGAAGATTGGAAATGTTTTTAAGAAGAGTGGCATAGAGTAGGTATTTAAAATATATCCTTGATTCGTATGTCCTTGGACAGAAGTAATGAGCAGCACATTCAGCTAAATTCTAAAATGTACAGTTCTCAGGCCTTCATAGGAGTGAAAATTGGCTTAATAGTTGACTGGGATATATAATTGAATATCCAACAACAAGCTAACTTTTGCTGACAATATTTCCATTGGAATTCCACTGGCCATGCTGTTTATTTAACCAAGGGTGATCTCATTAGGGGTTAAGATGTATTAGTCATCCTTAATATTCCTGGCATTGTTGTACATTAATTAGTCAGGCATTAGAGTTTAACGATTAGTTAGTCTAATAGAAGGTTGAGCCATACCATCCAGTTGGTGAAGTAGCAGTGCAAGAAGAAATGATTTGGCACCCTTAATTTCAGTAAGGGTGTGGGAGAGAGGTGCCGTGTGCTTATATTAAATTTGGAATTATTTCATGTAACCAGTAAGTTCAAAAGCATTTCTTGGCAGATGCCTATTAAGTGAGAGACGCCACTCAGACTCTGTTATTCTTCTAAAAGAGTCCTTTTCTTTCTCTTAATGAATTTAATAACCTCAATTTCCAGTGTCCAATTATCATAACACCAGAACCCATTTCCAGATTGAGTGCAATTCTTTGTGAAGTAAGGAATAAAGTAGAGGATAAAATAATTCAACCCAGTAAATTCTTTTTCTTCTTTTATGATTAAGGAGAATAGATCCCAAAGCCTTCTTAAGCAGAAAGGCTCTCAGGGAAAAAAGACCCATGTCAACTACATAGACTCCGTGCGTGCAGATGGAAGGTGTTGCCCTCCTCCTTTGCCCAGATACTTACAGGGGCTGTCCGGAAAAAATCCAGCCATAAATGCCTCTATTTTTCATATTACATGGCCGGGTACTTTGCAGACAGCCCTTGTATAAAAGCTTCGCCAGGCTCTTGTTTTCTGGACATCTTCCATAGCTGTTTTAAGGTCTTTAACTATCGTTAGGTGTAGTTGGGAAGTTATCATACATGGTTGAGAGCAGACTTAGAAGTTGTCACACTACTTCTGACCCAGGTTCCATCATCACCCACTGAATTTTTATATCTTTCTTCCTGGAAGAACCCATGCTAATCCATGACCTCATTCCAAGGAGTTTTGTGGGCATTCTTTACACATCAGTACGTAGAATCTTTGATTCTTTATTTGTGTCAAAACAAAAACTTTGTGAAGAAGTTTTTTGCTGGGTTTAACCACCATCTATATATGTGCTACACTGAATGAAAAACAAACCATAACTGTTGACCTAAAGAAACCAGAGCACTGATTCTGCCTGAGTCTACATCCCACAGTTAGCTGGCCAAACAGTGCCTCTTTGAGTTAAATGTTATTGTTGCCAGAAATATTTTTCCCTGTGTAAATTGTTCTGTAATGTTCTATACAGTGCATAGACCTCCATGCAGAGAGATTTCACTGCTAGTGTCATAAACAATAAAGGAAAGAGAACAAAATAATAAACAGCAAGGTGATCAGAGCATATACCTTCCATCTCACTTTTTTCAACCCCACCCCAAATTTGAGGATAGGTATGAATATACCAGTTGGAAGAGTCCTAGGACTTGGATGATTACTGCATATTACTGAAGCATTAAATTTTGCCCCAGAGCACATTCACGAAGCATAATAGTTCTTAGCATTTTTTAATAATGTTAGTTTTATAGATAATCCAAGGAGAAAAGAACCAATTTAAATGCCTGTTCTTGGCACCATCCAGTTTCCAAAGAGACTATTCAGAGTTGGCTGTGGTCTCATTGCTGTATTTATGGGGATTGTGAAAAATAAGCTCATCCTATCATACACAGTTGATCATTTAGTCCCAGGACAGAGCTGCCTTATTTCACATAGAACAAAGTGGTGTCACTCCCAGGACGAGAAAACACTTTGCTCAACAGCAGGAGGCCTCTGCTGTTTCCCCAGTGATCTGTTTCATTTGGACAAAGAATGTGCAGAATCTCAAGAGCTGCTCACCTGCTGTGTTTACATGTGAGGTCAACCCTGCCTGGACATTACGTCCGTTCCTTCATCACAGGGCATAGTTCTACAGAGCCAAAGCTGGGACGCAGTGAGGCTGGAGGTGAGATTGCATGGGGGAATTCTGAGCACTTTGCATGTATTTATTCAACCTTCCAAATAACACAAGTGTTCGTGAGGTATTTATGAGGCAAGTCATCTGGCTGTTACTGTTCAGGAAAGCACAGTGCCACAAGTGTTGCAAATGCTCAGCAAATACAAGCACAATTATTAGTTCAGAATGATGATATTCTGGCATGATTTAGGCTAAAGTCAACCTCTGTATTATATGAAATACGGGAAGTTTTGTTCCACATAAAAAAAAAATTTCAGGGGACGGTTTAAGGGATTTTAGAGAACAACATTTACAGGACATTATCAAGTAAGTTTGGCTTTCCGATCTCCTTGGGCAAGAAGTGAACCGACCTCTGAGTCATTAGCCTGTTCTTTAGATTTGGATCTTCTTTTAATTTCAGAGGCCTCATGCATGCACCAAGAAAGGACAAAATGAATTCCCACATCCTTCCCAACCTAAATTCCAGGATGTGTTTATTTCATGGCAGGTGTACACAGTCAGTAAATCTAACCCCTAAGAGTCACCATCATTTAGAGTTATTCTGTACAACAGATGAAATTGTCTGCAAACACTTCCCAAGTCAGGCCAGACTACCCAGTTCCTTCTAAGGTGTGATTTTATTCTCCCTCAGCACCTGTGCAGTTGAGATGTCAAATAGGAAAGTCTGCTTTCCTAGAAGAATCTTCCCAGTGAGTTCCCTGAGGGTTTAGGCTTGGGCCTCTTCTAACTGAAATTACAGGCCCGATGTTTGTCTTGTTTCTCTGTCCCGGGCCTTGAGGAAGAATGAACTGGGAGCAAAGTCCTTATGGAAATGTGCTTCTAGGAAACACAAACTCTAATCCTGGCTCACTGTGCGTTTATTTGGCTGTTAATGATTAACTCTGGAGCTCCTAGCAGAGGCAGACACACTGGGGGAAGGCAGAAATTCTATTTCTACAAACACACTGCTGAGAACTAGAGGTGGAAGCTTATCAAGAAGCAAGAACAGGTGTCTCCACATTGACCAGGTGTCCTTGTCACTCTAAGACTAGCCTGTTGGTTCCTCGCAGTGAGAGGCTGGGTGGGGGAAGCAGGCAGTCGGGATTACGTTTTGCTGCATTTGTTTTTTTTCAGGATACTGGGAGCAGGATGAAAATTTCCCCAACCACATTAGTGCATTATATTTTCACTCGGTATTGCTGGTGTAATGAGTACAGATAAGCTCACCTTGTCTTCCTAGCGTAACATTGAGCTGATATGATGTTCACCAAGTTTTGCTGTAATGCTGGTTAGTACAGCCAGACATCTTCACTAGAACTTAATCTAGACTCACCCTGGAGAGATCTTAGAGGGTGTATCTTTTTCACTCAGAAGAGGCATTGATGCCTCAATTGTGGCCTCAGTTTACCCATGAAGCAACTCTCTCCTAAGACCCTGAGAGGTGCTGGTGCTACTTGGGATACCTGTGTTTGAATTGTTCTACTGTACTTGGCCCTTGAAGTTGGGGGTGACAGGATGAGGGAGAGGCCAGGACAGAAACCTCACTGTGGATCAGAGCGGCAGCGGCTGTCCCACCTGTCCTAGAGCAGCTGGCTAACTCGTTTTGCTCCACTCTTGATTAAATAGTTCATTTCTAATGTCAGATATATAAAATTTGCTTAGTTAAATCTAATTTATCCATTGAAAACCGTCCACACTGCAAAGATGAATATAACTTTTCTGCAGCTATTTAGAGTAAGTACTCTCGCTCGCCTGTTGCCAGCCCTGGGATGGACCTGTCTGCTCTTGGGAATCAGCCTCCTGCTCAGGTTGAGGTCAATGCCAGCTTAAAATGGGCACCCCATGTGGTGTGTTGCTGGAATTTTCTGAAGGTCATCGGAGGCAGCTGGTGTGCAGTAGGAGGAACACCAAACTAGCAGTCAAAGTCCAAGACCTTCACCTCAGTAGGTGGGTAAGCCAGTCATCTGACCTGCAAAATGGATTTAAGAATATCTACTTCAGAAGGTCGTTATGAGGGGCACTCTGACACTGAACAGAGAAGGGGTCACCATTGTTATGGAAGGGGTTCCCCCATTAGTTTGATGACTGGAAGCGTAAGTTCTCAGCCTTAGGTCCTTTACCTGCCAAGTGGTTTGGACTAGATTCCTAAGATCCCTTTTAACATCAAGAGTCCATGACTTCCAAACTCCAAGTCCCTCAAATTAAGTAGTTGAGAAAATTGAGCTCAATAACGTTAAACCACTTGTCCAAGGTCACATAATTTGGGGGAAGCAGAATCAGGGCACGCATCTTGCCTCCCAGTCCAGGGTTTTCCTACATGAGCACAGAAGGCCCCTGTTTACCTGGTGGAAGAAGATGCAGGAATTCTGGGGGCAAGAGGGCGGTCACCTTGTCTTGGCCTTGGAGGTTGGGAAGCTGATGTTCCCAAGGTCAGGGTTATAGAATGTTAGTCAGTGAGTAAGCCCACCACCTCAACAACTCTTTATGGAGAAGGTACCATCTTTCTGGTACCTTCCTCAATTGAAATCATATGAGGGAAGGTCATGAATTTCGTGGAACAGGGTTTCATGAGAGAGGTGGGAGTACTAGTGCACAGTTTGATTGTGTGACTTATTATTAGTATATATGCCAAATTTCAGTCTACTTGCATCAGTGTTCTTTCAGGTATCTCTGCAAAAGCATATCAAATATGGATAAAGAATTGAATTTAGCAATTTATAGTAACTGTTGCCCTGGGAAATCCATGGTTTACAAGTGGCATAGCCTTTCCAAGCAAGGCAAAGAGTTAATTGAAGATGACTTCCATCTGGGACACCCTGTTGAGGCCACCTCCTCAGACATTGTCAAAAAGTTGAAAATTTGTAGATTGAATAAAAAGCACCTTGCAGAAATGGATAGAGTGTCACCTACAATCATTCTGAATATTCTCCATCAGCATCTAAGGATGTCAAAAAGCAGTGCAAGATGGGTACTGAGAATGCTCACGCAGCTTCAAAAACAACAGCACATCAAGCGTTCACGATAGTTTTTGGACCTCTGCAGAGGCAACAAAGACGAAGTTTTAAACCAGATTGTCACTGGAGATGAAACTTGGGTTCATCATAATGAGCCTGAGTCCATGCAGCGGCATGAAAAGAGCACGCCACCCGCTAAGAAGGTCAAGGTGTCACAATAGGCTGGCAAAATCATGGTTACTATTTTGGGGATTCGGAGGGTAGCCTGCAGATCGATTACAAGGATAAGGGTGTCACCGTAACTGGAGAGGACTATTCAAGTCTGCTAAACAGTTAGAAGAATCTGTGAAGGAGAAAAGAAGAGGAAAATGGACCAAAAGGGGGCTGCTTTTGCACGACAATGAGCCTGTGCACAAGAGCGATGTTGTGTCAGCTACTCTTCACGACTGTGGCTCCCCAGCATGATGCCACCCTCCCTGCAGTCCAGGCCTGGCCTCAGGGGAGCAAAATATGTAAAAGGGGGAAGAAATTTACAGATGACGAAGAGCTCAAAGTTGCAATCTGAAGGCAAAAACATAACTTTTTTTGAGGGTACAAATAAACCTATTGAAAGATTTGAAGTGTGTTAGAGTTAAGAGTGAGTCTAATGAAGAAAAAAACAATAAATAGCGTTTTTATTTCTACCCTTCCTTCCCTTCATTCTGCATGTTTGTCGACCACACCCTCATATACTCCCTACTCACTATTTTCCTTAGCAGCTCCATTTGACTTTGGCCTATTGTGTCAACCATCCCCTCTCCCAGGCACACGCTGTCTCCTTAGTCACCTGCCACCGCAGTCACGTCGGGGCAGCCACCAAGAGCTGTAAGAGCGCTTGCTAAGAAGCGAAACCTTGTAGAGCCCAGACAGCTCCTCAGAGCCGCCCCCGCCCGCCCCCCAGATCCAGCTCTGGCTGATTGTAGCAGCTTGCTCCTGTAGTTCTTCTTATTCCTCTTTACCTGGAATTCATTTCGGGCCACCTGCCTTGTTTAGCCACCCACACAAAAGGTCAACGCACCTTATTTATCTTTTAAAGGGCTGATTCTAAAGTGAACTGAGATGAGCAAACACTTGATCACATCAGCTGCTCCCCCAGGGATCCGGGGACAGCCCATCTAGGACATGGGTGGTAAGCTTCATTTCCAAGGCTCATGTGTGTGAGGCACTGACAAGGGAACGCTTGCTTTTGTGGGCTCATCAGGAAGCCAGGAAGATGGTGACAGAGGCCACATGGCTGACAAGTGTCTTCCTAATTACAGCCGGAGCAGGTATTTGCCCATCCCTAGACTTGGGGATCCAGCTGCCTGGAACATACTTATAGTCTCTGCTGGAAGGAAGTTCCCTCTTTGCTTATAAGCAGAGAAATAATTGTCAGGACACTTGTTCTAGCACAGGGTGGCAGAACAAGACAGGCTGGACTATGGCCTCACTAGGGAAAGATCATGGACTACTAAGTCCATTTATTCGTTTCTCTTCACTACAGGACTGTGTCCAAATTCAGCTTTGTTTCAGAGCAAAAGCATTCACTTGCTCAGATAAAACAGAATTATTTTTAAATTCTGTAGCTAAGAAGAAAGGTTCTGGAACAAACCGCTCACCACTGGTTAGCTGTGCAGCTTTGGAGAAGCACTTAATCTCTCGCTATAGCCCAATGTAACACGGGATAAATATATTCGACTCCCAGTGAACCGGCATGGATGGGGCACCCTCAGGCAACCGGCAGGACGCTCAAGTAACCCGGGTCTGGGGAGTGCTGGTTGCTTGCGTCCGCTTAACTGCGAGTGTCCTGTGTATTGCCCACCTGGGGCTGCCATAACAAAGTACCACGAACAGTGGCCGAAGCGACAGAAATTTAGTGTCTCACAGTTACGGAGACCAGCATTTGTCAGGAGGAGGTACACGATGGTGATTTTGCAAAATGATGACTAAACCAGGGCCGGTACAGTCACCGACAGCACGAAAGTGACACAACTGAAGACAGGGTTTCCGGAAAGCGCTGGGCACCGGCTTGCCCTCGGCCCTGGTCGGAAGGCCGAGGTGGACAGGGGCGGGGTCTTCGGAGAAACATCATGGCCAGCCGACGTGATCGCGAGAGCCTCCAAGGGTTCTGTCTCCTGTCTCGGTCCCCCCAAACTGTTCTTCCCATCGCAGCCAGGACGTCTTCTCTGTAAATGCAAACCTGACTCTACCTACCTCCTGTCCGCAGCCCTGCCATAATTTCCCACGGCCTCAGCCGCCTTGCTGGCCTCAGAGTCCGGGCGAGTCGGCTGCGCCTTCCGCCCCAGGCCTGCGCTCTCCACAGGCCCAACACTCCGTGTCCCCATGGGCGACCCCTTCCTCACGTCGGAGCTCCTCCTGCTGGGAGCACGCTGTCCAGGTCCTCCTCCCAACTTCGCCTCCAAGACTGTTCCAGCACCGAGTTCTGACCAATTCCTCCCATATCAGCCCATTGGGGTCCAGGCCTTCTCGTGCAGATCCACTGCCCCGGTGTCTTTCAGAACCAAAGGCTTCACCTATGCTCGCTATCATCCTCATTGGTGCAGGCGCCCAGGTCACCCAGAGCCTCTCAGGGACAGGGACCGCATTTCATCTATTGATGTGTTGTCATGGCCTGCCCTGTTATATAATTGCTGTTCAAGCAGCATTTGCTGAGAGAATACATGAATAAATAAATACATGACCCATAATTTAATATCATAAACAGCCAGGGCACGGCTCTGGGCTCTGTCACAGGTGTCCATCCTGTTATGTCTCCGGGAATCAGGGCTTTTGTGAAAGGGCCAGCACAAAACCCCCTGTCAGGGGCCTGGGGCCGCTTGCTGGGTTTTCCCTTTGTTAGGGGTGGAGGCTCAAATGGGCTCTAGTGTCTGTGACTGGGAAACGCAGGGTGGGTGGAAAGAGAGGGCGTAGACTCAGCTAGGAGATAAGTCTACAGAGTGTTCCAGAAAGCGAGGGAGTAAAAGTGTGAATGGGGGCAGTGAGAGGGAGGGGACATGTGTGGTGACTCATGAAGATCCTCATGTGAAGGCAAATGCACATAAGCAAGAAAACCAGGTGAAAATTTAGGGCTGGTGAGACACAGACATTGTCTTTCTCGTAAAAATTCAGGGTACAGAGAACTTAGTGGTAGGTAGTTTTCTGGGGAACCATAGGTGGAAAAGAAATGCCCCAGGCACTGGCCCGGCAGTGCGGAAGCAGCCACGTGCTGACCTGCTAGAGGCCGGCTGTCCCCGGGCTGCTTCCCTGTGATGGGAGCCTGACTGCCCGGCTTGCCTTTCTGGTGACAGGGAGGTGTACGGGCTATTTTGTGCCTCTGCAGGTGACGCAGCTGTGAGGCTGGCACCTTGGACATATTCAGAACCCACACTGGGCCACTCTGTCCACGGAGATGTCCTCTTTCTTCAGGAAGTGACATTCGGGGGCTTCAAGATTGGGAGGCGGCGATTCCTTGCCCCAGCCAATGCCCCTCGCCCCACCCTCTCTGTCTCACTAACTGTCCCCCCACTACATACCAGTCGGGACAAGAGGTAAAATGCATGTCTCTGGGTGGGCCTCACTGTTCAATCAGCCTCTGGCCAAGCAGCCACCACGTTCTTTCTCTCAGAGAAGAAATTCTCAAGAGCTCTGCACCCCCATGCGGACTGTGTAAGCCACGCCAGCAGGGGTGGGGCAGGGACAGCTTTCAAGCAGGACACCCTCGTCATCTTACTGGGCTCATCACACCGAGAAAGTGATGTGAGTACACGGAATGCCAGCGTCGTGCCTCGGGGGACAGCCTGACTGGAAGCAGTGGCATTGCTCAGGTCTGGGCAATAAGCTCTTTTGCCTGAGGGAGCACCACCTGGTTGGTGAATTCTCACTGGTGCACTTCCTCGATCCTGTATTCTTGAGCTGACTTACCAGCTCCCCTAGAGAGCTAGCCCCTTCTACCCCAACTGTTCGCTGCTCCTGGCTGGGCCCCACCAGCTCCCACACGTGTGAGCATCCGGCTGACACGGCTCATCTTCCTCTCACAGCTGTTTCTCAACCCCTGGGTCACCCTGCTTGCTCTTTCAGTTCCACGGAGGTTGGGCTGCTACTGCTGTCTTGGGATTGGGTTGACCACTGAATGCACGGAGAGCCAGATTCCATGCTGTGGTGAGGGTGCCTTTTTAGCTGGTAAGTCAGGTTGGTTGGACACTCCCCTGGTCTTCCTGCCTCCCGAAAGCTAGCCTCTGGTTCTGTCCACGTGACATCTCACAAGGCAGGTGCAGATGGTGGCAGAGATACGCATTCTTGGCTGCGGAGGTGGACATCACGTGCAAGCTTTTCCCTGCCCCGTGGTACGGAAGATCTCAGCCCAGCGAGTAGCTGGGACCTGTCTGAGATGACTGGCCAACCTCAGGCGTTTCTGGTGTCTGGGCAGACATGATCTTTAGAAAAGGTTTTGGAGGTTCAGTTGGCTCAGCGAATGCTTACGGGGTATCTGCAACCTGTGGGACTCTCAGGATGCAGCTGACACATTGCTGCACTAAGGAAGTTTCCATCAGAGGAGGGGAGGCCTGGGGGAGGTAGGTGAGGAGCTGGCTCTCCCACTGAGCACTGCTCTCAGGAGCGTTGCCTTAGGCCAGGTCAGGCCTCTGTACCCATGTTTGTTTCTGCGCTTCTCCAAACCTTCCTCCTTTTTACTTTTATCACCTCCTGTGGGCCTTGCTGCTTTTTCTTCATTTATCCTTTCCAATGTTTCTGCGTTTTATCTCACTGAAAACCTCGGCCCAAATGGATTAACACACTATGGTATGTCCATACAATGGGATATAATTCAGTGCTACAAAGAAATGAACTCTCAAGCTGTGAAAAGACATAGAGGAACCTTACCAGTATATTACTAAGTGAAAGAAGCCAATCTGACAAGACATGTGTGATTCCAATAATGTGGAAAAGGCAAAACTCTAGAAGCAGTAAAAAGATAGTGGTTGGCAGGAGTTTGAAGGAAAGGCATGAGGGGTGAACAGGTGAGAGGAGTTTGGGGGCAGTGCAACTATTTTATATGATGCTGTAATGGCGGGTACACAATATTTTCCCTTTGTCAAAATTCACCGAATGTTACAACATAAAGAGCGAACCCTGTGTAAATTATGAACTTGGGTAAACACTAATGTCCACATATTTCGTAGTTGCTATAAATGCACCATACTAACGTAAGATGTTAATAATAGATGACTTTGTGGAGGGGAGAGGGGCGATATGGGAACTTCCTGCACTTCCTATGCATTTTTTTCCTATACTCATAAACCTTAGAATGCGATAAAAAAAAAAGTCTGTTAAAATAGAAACAAACAAGCAAACCAACAAAATCCTCAGCCCAAATCACTCAGACTTCACTCTTCACAGGAGCAGGGCTCCAGGCTCTTCACAATTCACTGGCTGGCCTCCCTCAGCTTTTCTGCCTTCTAGTAAGGTGGGTAGATGTTCTCACCTTCATATCAATGGGATGCATCCTGGACTTCAGTGTCCCCTTTCCCGCAGCCCCGGGACTGGTCTGTTATGTGACCATGCTGCTGTCTTACCGTGTTGGCTTTCTGATCTTCACTCCCATGCCAGGCCCACATTTTTTGCCTGGAACATCCAGAGTCTAGCATGATCCTTTCCTGTCGGTCTTTATGTTAACACACCATCCCCTTGCCCATCTCTCATTAAGACACAGACCTTTCCCTAAGACCTTTGTGCTGCTACTGATAGCCTCATCATACTTCCTGCCTCCTGACCATTCCCAGACCCAGATGAGAAAGATGAAAGGAAAGAATAAAAAATGACAAAGAAAGGTGAAAGTCACCAAAGTCTCTCAGCTGTGGCCTTCCCGCCATCAGTCACCACACTCACACTGCAGACTGGTGTCTGCCACATTTTTGTTATGAGTTGTAGAGGCAAAAGACCTGAGATCACGACCTCCTCTACATTTCTACACTGACAAGGAGAATGTTAGGACTCCAACCAGTCATCTTTTTACAACCTGGGAAAAGGACAACCCACTGTTAATAATTTATCTGTATATTAAAGCATGGAGAACTGCTATCGTTGTTCAGTTATGGGGATAGGGCAGGCAAGACAACTCCCTTGCTGAAAAATGTGAGAGCACACGTTGTTTCAGCTGGTTCCAAGGGTCAGAACTTGGGGTTTGGGGGACGCTTGCTCACATATTTGCTCAAGTACATCTATTGGGTTCGGTTGTGGGTTGGGGGTTGGGGAGAGGACTTTAGTCTTTAACAGGCTCTAAGCAAAAAAGAAATGTTGATGCTGAAGGAAAATACTAATTCTCAAGTTTTCAGAAAAAGCAGTCTATGGACTCCTGTGAATTAAAGGCACTGAAAAAGGCCAAGAGACCGGTTCATTCTGACAGCATATTCGACGTGCTGTGCTGAGCCACGGAAGCCCAAGCTGAGACATTCTCAATCCTGAAGGCAGGGAGGAGCCACTGAGTTTTTTGGGAGGTGACAAGAGCGTGGCAGGCTAAAAGGAAAGAATGAGAAGGGAGGAAATTAAATGGAGGAAAGCAAAGGGCCTGAAAGAACAATCTTTCTTAAAGGTCCTCATCCATATGCTGTCTGCCTGCTCAGTCACTGGTTTGCTTTCTGTGGTTTCAGTTACTTGCAGTCAACCGTGGTCCCAAAATATTAAATGGGAAATTTCAGAAATAAACAATTCAACTAGTGAGGATCCCAGCCATCAACATTGTCATGGCTCAATGATCCAGGATCACCTGAAGCAGATGACCATCCCTTTGAAGTCTAGTCTGAAGGTCAAACATAGCGCAAACCTGTGTCACAATGCCTACATCATTCACCTCACTTTGCTTTATCATGTAGGCATTTTATCAGCTCACGGTGTCACAAGGAAAAGGGCGAGTACAGTACAGTAAGATATTGTGTGCGTGTGAGAGAGACCACATTCCTGTAACTCTTATTACTATGTATTTTTATAATTTACCATTAATTATTGTTGTTCATCCCTTTCTGCTCCTAATTTATAAATTAAACTGTATCATAGGTATGTACATATAGGAAAAAAACATAGTATATATAAAGGGTTTGGTATTATCTGCTATTTCAGAAACCGCTGGGGGTCTTGGAACATATCTTCCGCGGATAAGAATAAGGGGGAGTGATAGAAAGCAACAAAATGGCAACACGAGAGGATCCTCTGGAGATTACAACTAACGAAACATCTGTAATTCAACTAAAGACTGTCTATACAACGCACAATCACAGGTAAGAAACCCACTCATCGCATTAAAGTACCTGCAGGTGGACGGAGGGTTAAACAAAGGAGAAATAAAAGGGGAAGAGCAGGAATGCAGCTGCGCAGGTCCCTGCTTGGAACCATGCTGCTGGGGTAGGGAGGAGGAAGAAGGCAGTGGGAGAGTGCTCCCGGGCCTCACTTGGTTTGCAGGACAGAGGAAAGGAGGCCCACAGACAGGTGTGAGATACCATACCCACTTCACTTTGGCCCCAGGAGGGACAGATCGGCTGGCAAAACACAGCAGCCCCACCTCACCTCACTCAGGTCCCCAGAGGACAGGGAGCGACTGGATGGAGACGAGTTGCAACATGAATGCTCAGACTGGGAAGGAGGAAAGAGAGTGGTGTCCACACATTTCTCAGCCCACAACCAGCATGATCTGAAAGACCAGCAAACAGGACTGACCTCAAGGCTCAGGACAGAATCTGTGCACAAGGCAAACTGAGAACAGAAAGGCGCAATCCACCCAAACTCCCTGCTCAACCCCCAGAGCCACAGGAGGAAAACAAAGCTGAAAATGTACCCCCATCCCACAGACCTCTATCAGCAGTGAACACCACCTGTATCAGCAGTGAACATCAGGAGGATCCAGAGAGGCTGCAAAAATGAGAAACCAGAGAAACGCAGCTCAAAATAAAGAATGGGGACCGACGACCCATCAGAAACAGAGCTCAAAGCAATGATTATAAAAATGTTTAAGGAACTAAATGATAACTTCAACAAAGAGATAGCAAGCTTTAAAGAAGACTTACAAATCATTATAAAGGACCAGAGAGAGACAATGATTACATTAACTGAAATAAAGAATGGAATAAAAGTTACCAAACTAGATGAAATAGAAGTGCAAAGCAGTGATTTGCAAGAAAAGCCAGCAGAAAACACCCAACCAAGAAAACAGATAGAAATAAGGATCGAAAAAAATGAGAATGCTTTGAGATTCTTCTGGGACTATATCAAAAGTAAAAATACTGGAATAATAGGTATACCAGAAGAGACAGAGGAAAAGCAAGAGATCAAGAAATTATTTGAAGAAATAATGACTGAAAATTTTTCTAACCTGGTGAAGGAAATAGACATACTAGTCCAGGAACCACAGAGAGTCCCAAACAAGATGATCCCAAACAAGAACACACTAAGGCAATTCATAATCAGAATGCAAAATTTAAAGAAAAAGAGAAAATTCCAAAAACAGCATGAGAAATGCAAGTAGTAACTTATAAGGGGACACCCATTAGACTCAGCTGATTTCTCACCAGAAACTTTACAGGCCAGAAGGGATTGGCAGCAAATATCCAACATGATGAAATCAAGGATCTACAACCAAGAATAATGTTATAATAAATAATCTGGCAAGGCTAGCATTCAAAATTGAAGGACAGATAAAGAGCTTCTCAGATAAGAAAAAGCTAAAGAAGTTCATCACCACCAAACCAGCACTACAGAGAATGTTAGAGGGACTTCTTTAAGATGGGAGGAGAGATGGGAGAGCGCGGACAATAAGGGAAAGGGATGGAGAAATTTAGCTGATTACTACGAGACAATAATCAAGGAGATAAAGTGTCTAACATGGGAATATAGACAAAAAGTTTGCAGTAACTGTGTGTTGTCAGATGGGTACTAGATTTGTTGGGGTGATGGGAGGACAGTGGAGGTCTGGGAAAAAATGGGGAAGAAATCAAGAAGTATAGATTCATAGTCACAGAAGTACAGATTCGTAGACACAGGGATATGAAATGCAGCATAGGCATATGGTCAACAACATTGTAATAACTATGTATGTTGTCAGGGGAACAAGATGTTTTGGAAAGAGGATTTAGTAAGTTATATAAATGACTCATCACTGTGCTGTACACCTGAAACCATTATAATATTGTAGGTAAAATGTAATTGAAAAGAAGAAAGTATAAATATAAACCTGAATTATTTAGAGACCACAGTTCACTGGTTATGTTATGTCAACCCAGGTCAAGTCCCCACTTTGCATATAAAAGTGAATTTAAACAAATCATTAAAATGTACCTGTCACCCCAAATAAAGAATAAGGGGGACTACTCTATAAAGCAGGAGGTAGGCTGGGGCCTCAGTGAGCCAAAGCAGAAACGAACACCTTAGCTAACCGGGCATGCCTCCTCCGCGTGCTTCCTGCTGAGGTCACCTTTCTCAGTCTCACAGGCTCCCACACGAGCATTGCTGTAGAGAAGAGAGGCCCACAGCTCTTGCCTGGGAGTCTGGACCGGCCCAAAGCCGGTCACTCCAGTGTGGTTGCAAAGGGACTAAGAAAAGGCCAATCAAGACCCACTCCAGGGGAATGGGTCGCAGTGGTGGGACATGTAGGTCCCTGGGAACTATTTCCTCTGACCTCAACTTTTTATTTGATCTAAGGCATATCGGTTTGCCAAGAACTTCGGCCATGCAGAGAAATAAAAAGACAAATGGAAAAGAAAGAGGGTGAGGCCAGCTCTCCCCTGGGGCTTTGCTATGGGACCTGGAGGGCTTCACAGACTCATTGGACCTGTTTGAAGCCACAGTCATTTTTCAGTTTTCATTTTTCTGTCTATGAACTTTAATCAGCCACAGGGCCAACTCCTCCCCTTCTGGCTGCTTCGCCAGGTCTATGCAACTGTGGGACTTCCCCCTGGGAGGATTCCCTCACTACTCAGAGCTGGGAGTGACCCTTTGGTTCCATTCAGGTGAATGATTAAGACTCAACCAAACATCGCTTTTGCTTAGTTTGCAAACGTGCCATCACTCATCAGCTCGACTTCTATCCTCTATCATTTGCGACCACCACTACCAGTCACTCATCATGCACATTCAGTCTTTAAACTAAAGGATCTCCAAGGCATAAATCTGGGTGGAGACTAAAGATAAATCAGGCAACTAACCTGGCAGCATCCCAAGAGAGGCCTACCCCACTGGGGACACCTCTGTTCTCAGTGAGTGATGCTCAGAGTACACACCCTTAGCCATTTTGTGCATTGGAGCAAAGCCCCCAGAAGGCGGGGTTCAGCGTTCCCTTACCACTTGGGTTTGCCTCCTTAGACCTGCATCAGCCAGCCTCCAAGGGCCCTCCTTGGACATGCAAAGGCATGAGGACTGAGACTGGCAAGCTGAAGGAGCAACACCCAGCCCGGTAAGAGGGCAAACCAGGCTCTGATACCTGCCCTGACAGTGAACGTTGCGTTATAGATGTTGATGGGCCATTACTCTAGCCAGCCCTTCAATCCCTCTGACCACATCCTTCAGCCTCCCTGCAGATCCCCCAGTGACAGAGCAGTATTCTAGGGAGCCCAGCTGTCCTTCAGGGATTTGGCAATGATGCTGACGAATTTCCTCTTCCTGTAGATGTCTGAGGGCCCCTGTGAGAGTTGGAAGGCTGAGAAAACCTTGTCCCAGGGAAGGATTCCCTTTTGCTGTTCAGATGGTGCTGGCTCTGGGCCCTGTAAGAGTAGTACTTAGTAACATCGTCCTACACCTGCCAAAGTAAACGCATCAAACACTTATATCATGTCCTTGACTCTGGGGAGCATCCCTGCAGTCCCTAGGGAAGTCTCAAAGCTGGTAACGCTCAGTGGGTTTGCTGGCACTGGACCAAAGGGGTGTTTCCGCAGGGACGGTCACCGAAGTCCGCGTCATCAAACGGTCCTTCGCATTTTCCAATTCCCCTTGCCTCTGTCCTTTCTCAAAGACAAGAGCCTGAATTCCTGACTCTGAAACCCCGACATTTAATCTTAATTTTATTTTTTGTTATTAGGAGACCCCAGTTCTCTAATGGGAAAAATATTTGGGCTGCTGAAAAAAACATGTTTTTTTTGTTTGTTTCCTGCTTTGTTGTTATGACTAAATTCCACCGTCCAGTCTTTGTTCTTTCTCTTTCCTCCTTGACACTAAGAAGTATGTAACGCCTACCTGGTTTGGGTTATAAAATCGGTCACTTGGACTGTGTTACAGCAGGTCTGAGGGCGGTGTCCCCTGGGAACGGCAGACAGCCTCCGCAGGTAACCTGTTAGCCCCATGGGCTGCTTACGACACGAAGCCTGAAACCTTCCCAGCAGCCAGTTGATCTGTCCCCCTTGAAGTCTCTGCTCCTAAATAACCGCCGCCACCACAATGACAGCGGCCAAAAGCAAAGGAGCCGAACACGTGTGGGCTGCCCGTGCTAGGCTCCGTTTCTGGTTTTCCCGAGCTGGCCACAAAGGAAGCAGGGTCCCGTGGCAGAAAGTTCCAGCACTGAAACAGAGCTGCTTTTCCTCAGGAGCAGGAAAACAACATAACATGCACAGAAATGTGGCCCTTGGCCTTCCAAACCCACCGAAAAGGTACAGAGGCTCATAGAATTTGCATATCTACAAACTTCTCTTAAGTGTAAAGAATTGCTAGAGAAATGCGAGACCCGGCCAGAGGCAGAATTCCCTGTGGGCCTCTGTTTCTTTTCCCTTCCTGTCAGGCTGTGAGGTTTGTGGACATTTTCAGTTTAAGATATCCCAAATGTAAAAGTGGTTACGATTGTGAGATAGACAACATATCTGGTTGGGAAACTTTATTTTCTAAAAGAAAGAGCTGTGATCTACTTTGTGGTCCTATAAGGTTAGGAATAATAATTTTCACTAATCTCCTGTGGTTAAAGTTATGATGAAAAGCTTTCAAGGTTTTTTTTTTTTTTTTTTTTTTTTTTTTTTTTTTTTTTTTTTTTTTTTTTTTTTTTTTTTTTTTTTTTTTTTTTTTTTTTTTTTTTTTTTTTTTTTTTGCTATAAGTTTACCTTAAAAGGGAGTGAACTTTAGGCAAGGTAAAAAAGTTTTCTAAAAGACTTTCCTTCAAAAATTGAAAGTTGAAAAAAACACAACGTTCTCCCCCTTTACATTTTGCCCTTTATAGTTCTCTAAATAAAATCTGGTGATTACATGAGCCATGCAGTGACTATATAACCTGTCTGGATATTCCAAAAGAGGTGACTGTAGACTGAGAATGATTTTGTATGTTTCAATTCCCACTATATTTTGTAGCCTCCTTATCCCCCATAGATTCCAAGTTTGTACTCTAAGGCATCCAAATTTCCAAAAATATTATATTTATTATCACAACTAAATAGAAATCCAGGACTAAATGACTGTATGAAACACAAAGGCTTTGATAAGCTGTCATGAAAAATAAAGCAGGCAGGTGGACAGTTGGTCATAGCCCAGACCCAGCCCAAAGCATGGGTGTGAGTTTCAGAAAATGCTGGATTTCTTTCCTACCAGGGAGGTCCTATGAGCTGGGTGGTCCTGGTGATTGGCAGAAGGGATGGCAGCACTGGAAGGGTGGCACTTTGAAACTGGCTGGTTGTTTAGGTGACAGGGACCATATGACCTGGCAGGAAGACCAGTGCGAAACTTACTAGCTCTTAGGTCCTGGACATTTCTCCTACACCTTCAATTTCTTCCTTCGTAAAGTGGGAATAAAACTGCTTCACAGGGCTGTCAGAGGGTTAGATATTTCAAGCACCTGTCCCCTAGCAGGCAGGTGGGAAATGGCTACTCTCAGGATTCTAATGGCCTAAGACACCAGAGCAAATCAATTCTGTCTTGGTTGCAAGCTGTCCCAGGACCGACTGTCTGAAAGTCCTATTTACTCATGGGTGAAAAAAGGTTATATTCTCAGAATCTAAACACCCTCAGGGCAGTGACTAATCTGACTAACAATTGCTTTACCCAGTAGCCAGAGAGAGGGTACCCAGAAACATACTCCTTGTTAAGAGCAGTTTAATTTCACTCAATGAGTTTTTACATTGCTAGGAAAGGGAGACAGTCTCTAAGAACAAAGCTCTTCCTACCCAATTGGTCTGGCAGCTATAGGGGGAGTGTGGGACCAAGGGACGAGTCCAGAGTTTCTGGGCACTGCTGTGAGGTGTTACAACACCAAAGAATGGTACAAATTGTATGGGGCTCTCCAGCTTAGAGAGACCTGAGGCATATCTGACCTGATTGGATCCTCCTCTGTGAGATATCAGGCCAAATAGACCCATTTTATAATAATAATTCAACAATCCAAGTGAACGGTTAACAGATTTGCCCAAGATCTCACAGATAAACAGAAACAGGGTTAGAACTCACACTCAGATCTTTGATCTGTCTTGCTCAGGGATGTGTTCACAAGATCCCTCTTTTTCTCCTAACTTAGCTGTATGGCACTCTATGGCTCAACACCCAGGCCTGGAGATGGACTTGGTCTCTATCAGTCTGTGTAACTGAGACCAAGTCACTTATGCTCTCTGAAACCCAGTGTCTTCTTTAAATGGGGATAATAATGACAGCCTGCGAAAATTACGAAGAGTAGGAGGAATAAGGCATATAAAGTTATTGATATGGTATCCTTAATAGCACACAGCAAATGTTAAAAAGTTAATTATGAATTTTACTACTGCTGTTGTAATTTACCCTTTTGGGCTCTGATTCCCTCTATGGAATGAGGAAGGCAACCATGGGGTAGAAGAAAGACCACTGGACATGGAATCTGTCATAAGACCAGAGTCGGTGCCCTGGCTTGGCTGCTTTTCAACCACATAGCCAGGGGCATGTTACTTCACTATTTTGCCTTGGTCTCTCCATTTCTGGACAATAAGGCTAATAGTATATACTTCCTGGAGCTGCTGCAACAACAGAATGAGAAGTAAATCTTTTTAAGTACTCCACAAACAAAAGGCAGTATGAAGGCGTGAGCAGAAATCCACCTACTGGAAACCTTTTCTACTTCTTCTCTCA